>JAPXFQ010000691.1:1337198-1707198 GCA_028564705.1 Apricaphanius iberus
CCTTGCTACCCGAACACATACCTTTCTCTCACTGGGAGAACGTGACGCAGAGCTGGAATGTGCTGCTTGTGGAGCGTCATGGCGAAATGGGACTGGCTGTTGCTGCAGGCCATTTTAGTTTCACTTTCTCCCGGGACAACTGAACAGATCAGAGGTAAATATTTCTCTTCAGAATCTGAATAAGCCAATACTTCCCGGCGGGGAACTCACGCGTCTCGGCCTCATAAGTTTTATCTTTCTAGAACTCGCTTTCTCTATACTGTGACCGCAGCAGCTGTACCTCGCGTCCCCCGCTCGTGGCGCAGACTTACAGGCCGATTTACTCGAAAAGTTTCCATGGTAACACACCCAAAAAGGTGTCCAAGATTAAAGGTACACATGTCCGCCATCTCCTGGTGTGAAGTAGTAATTAAATTAGTGGCCTTATCTCCAGCTGTGGCTCGTTAAAGTCAGCAATGTTGCTTGTCGCAATATTGCGACTTTGGCGCCTAGAGGGTTAAGTTGTTTTTTTCTTCTTCATCCTTTCTCTGTTACTGTGGCAGTCGCGTTATTTTGATCAGTAGTGTGTTAAGTACTACTTTGAGTGATTAATAGTAGCTGAACCCCATGAAAAAGCATCATACCGCTCCCAGGCAACATTTGAAAAACTCTACCAAAGTGGGCAAGACCAGGAAACATGGAGGGGCATGGCCAAGTGTGGAGGAAGAGTGAGTGGGGGGACGCGGGGGTGTGGTCTGGAAGACAGTCACGGCTCAACTATGGCATGTAGCATCGATGCTACGTAGCTTGGGAGGGAACTACCTCAGATTTTCTTTCCTTATTAACAGTGTGTTTAAAACATATAGGTTATAATTCATGGCTTTATACCAGTTCGAAGTTATGGTCCTTCAAAGAGCGATATACGAATTTCAGCTTCCTCTGTTTCTCTCGACATGCTTCTGTGTGAACACGTACAACCATATACTATAGCACACAAGATGAGCAATTTCAGGACGGGGCGGGGCGAGTGTGTCTGAGGGCGCTTTCACATGGTACGGGAGTCCGTACTCGGGTACGGTATTTGGTCAAAATCCACTTATTTCGTACCATGTGAACACAGACTGTACCGTGCCAGAATACGCCCAGAGAGACCTGCCTTGGAGGTAGTATCAGAGTCCAGGTACGAGCGGCCACGTACCATGTGAACACAACCCGTACTCTGGCCGTACAGTAAGACAATATACGCGCTCCATGCGGAAATGACGACACCGCCGGCCGAAATTACAGAATCACCTCGCGACCATACAAATACCAAAACAACGCGATTCAAGCATCCCACAGCAACACAGCAGGTTACAAAACGGCGGGTTTACTACAACACTCACCCTGTAGATGGCTTCAGGTAGCAGCTGACCAGTAGACCAGTTTGTTTACATTCAGCCTGTCGCTCGTTTTATGACGTCGGTACTTCTCACTCCCTTGTTTGTTGGAGAACTAAGACTTATTTGTATGCCGTCACCTGCTGTTTATTTGTAGTAAAAGACTGGATCGCAATACGGTCAGAGATCCGTGCCATGTGAACAGAAAAAATTAGCATTTTCTCTGGCCGTTTTCTGGTACGGCCACACATGTGAAAACGGCCTGAGAGAGGGAGGACGTCTCTGTGAGGCCATGCTTGTGACGAAGACAATAGAAAAGATGTAACAATATCAGCCAATCACAAAATTCAAATGCAGTAACACACGAGTACCATGAGGGGCACCACTAAGACATTTTTAGACCAAAAACTGTGGAATTTAACAAGGTTCCCCAAAATTGGAAAAAAATGCCCTGAACTGAAAGATTGTATTGGTAAAGAAAGTTTATAAGCAAACAAAAGTTGTTATGGGTTTAGTTGTACTTTAAATGCTTGTCTTTTTCTTCTTTTGTATTTTGGAAAGTCACTATTGTCATTTTAAGCCTGCACCGACCCGAACCCGACAGGCATTAAGATATTTATGTCCGAGCCCAACCCGACACATAAGCGCACTGCGCACGGTTTAATAAGGGTAGGATTCTTATACCTGAAAATACTTTCAGTACCTGACCTCGCCTGGGCTTCTCTTTGCACTGCGCATGGTTTAATAAACCGAGGGTAGGATTCTTACACCTGAAAATACTTTCTGGAACTGACCCCAGCTGGGCTCCTCTGGTCCAGAGGTGGACTTTTTTCTCCAACAGAAAAATATGCAGAGCTGTGCGTCTGAGAGGGTGGACAACGTGCTGCTGATGCTGTCACGGGGCAAACAATAATCTCACCTGCTATGACTGGATAAGTCAAGTGAATTCTTATCTTTAATTTTAATCATCGTAATTTTTTATGTAAACAATAATTTACTTTTTAAATGTTTCTGTCAGTTTTGAAAATATAAACGTATGTGCGCATTGCGCAAGATGCCTTGCAGCCTAGCATTAACAAACCTGTTGTTATTTGTATGAATAAAAAGTAAAAAATAAATAAATAACCACCCCTGCTTTTTTTCATAAATCGCACACTGACACATGTACTTTGTTGTGTTGAAAGTCCGCTTTTATTAAACAACTGTAGGAAGGTGTTTGGAAATGTCAACAGATGGGCGCATCAGCGCACACAGGGCAAAAAGCAATATTAACACAGGCAATTATATAGCCATTTATCTTCCTATTTATATTAGTTCCCATTTATTCTCTATTTTAACTCCTTTTAATCTCATTGTCCTCTGTATGAGCCCTCGGGGGAAACCCGAGGATCCTTTCTAAATATTTGTCCGAACCCCGCCCAACCCGTCTGGTCACGTTGGGTCTCGACGGGCCCAGGTTGGGTATGCATGCTCTAATATATAAATATATATATATATGGACTAACTGAAGTTGTTACTGATATTTATTCAATCTTTTTGGGGTCGGAAGATAAGTACTTCAGTTTTGTTTTTGTTTAGTTGGAGGAAATTATGGGACAGCTGTTAATCAGGAGCTTTGTCTTAGAGGTTGGTGCCTGAGGACCTTGTGTCGTGGAAGCCAGCAGCGGAGTAGAACCTTGTAGCGTGGAAGCCAGCGGTGAAGTAGACCCTTGCAGTGTAGAAGCCGGCAAGGAACCAGCGAAGCAGAACCTTGTGTCTAGATGGCCGACGATGCAAATTTCTGTGCATGGGAGGTCAGCAGTATTGGAGCTTATGTCTCAGAGGCTGGCAGTACTGAATATTGTGTCTTGGAGGCCGGCGGTGCAGAACCTCATATCTAGGAGACCGGCAATGCAGAACCTTGTGTATTGGGGGTTGATTTTTGTGGTGTTGTTGTCTCGGAGGCTGGTGATGTAACATCTTGTGTCTTGAGGTTTGATGTTTTTGAGTCTGGTGTCGAGGAGACCACCGATTGATGGGAAATACAGTATAAAACATTACTTTGAGATGCATGAAATGTATTGGTGACTTTATTATAACCGCTTTGAAGTGTTGTTACTGCTTAAAGAGATGTTTTGTCATGTGCATACAAGTTAGTTAGATAAAAACAGGAACTTTAGAACAGGATGTTAAACCTTTGCACCCAAACTAGTGGAGAAAAACAGGATATGGAGGATGTCTGGACTGCAAAAGATTAGAGCATAGATTAGGACATGTAAGAAATAACGGTCAGCAAAAACTCTAGTTAGAGCTGGTTTGCAAAGTCAGAATAACAGGAAGGTAATTAATTATGCATGCATGGTTGTAAGGAGGCTGGTCTTGGCAAAAGTTTGAATGAACCAATCATGTTTTGTGTCCCATATTTAATGTTAGGGGGAGGTTCTCTAACTTTGTGTTAAAATATAAAACTTAATGTCTCTGTTATATACGTTGTCATTCCTCCTAGGGTGACCCAGAGTGTGAATAATTTAGACCACTCTGTAAGCTAAATATTTGATTTGTTTTAAGCAACCCTGTGAACCAGTATTTGATTTCTTGTATTAAAATCTAAAGAAAATTAAATTACTCTCGTCTCCTCTCTGATAAAAATGAACACGCATGGAATTTATAGAGTTAAGGTTTAAATTGAATATAGAATAAAATCCTTCAGATGGTGACCTTCCGACGTGATCAGAGTTTGGAGACGGGATTTAATTTGTGCAGATATACAGATAAGTAGACTTTAAAAAACAAAATGAACAAAAAGTTATACTAATTGACTACTCTAAAATAAATGTTTACATGAAAGAATTATGTTTTCTATTTTTGTGCAGGTTAAATATTAGTTTTTTGGAAGTATAGGACTTAATGTGAAGTGAATTTTGGAATTTTATGGTATTAGTGTGAGACTAATTAAACTGCCTGTGCCTCTGGGTTTTGTCGCCCCTAAGCAAGAGCGGACGCGTTCTGCCGAAACGATCTGGGATCGAGACTAGGTTTAAAGTGTTCCTGTAGGTGAGGTCTACAAAAACTTGTTTGTGTTGTGATCACAGGTCAGTAACAGCTTGTGGGAAGCTGCGAGAGTGTGGGACTCTCTAAGGTCAAGGACCTTTTATGGTGATTTAGGAATAAAGACGTCATGAAATTAAACCTAGGTTAGTGAATGTGAGTCTGATTAAGAATTGATTGTTGATGTATTTCTCTTTTCTTTTTTTTTCGGCATCTGATCTGCACTCCGGGGAAGGAGCACCATGAGCTGCTGGAAATTGGAGGTTCTCCGCCTTAGGGACCCGGTGCAGATGTGGGGTTCTCCCCCGGAGTGGAGACAGCTGGTGAATCTTTTCAAGGACTCAAAACCGGTAAGTGAAGTTTTAGATAATATTATTTAATAAATTCTGAGGTTTCGAGTCCTTGAAGCGATAAGCTTACAAATAAATGGATAAATATCTATCTGAGTCTTATATAAATGAGAGCTAGCGAACAATTGTGTGCGTCTGTGTGTGTGTGTGTGGGTGTGTGTGAGATGAGGTCTCAGTGTTGTGGTTGTTGAGGAGTCTTGTGACTAAAACTCGAGTAGAAAGTATTATTTAAAAGTAAATAATAAATAAATAAATAAAGTAGAAGAAACTGAATTAAACATATTACATCGAAAAAAAGTAAACATAAAGAGTAATTAAATTGTTTTTGAAGCAGGCTATGTGACGTAGTGTGTCGAGAATTCCGACTCATTTTGAAGATTAGATCCTTGTGGCTTACTGTTAACAATACCATTTCGGCTCCTATAGGAGTTCGGTTACTATTGAAGAGTTGGTCCTTAGCGATGTATCGTTTATAAGCGACCTATCAGTAAAACAGAAAAAGAAAAACAGCAGTGCACACATTCAAGAGTCAGATGAATATATCTAAATTTTATTTTAAAGTAAACAGTTTATGAAATCTGCTTCCTCTTTTTCCTAGTATGACCAACTTTGAGTTGAAAAGGTGAGGCTGTAAAAAATAAAATCGTCCCTAAAAATATACTTTTAAATAGATAAAGAAGTGATTGCTGACCGTAATTTATCTGCTATGGAGATTTTCATTCTGAGATGATACTGTTCGTTTTTTATTGTGTCTGTTTACGGAAGCCGGCCCCATATTCAGACCCAAATAGGATTCCAGTTTGTTGACAGTTTAGTCTCGGAACCTCTAAATAAAATAATATTGTAATAATCTAAGAATTAAATCTTAAAATTGAGGTGGATAAACTGCAGAACAGAAAGGGAGCAATAAAAGCAGATAGCCAAGGTGATATGAAGTTGTATTGAAGTGAAAATGGAAAATTTGAGCATGAATAAAATGATGATAAATGGGTGTAGATGATGAAATTAGGACAGTCTGGTGACAAAGTAAAATATCTAGTTGATAAATCAGATATTGAGTGTGAATGGTTGGTGAGCTGCTTAAAGAATAAAATTAAAAGATGCATTGATAAAATAATTAATTGGATATATTGAAAAGTTGATTTTTTACAAATAATGTTTAAATTCTTGCAAAGAAAACTGAAACACTTTGATGAATATTGGTTTGTCCATTTTCATGAGTTAGTTCAGACATGAGATACAACAATGTACAAAATTGATAAACTATTGAATAGTAGATTACTTAATGATAAAAGGATGAGATTAATGAATAGGTATTATGGACATCTTAATTGCTGTAGTTTTTGAAGAATTAGAAATTCATTAGCAAACTGTAAAAACATCTCAGAGAAGCATATAACCCTGTCTAGTATGAACGGTTAGGAATTTGCATGTTTTTCAATTTACAGAAATAAACTTAGTAAATGCTACACAATTTATACACTTTTTTCTTATTTCCATGATTTAAATAAGTACAATTTAAGTAATTATTAACTACTGAAATTATTTTCATTTTGGCTATTTATTCTAGCCCTGTAGACTTTAGAAATGCTGTTTGGGAAAAATTGCCTCTTCTTTATACAAATATTAAAATAAAAAGGCTTTATTATTGCAATTACCTGTTACTGGTTACTTGACTAAATACATTGTTGAGTAATATTAAAAATAATAATTATCATAGTGATTATATATAAACAGCAAGGAGATATTATGAATGTGATTAAACTATTCTGAGTTGTCAAAACTTTGTTTTATAAGACAAAGAGTCATCTTTAAAAGCATCTGATTTTATTTACTTTACACATAAACATGTAAGAGCTATGACGAGAAGCAAGTTGTTGCTGAATTTGAAAATGTTATAACGACTAAAAGAAAAATGACTATATTATGTGCTAAATTTGTTGAAGAACAACCAATAAATATCAGCTTAATTCTAAAATGTTCGTTTAATTTATAAGAAATAAGTAGGTTCTAATTAATTTATTCTGATTGTGTGGAAACAATCTATGCAACTGAAGCATGTAAATTGAAAGAACTTTTTGTTTTGTTTTCAAGTGTAGAGATAAATGCAAGTTTTCAAAATCTGTTGAAGATTTCTGTATTGGCGGAAAATAGGAATTGGGTTTAGGTTTTAAATTTTAAAATTAATCTGTCAGATGTTATGCATGATCTGGTAGCTAGTCTACCTGATGCTGAGAGGGGATTTTTGCCTCTTGAATTTAGAGAAAAAGGTTCTAGAACAGTTATGATAATAGAATAGAACAATGGAATAATATATCATTTCATTAGTGAAGACTTTGTTGCTGACAGTTGATTTTTATTTCTCTCAACTTGTATGTATATTTACTTTAAAGTGGATCCTGACTGGAATTGCAAAACTGCAGGCTATTTATTAATGATACATTTGGGGAATGTTGATTGAGAAACTGAGGTAAAGCAAAAATGATTCGGTGGTCATTTATTTGACATTTCTAGAAGCTTCAATTCAATTTGGTGTTTATAATTGGATCAACAAAAAGAAGCCTGAGAGGATAATTGGGATTGACTGTAAAATGCTCATTTTTGTTGTTTTGTTTTAATTTTAAAACTTTTGTTTAGAGAATTTTTATCTTTTGAAGCTTGTTTATGAAATTATTTTGTATTTTTAGTTTTATTGTTTAATGGAAATTGAAATATTATACATGTTACAAACATTTAAGAAAAAAAGGTAAACTGCCATGTAGAGGAAGTAACTGGAGTTTTAGTTACACAAATTAGTTTGACTTTGTTCGACTCATCCAACAGAATCTGACAGATGTTTTTGAAGTATGAAATGTTTCATTATTTACAATCAGAATATTTGGGCCAGTTAGCACATTTGGGTTTGTAGGAAACATATAAAAAAAAGTCGCTTACAAATATAGATTAGACTTTTAGAACAAACAACTACTTTAGGTTTGGCAATTTCTAACAATAAGCAACCACCTGGCTACTTTCACATCAATTTGATCAGTGAATGAGACATGCCTGTTTTGCACAATGGTCTTAAAGTCCCACAGAAATATGTATAGGGAAGCTGTTTTGTCAGTGATTTATATCTTGGATTTTTTTATAAATATGGATAGAATTTGAAGTATAGCAAACTGAAGACTATTTTTGTAAAACTATGTTGTGTTTATCAGTCAGTACTATTCTCTTATTTTGTTTTAAACATTTGATGTTTTTTAATTTTGATATTTTCTCTCTCTGAGCCAGCTTGATAGCGATCCAGTGTACTGATGTGACAAATGATGCTATATTACTTTGGATAAATTTGAAAAGAGGGGGAGTTGGAGACTGGATCTTTATTGGTCATTGCTCAGGTGGGAGGAGCTTCACAGGTAACCTTGACAACACCAACAACAGTTATAATTGGAGGAGAACCTAGTTGGACATCTTTATCTCACTGTAAGTAGCATAAGTATAGTAGTAGAAACTAGAAAATTTCAGGAAATTTAGAGAAGGGACGGCCACGGTGTGCATGCTAATGCTAACTAGCATGCTAATGCTAATGTTAGCTAACATGTTGGCATTACTATAAACCCATTCAGTACCAAAATATAGTCAAAAAGCTCAAATTAGCTTAAATGCTAACAACAGCTAGCATGCTAATGCTAACTAGCATGCTAATGCTAGCTAACATGTTGGCAATTAACATACCCATTCAGTACCAAATATAGTCAAAAAGCTAAAACATTGAGCTAAAATGCTAAACAACAGCTAGCATGCTAATGCTATCTTAGCATGCAATTCTACCACCCGCCCCCCCCCACCCCCCCCCGCCCCCCCCCCCCCCCGCTAACAATTGGCATTACTATAAATCCGCATTCATACAAAAATATAGTCCAAAAAGCTAAAATTAGCTAAAATGCTAGCAACAGCTAGGATGGTAATGCTAACTAGCATGCTAATGCTAGCTAAGATGTTGTCATTAGTATTAATAGGATTAGTATGAAAATATACTGAAAAAGATGAAATCAACTAAAATGCATACAAGTGCAATGTAGTACTGTGTATAACATAGGGATTTTGGTTCCAGCTTTCAAACAAGAAAAAAAAAATTTTTGCTCCCCCTGGGATTCGAACCCACTACCTCTTGCATTGTATTCCTGTTCCTTCACAGTTACACTACAACATCAGTTATACAGCATTGAGTTTTAGGCCATATGATCTGTTGTCTCGTCTCCCAGTTCAGTTTTCAGCAAAGAAAAAATCATTTGCTGCTAGCGCCTGGATTTGAACCCAGTACCTCTGGGATGCAAACCCTCTTCCTTAACCACTACGCCATCCGAACATACATATAACATTGACTTTTAGGCCATATGTTCTGTTGTCTCCTCTCCATGTTCAGAGTGTTAAACAGCTGCGAACGAACCTTTCCCATTCGAAAACTATAGCAGCTATCAGGAAAATTCTTGGAGTGTTAGCGATATTTATCCTTTGTGTTCAATTATTTCAAAGCACAACTCTCTATCTTATTCACAGATGAAATGGTACAGGCAGACAGGGGGACTGAGAAAGACAGAGACATGGTCAGAAAGACAAAGACAGATGGACTGACACATGGACTTGTTTGTAGTACTTCTCTCTATAATACTGCATAGCATAACCTGTGTTTAAGTGGGGTTTAATAGGCCTTCAATGTGTATATACTGTGGAATGAACTTTAGTGAACTCTGATCAAAGGTGCTCCGTTTCCCCAGCAACAAGTGTGAGTGAAAATTGCAGCAGGTGCAAACACTTAAGATGATTAAGAGCTTCAATTTTAAGAAAAAAACTCCAAAAAGTGCGCCGAACAAATCGTTCCCATTCGAAAACCGTACAAGGTATCGGAAAAATTCTTGAAGTGTGAGCGAGATGTATCATTTGTCTTCGTTCATGCCAAAGCAGAAGTCTCTACCATATTCACAGTCCGAGAGGGAACGAGAGAAAAATGACTAAGAACATCTCTCTGGCTGAGATCATCCTGACCAGCCACAATGATAAACTATAGGACAAAAGCCCTAAAACTGGGTTCCACTTTGAGCGATCTAGAGCTCGCTGAGAGAAAACCGTGCAATATAGGGAAATTTTGAAATGATCCTGAGAATCACAAAGGGCGGCTCTATTTCATGACCGAAAATCATGTCACTAGTGCGAAATATGTGGCCGTGACGTCGAGTTAAATTTTGATGAGGACCTTCCAAAAGTTCATCACTCCACACTCTGCTTAACGAGCTGCTCCACTCTAAAAATCAACATTTGGGAAAACTTTGGGTCGAACAAAGTCAGATTGCGACAAAACCGTAACAGCTATCGACATGCGGTCTTCAATGCTGAACACAGCACGGACGTGGCTATAATCTGAATTTTTAATGGATTTTTTAGGTTATTGTATGGCTACACAGTAAATCTTCAAAAATAGTGGATTTTCATGATTTTTGGCCGTTTTTCCATTCATTTCCTATGGGGATTTTGGGCATTTTTTGGCGTGGTTTTTCGCTAATTACGTCGCCATGGTAACTCCAATCGCCACTAAAAGTAATAGCTAACATCACGCGATCGAGCCGGTCGTTTTGATGTATATATTGTGGGGGTGCACGCTACGGTACGACCCGCATTAACGGTGGCGGAAGAATAATAAATAATAATAAGAGTCCAGTTTAGGAGTGAAGAATAATAAGGGACTGCCCATGCAATTGCATGGAGGCAGTGCAATACATTGCTTTGCAATGGATTTGCACTGCCTCCATGCATTGCATTGGGCCGTCCCTTAACTAGAAAATTTCAGGAAATTTAGAGAAGGGACGGCCACGGTGTGCATGCTAATGCTAACTAGCATGCTAATGCTAATGTTAGCTAACATGTTGGCATTACAATAAACCCATTCAGTACCAAAATATAGTCAAAAAGCTCAAATTAGCTAAAATGCTAACAACAGCTAGCATGCTAATGCTAACTAGCATGCTAATGCTAGCTAACATGTTGGCAATACTATAAACCCATTCAGTAAAAAAATATAGTCAAAAAGCTCAAATTAGCTAAAATGCTAACAACAGCTAGCATGCTAATGCTAACTATCATGCTAATGCTAGCTAACATGTTGGCATTACTATAATCCCATTCAGTACAAAAATATAGTCAAAAAGCTAAAATGAGCTAAAATGCTAACAACAGCTAGCATGATAATGCTACCTAGCATGCTAATGCTAGCTAACATGTTGTCATTAGTATTAGTAGGATTAGTATGAAAATATACTGGAAAAGCTGAAATCAACTAAAATGCATACAAGTGCAATGTAGTACTGTGTATAACATAGGGATTTTGGTTCCAGCTTTCAAACAAGAAAAAAAAAAATCTACTCCCCCTGGGATTCAAACCCACTACCTCTTGCATTGTATTCCTGTTCCTTAACAGTTACACTACAACATCAGTTATATAGCATTGAGTTTTAGGCCATATGATCTGTTGTCTCGTCTCCCAGTTCAGCTTTCAGCAAAGAAAAATTATTTGCTGCTCGCTCCTGGATTTGAACCCAGTACCTCTGGGATGCAAACCCTCTTCCTTAACCACTACGCCATCACAGACATACATATAACATTGAGTTTTAGGCGATATGATCTGTTGTCTCCTCTCCATGTTCAGAGTGTTAAACAGCTGCGAACAAACCTTTCCCATTCGAAAACTATAGCAGCTATCAGGAAAATTATTGGAGTGTTAGCGATATTTATCCTTTGTGTTCAATTATTTCAAAGCACAACTCTCTATCTTATTCACAGATGAAATGGTACAGGCAGACAGGGGGACTGAGAACGACAGAGACATGGTCAGAAAGACAAAGACAGATGGACTGACACATGGACTTGTTTGTAGTACTTCTCTCTATAGTACTGCATAGCATAACCTGTGTTTAAGTGGGGTTTAATAGGCCTTCAATGTGGAATGAACTTTAGTGAACTCTGATCAAAGGTGCTCCGTTTCCCCAGCAACAAGTGTGAGTGAAAACTGCAGCAGCTGCAGACACTTTAGAATGATTAACAGCTTAGATTTAGACTTTTTCATTAAAAAGTGCGCCGAACAAATCGTTCCCATTCGAAAACCGTACAAGGTATCGGAAAAATTCTTGAAGTGTGAGCGAGATGTATCATTTCTCTTCGTTCATGCCAAAGCAGAAGTCTCTACCTTATTCACAGTCCGAGAGGGAGCGAGAGAAAAATGACTAAGAACATCTCTCTGGCTGAGATAATCCTGACCAGCCACAATGATAAATTATAGGAGAAAAGCCCTAAAACTGGGTTCCACTTTGAGCGATCTAGAGCTCGCTGAGAGAAAACCGTGCGACATAGGGAAATTTTGAAATGATCCTGAGAATCACAAAGGGCGGCTCTATTTCATGACCGAAAATCATGTCACTAGTGCGAAATATGTGGCCGTGACGTCGAGTTAAATTTTGATGAGGACCTTCCAAAAGTTCATCACTCCACACTCTGCTTAACGAGCTGCTCCACTCTAAAAATGTCGATTTGGGGCAAACTTTGGGTCGAACAAAGTCAAATTGTGACAAAACCGTAACAGCTATCGACATGCGGTCTTCAATGCTGAACACAGCACGGACGTGGCTACAATCTGGATTTCGAATGGTGTTGCTAAGTTATTGTATGGCTACACAGTAAATCTTCAAAAATAGTGGATTTTTCATGATTTTGGGCCGTTTTTCCATTCATTTCCAATGGGTGTTTTTGGGGGTGGTTCTTCGCTAATTACGTCGCCATGGTAACTCCAATCGCCAATAAAAGTAATAGCACACCTCACACGATCGAGCCGGTCGTTTTGATGTATATATTGTGGGGGTGCACGCTACGGTACGACCCGCATTAACGGTGAAAGAATAAAGAGTCCGTTTAGAAGTGAATAGTAATAAGGGACTGCCCATGCAATTGCATGGAGGCAGTGCAATACATTGCTTTGCAATGGATTTGCACTGCCTCCATGCATTGCATTGGGCCGTCCCTTAATTATTAATTGATTATAAGGACAGAGTCTGGGAAAAGTGGTGTGAAGACTGAATTTCAAAGGGGTTTAGTTCAATATGAGCTATTCGTCTCAACCTCAGTGAAGCGAAACCAGGAGAGCCACTTTTCCATAGAGACTGTTTACAAGAGGGACAGAAAAAAGAGGCTAGAACATTTGCAGATGGTTATTGCTTCTATTTTTGTTATTGCAATGTTTTAGTGGTGCTTCAGAACAGCAATATCTAACAGAAAAATCCAGCCTTTTTTATTTTTTTTTATTTTATTTATCTATTTACTTTGTGAACAGACCACTAAACTTTGAAGAAAAGAATTAATGGATGGTATCGATGCAGTTTATATCTGAGGAATAGACATTATGTTATTGTTATGTTTGCTCTCAGACACCATTTTATAGAACATCAACATAGAGCCTACTGATCTTACTGATTAATTTTCAGATATTTTACTCACATCAAGGATTTGGTAGACTGTTGAGACTGAAATGTATTGCCTAGGAAGGAAGTTAAATGGGTGAGGAAAAAATTTTCAGTTACACCCACGGTAAGGATAAGATTGACAGGGAGACGGACGTAAGTTAGGGTTAACCTGCGTATTTCAGCAATCATTATTACATTTGAGATCAGACCAGAGATCTATTATATGAAAATGTTTTGAAAAAATCTGGTCATGTTTTGCCAAATCCGGGACATGGGAAATATATCACAATGATTTTGTATACATATCTATGATCAATGTAGTTATGTGTCCTTTGTTCTTACTCACTCCAAAGCCACAGGAAGTGTGCTCCATTTTGAGACTGTTGACGCAAGGGGAACTTGCCCTATTGACGATCATCTGCTTCTCTGTGGATATCTGTTCATATCTGCCTTTGACCTGGACAGGCAGGAGGACTTGCTGAATTTAAAGAGCATTATTTTCTTTGTCCAGCAGTAGAGAATCAAGAACCGGAGGAGGAGGAAGTGCACTGCCACTGCTCCAAATTACCGTATCTGGACATTTTAACGTTTCACCAGAGCACAAGCTATGGAGTGATGGACAGAAAAGTGATTCTATTTTCCCATGGGCCGGGCTTGGTAAGATTATACGGAGTTTGGAAACTCTAAATTATAGGTTTACTAGTTTTGTTAATTAATTCCTGGCAAGTTTAAAGGGTCTGACTGCTGAAATATAAAAATTCAGGTTAACTGCTTTGCAAGATAGATTAGTTTTACGCATATCATGAAATATGCTATTTCTGCATATATAGCTAATGTTATAGGCCTTACAGACTGTTCAGAGGGCTGATAAAAAAACAACTAATAATAATTATGTTGAGAATCCTGGCATCAAATAGCATTTGTCTTACTAAAATTTTGTGTTTTGCTCTGTGTTGTAAACAGGAGCTTGGCTAAATTGGGATTCGTTTTATGTTTTCTAGTGCCAAATTTAGCAATTTGGCAAAGAGGGAAGAGCTGAGTTCATACTAGCACTAAAATGATGATTAGATAAATTATTACTATTATTATTGCTAATTGTGTTGAAGGTAAAGAATTGGGAATGGATTAGATTTCTGTTTTGTTTGTTTGCAATTACTATAACTTTTATTTTTTTTTCTGATTTAACAGGATGGTGTGTTTTACTGAAGTAAATTAGAACCTTCTGGTTTGCTTAGAGGATGATACCTGCACAGAATTCTTTTTGGTTTTTGCTGATCTTACTTTTTGTTTTCAGATGTTTTAGGAATTGGATAATCATTAACCCTAACTTATATAATTAGATGAGAAGTCATACATGTATGTTTGTAGTTCTTTGAGCTCCTTCACAGACACCCGGACACTTTGGAGATTACTCTTCTTCATTCTTTGTGGAGAATGAAATACCTTTCTGACACATTATAAACAACAGAAAATTGGTCGGCTCCAGGCTGTTTGGATCAAAACAATGTGGAGGATGATGGACAAACAAGTGCGTCAACAGGTTAAACACTGCACATAATGAATGCTCTTTGCCATGAATTCTTGCTGACCACTGGTGAAGTGGTTGGAGATTTAAAGTGATTATTTGATGAGCTCACTGGACCAGGAAGCAACAGGATTCAAGAAATAAGGAACAAAAAAAACTCAGTTCACATTTACGGGCATAATAATCCCTTGTGACTGAGAAGGACCAGGTTAGTCTACACCTGTGTTCTGAAGATTTCACCTGGACGCAAAAGGATGAATACAGACAAGGAAAAGGTATGAATGATTGTGAAAAAAATGTGACAAAACCATTGTAAATTGTGTTGTTTTTATGTTTCTGTATTTTTACATTGTTAAGCTAAATGGTTATCTGATGGATCTGTAAAAAGTAATTGATTACTAATGTTTGATTAAGGTGTTTTAGTTACTATACCTTTAAATTATACTTTTAAGATTGTTTTAGAGGTATTTTGCAGAGTCAGCTCTTGTTTGGGTCACAGATAAACAGGAATATATTGATCCTTCTTTAGGAAGGGTCAAAAGAGGGAAAATGATGGGAAATACAGTATAAAACATTACTTTGAGATGTATGAAATGTATTGGTGACTTTATTATAACCGCTTTGAAGTGTTGTTACTGCTTAAAGAGATGTTTTGTCATGTGCATACAAGTTAGTTAGATAAAAACAGGAACTTTAGAACAGGATGTTAAACCTTTGCACCCAAACTATTGGAGAAAAAATGGATATGGAGGATGTCTGGACTGCAAAAGATTAGGGCAATAGATTAGGACATGTAAGAAATAACGGTCAGCAAAAACTCTAGTTAGAGCTGGTTTGCAAAGTCAGAATAACAGGAAGGTAATTAATTATGCATGCATGGTTGTAAGGAGGCTGGTCTTGGCAAAAGTTTGAATGAACCAATCATGTTTTGTGTCCCATATTTAACGTTAGGGGGAGGTTCTCTAACTCGTGTTAAAATATAAAACTTAATGTTTCTGTTATATACGTTGTCATTCCTCCTAGGGTGACCCAGAGTGTGAATAATTTAGACCACTCTGTAAGCTAAATATTTGATTTGTTTTAAGCAACCCTGTGAACCAGTATTTGATTTCTTGTATTAAAATCTAAAGAAAATTAAATTACTCTCGTCTCCTCTCTGATAAAAATGAACACGCATGGAATTTATAGAGTTAAGGTTTAAATTGAATATAGAATAAAATCCTTCACGATGCAGAATCTTGTGTTTTGGGGGTTGATGTTTGTGGAGTTGGGGATTTGGAAGCCAGCGGAGCTAAACCTTGTGGCTTATGAGGCGAGGGAGATGCACCTTGTGACGTGTGAGAGGACTCGAAAAATATGTCCCCGCCAAGCATATTTTTTACAAGCCAAACTTCAAAATGATTTTTACACAGATGTACCCAAAACACATTATTCTATTATATGATATTATTTTGGAGTCAAATAGAACGGAGTGACAGCTTATAAAATAGTGGATAAGAAAAACGTTTTGGTCAGTCCTGTTTTTTTGGTTTTTTTTTTTAAATTTTTTATTTTTTATTAACAGTTATTACAGTCTAATCAGGCTCCTTGTTTTCTTTGTGCCACAGCATTACAGCATTAGCTGGGTCATTAGTCCTTGATCTGTGGAGAACACAGTAGGACTATGAGAAGCTCTTGTGTCTTGGGGCTTATTTTGGACCTCCGATCAGTGTTTACTTGCTTCATAGTAGGGTTGGGTGGTTTACCGCAAATTGACAGATACTAAAATTTATGAATGTTACCTATGTCTTTTTACCCATGTCAGTAAATTTGGTATTTAAAAAAAAGAAAAATATGTTGTAGTTTAGCTGTGCTCACGCCCCTTTAAGAAATTACTGTACGTGACTGTGTACGGTCATATGACTTAATCTCATCCAGATTGGACAAGTGCTGCCAACACAGCGACTATGTTTCTATATTTAGAACGTGCCATGCAGCAAGTATTACTGTCACTGCTTTAACTCATTAGCAGCCCAGCATACTAGCTCGGCCAGCCCGGATCCTGCCAGGCAGAACAGATATTAAACCCACAATGTTGAAACAGCGCTTGAAGCCGCCGCTGGCTGACCCTACCTGTGTTCCAATGAAAATGCAAAAATATTTTCTGTCTAAAATAAATAACTGCACACTATAGTCACCAGTTTCACTCAGTCCCAGTCTTGTACTGCTAGTTTTAACCCAAAGATAACCGCTACATGGACAATGTGAAATTACGTATGGTGCAGCTTTCGCGTTCCACTTACGCTTGTAGACATTGCATGCAGACAGCAGAGGAGCATCACAGAAATCCTTTGAACGAGTCAGCAACCGTCACGTAAAGGCGGATGGAAGCAGCGGCCTATCCCGAACGAGCAGAGGAGGGCCCCAGTGATGAGCAGCCAAGACAGCCAATGGTACGTGCAGAGGCTGTGGCGGAAGACGAGGGTCAAAGGACAAAGGAACTACTTAGAACAACTAAGCTAAACGCCACGTTGACTGCTTGAAGGAGCTGTTGGATAACTGGACGCAACATCAAGCAGAAATGAGTCTTCAGAAGAGCCTTTTCCCCCACCTCTGAAAGAGTTACCGGACAAGCATACCAAGCCGACCACTAGCAACGCAGAGCGGCGGACGACGAAGCCGCTCCGGCAGCCCTTTTCTGCACCAGCGGTCAAGACTCGACAAGCGGCCGCTTGGGAAACTTGCACCGTAAAAGACACTCAAAATTACCTTAATGGAGTTGTTCAAACATTCTCAATGATTGAAGTTCAAGGAACGGATGGTACAACGCTTGTTTTCCGGGTATGGAGTGACACAGAGTGGAGCTCCGTCATGGCGGACCTGCTGGCAATTACCGGTAACTGGACAGAGTTCGCGAGAGAATTTCAAGAATTATGTCTGACGTTTAGGCCCACCGGTGCAGAGATCTATCAAATTTTGAAACGCAAACTTAAAGGTGCCGATTTTGTGAAGCTGAAGGACAGTCTGCCTGGAAGCGGCCTACGTGCGACTTTTGTGACTAACCAAGATGGTTCTGAGCCAGAGGTAAGCCGTGACTATTTTTCTGCTATTACTGCACTCTGCAATGACATTGAAAAAGTATTTCCTACAGACGCCGGCACCACTTTTCCCCAGACCGACGTCATAGCAACAACAACAACAACAATAACAGAGACTCAAATGATGACGACAGTTGTTTTGCCTGCGGGGGGAGTGGGCACTGGAGTGACCAATGTACTTGGAGGCTGAGTGTTGGTCCACGCGGAGGACGTCAGCAGGCTGATTGATCACTGGGCCAGATCTCTAGTCCACTACAGGAAGGAGATTTCTCCTTTTCACCAGCAGATGGAGTTGGAGGTCTGACGCAGACACTAACACCCAGACACACATGTTCACTTTGAAAGTGATAATCAATCTGATTTTAGTGGTGATTCACATTTTGACAGTGATAATCATTCTGAGTTTAATGATGATACACATTCTGAGAGCGATAATCAGTCTGATTTTACTGATCAAACACCTAGTAAAAGTGACAATAATTCTGATTTTTGTGATGATTCTGTTGATGAAAATGTTTGTTGTAATTAACAACCTGTTGATGATGGAGATGTTTTTTTTGTGATACAAATCCTGATGCCAGTAATGACAATAATGCAGTTTCAAATTTGATTGCCAGCAATGAAGAACTTGCTTCGTGCACTAACCATTCAGATCAAAGTTCTAACCCTCACACTTTGTTTACAGAAGCCATTGCACATATAGAACAACAACAAACGACACTAACAGGTACCTGTGCATCATCTGACTTCGGATGCGTAGAAAGTCTTACTTATGCTGACTCTTACTGACTCAGGTACACCCGTTGAGTTCATGGTCGATTCAGGAGCCATGCACACAGTTTTGAAGCACACAGCCTTAGACCCACCACCGAGACTCAGTGGAAACCATGTCTTCTCAATTTCGGCATCTATTCAGATTGTGAAAGAACGTTTCAGCTACCCTCTCCGTTGTCAGTTAGGAGATGGGCCAGCTTTTAAACATGGATTCTTAGTCTCTGAGCAATGTCCTGTGAATTTATTAGCCAGAGACCTAATGTGCAAACTTAACATTTCTCTTTTCTCATCATCTCAAGGCATTGAAGTTGTTTCTGCACAGGAAACACCAATCCGGACAGCAGTGAAACACATGCCTCCTGATCTCACGCTTGAATACCAGTGAAAGCTGTTAACAGGTACCACAACCAAAACTTTCCTCCAGATGGCTCCAGCTTCTGTTTTTAATCCAGAAGAGGAGCTACATTGCACATCACATGTTTTTGGAGGACCAAATATTGAATTTGAACAGGAATGGTTCACCTCTGACACAGACACTTTGAACGTAACTTCTATTTTGTGGGATACACATACATCAGCAGTGACCATCTGTCTCACACCTGAACAAAAACCGCTCTACCGTTTCCAAAACTGTGGTCCGTACATTTCTCTCTCTAAACCTGAGGGTGAGGAGTGGGAAATGGTGTCAAACCTCAACCATCACGCTCAATTAGCTATTGATTGGGAGCGAACTGAGAGCAATCATTCCATCTTCTACTTTAGATCTACCAAACTTTACAAACGTTCGCTGATTTCCACCATGCACGTCACCAGGGTTATTCATTTAAATGAGGACCCTGTGGATGTTTTTCTACATGAAAAAAACTGCGACTGACGACTCAGAAATGCTTCTTTCGCTCAAAGAGGTTCCAACTGATTTGTGGGCAAAGAATTCCTATGATGTGGGATTAATTAAGGGTTGTACCCCTGTTAAAATAACACCAAAATCTTATTTTTGACCGGTACAGCGGCAGTACCCACTTAAACCAGAAGCCGTGCGTGGGATCAAACCAGTGTTTGATTCTCTGCTGAAAGCTGGCATCATTGTTGAATGTAACGATTCCCCTGTGCGTAGTCCGATTTTTCCAGTGAAAAAAATCAGAGCCAAAGGGGAGGAGTGGCGTTTTGTGCAGGATTTGAAGCGTGTAAATGCTGCTGTGGTGCCTAGAGCATCTGTTTTTCCAAATCCATGCACCATTTTGCCTCAGATTCCTCCTTCAGCCACTCCTTTTTCAGTTGTTGATCTGAGTAATGCAATTTTCAGTGTACCAGTAGAGAAAGACAGTCAGTTTTGGTTTGCATTTCAGTTTGAAGGGAGACTGTATTCTTTCAATAGACTTCCACAAGGATTCATAGAATCGCCTACCATTTTTAACATGGCTTTGAAAGAGAGCTTGGATGGGTTGGAGCTGTCTCCTGGCTCCACCTTAATCACTTACGTGGATGACCTGATGGTTTGTTCACCTTCAAAAGAACAGTGTGAGGAGGACACTGTTAAGTTGCTGAAACATTTGCATGCTTTTGGACAAAAAGCCAGCCTTTCAAAGCTACAGTCTGCAAAACCAGAGGTAATTTTCCTCGGCCATTCGATTTAAAAAAATTCAAGGTCCCTGTCTTCAAAGAGAATTAGTGCAATTCAGCAGATTCCAAGACCTGTCACTAAGAAACAGATGATGTCTTTCTTAAGTTTAACGTTGTATTGTCGGAATTTCACAATCGACTATGCGAATTTCCTAAAACCACTTTCTGAGTTGATTCATGGCAGAGACATGATGGCCTCTGACGCCATACAGTGGACTCCTGAGGCATTGCAATCATTTGAGATGCTAAAGAAAGCCCTATAAAGCCCTCCAGCTTTGGCTTTACCAGATACAGAAAAAAAAAAATTTCAGAGGGTTGATGAAAAGAAGTGTTGCATGACATCTGTTCTGCTTCAAGAGCATTGTGGTTTGAAACGACCTGTGGCTTATTACTCAGCAAAGCTGGATCCAGTAGCAGCTGGACTTCCGAAATGACTTCCAAGCTGTTGCAGCGGCAGAAAAAGCAGTTTTGGCTTCCAGAGACATTGTGATGTATTATCCACTAACTGGGTTTGTACCCCGTAATGTAGCCATCATTCTGTTGGAGCAAAGGACCTCTCACTTATCAGCCGATATTTAACTGACACGCCTTTGCAGAATCGAGACATGATTCTGTATGTGGATGTATCATCCGACAGAGACTCATGGGAAAAAAATTAAGCGGGCTATGCTGTCTGCACTGACCATTGTACTTTGTCTGCAGGGAAGTCTTCCGTCCCATTTCTCTGCGCAGACTGCAGAACTGGTTGCATTGACGAAGGCCTGTGAGCTGGCTAAAGATAACGCAGCTACCATATACAGTGACAGCAGCTATGCATTTGATGATCCGGCCCAGAAAGATGGACCCAGCAGAAGTCTCTGATCCAGATATCCTGGAGTCGCTCTGGTGTAGGCTGGACAAGGTTTCCGGCTTCGCCAGTCCCTCTGCTCGCCTCACTGCTCTGGAGGATTACATCCTGGACGTCCTTCCTCGGTTCCGTTCCAGCCTCAACCCGCTCGATGTGGAGGAGTTGGAGGAGGCAGCCGACGATGCTCTCCTGCGGGGAGGCAGCCTGCTTCCACCAACGTCGGCTCAGTCTCCTGGCTTCACGATCCTCCGATCCTCTCTCCGGCTGTCTTTGCCCCTCTTCCGGCTGCTTCGCTCGGAACTGCCCCTGTCGGAACCAGCCGCCCAGCTGTGGTTGCAATGTCGGCGTCTGCCAGCCCAAAGCTTGGTCCCCCCTATGTCAGCGAAGACGAGCTGTTCGAGACAGACTCGAGTATCTGTGCTCCAGAGGGGATCCAGCTCCTTGACGCAACCGGCGACACAGACGCCGCAAAGCCGCACCGGAGTATTCTCGCTCGGACTGGGAGGAGCAGTGTTTGGAGCAGTAGACCTCGCTTATCGGCTGTAAGCTCGCGTACTGCGCACCAGGAACCGGTCCATGCAGGCACGAGCGACCATCTCAGCCACGCAGCCGAAGGCAAGAGGCTCCTCCACCACCTCGCAGCAGACGACGACGGCAACGAGGAAGAGTGGCTTTCGGGTTGGTGCCGAAGTTGGTGTCTGCTTCAGCCGGCTCGGCCGCGAAGTTGGCATCTGCTTCAGCCAGCTCGGACGCGAAATTGCCGTGTGCTTCGGCCTGCTTGGTTTTCCCCCTTCAGTGCAGCTGTGGGCTGCTATTCCCAGAGCCACCAGAGCTGCTGGACCTTTCTCCGCCAGAGCTGCTGGACCTTTCTCCGCCAGAGCTGCTGGACCTTTCTCCGTGAGTGCTGCTGGACCTTTCTCCGCCAGAGCTGCTGGACCTTTCTCCGCCTGAGTTGCTGGACCTTTCTCCGCCTGAGCTGCCGGACTGGCCGCCGCCTCCGCCTGAGCTGCCGGATTGACATCATTGTTGCGGCAATCCTCCTGGCCATCACAGCAGCAGCCCTTCGGCAACCGCCGTCTCCTCTTAGTCTGCCGGAGTCTCCTGTGATGTCCAGGAAAGACCCGACGCCAGCCACGGAGCGTCCACTCTCAGGTCTGCCGACCATGGAGCGACCAGCTTCACTAGCCAGGTCCCTTCATTCCAGTCAGTGGGAACCGACCAGGTCCCTCTCTCTCCGCCAACGACCAGCCAAGCTTCTCCGCCGCTGTCGTCAGCAAGAGAGGACCGCCGGGCCATCCACCCGTGTCTCGTCCCGCAAAGGGATGTCCCTCCAGCCGTCCGCCTGCTCTCCAGGTCCCCAAGAGAGGATCTGCGGGCAGTCCGCCCGTCCCGCATCCCAGGAGGGGACGTCTGCCAGTCTCACTTCCCGCAAAGGGATGTCCGTCCAGCCGTCCGCCCGACTCACGTCCCACCAGGGGACGTCAGCCAGTCCTTCGTCCAGCCAGAGGATGCCATTCGGGCCGTCCACCTGACTCACGTCCCGCCAGGGGACGTCAGCCAGTCCTTCGTCCAGCCAGAGGATGCCATTCGGGCCGTCCACCTGACTCACGTCCCACCAGGGGCCGCCCGCCCGTCTCCCGTCCAGCTGGAGGGCGTCAATACAGCCATCCTGACGTAGGCCCCCTCCACCCACCCTTGAAGGGTGCTTCTCTTTTTTTTTTTTTTTACCTTCACGGCGTCTGGAATCCGCCTTTAAAGGGGGGGGGTCCTGTCATGATTCCACACTCAGCTCCTCTCACTCCCTCATCATCACACGCACCTGTCCTCAATCTTCAGCCACTCACCTCAAGTCCTTATTACCCGTCACCTCCCTTCAGTCAGCGCCGGATCATTACAGGACTTCACTCCAGATGTACCACTGTGTGTTTCTCCTGCTGTCTTCGTTCTCGCCATCCAGACAACTAACAAACAACTCTGCACCCGGCTTATGCGTCTGGGTCCATACCTCCACGCACACAGCCTGACAGCACTGGGTGTTGAGATATGTCATTTAGATCTCACATTAAAGAAGTCTGTCGGATTTCCTTTTTTCACCTTAGGAATATTGCAAAAATTAGAACCATCCTGTCCAGGAGTGATGCTGAAAAACAGGTTAATGTTAGTAGCTATGCTGCTTTAGGCTAGGCTGTTGGAGGACATTATTAGAGCCAGTTCCTACTTTCTCTCCTACTTTTCCCCAACTGCATGATGTGCTGTCAATTCAAGCGCTAACCTGTTTTCTCTTAGTCTCTTCCTACAGTAGTTGCTCCTGACCCGCCCTGCTTGACGACCATGACTAAGATGGCATTCCAGTGGAGGAACATTCTCCACGTCCTGCTACCAACTTCTGCTTCTGCATCAGTTCTGTTGCTCTTACTGTGTCTCTGCTGCCTTCTCCAAACCCAGACGGTCTCGGCAGATGACCGCTTATGCTGAGCCTGGTTCTGCTGGTAGGTTTCTTCTTGTTAAAAGGGAGTTTTTCCTCTCCACTTCATGCTTGCTCAGTGTGAGGGATTTCTGAGAAGTCACGACGCAATCTTCTGTGGTTCTCTAATTCCTAAATTAAACATTGTATTGTAATAACTCTTGCAAAGTGCCTTGAGATGACATCTGTTGTGAAATGGTGCTATATAAATAAACTGAACTGAATTGAAAATTTAATTGTTAATTTTGCACTCTAGTGACAGGAATGGAGCTTGTGACTTGGAAAGCGACCGAGTTGAACCTTGTAGTTTGGGAGATGGGAGAGCTGAGGGTTGAGGTGATGCATAGGCTGGCTGAACTCAATCAATCAATCAATCAATCAATCAAACTTTATTAATAAAGCGCTTTTCAAACTACATAACATCTGTTGTTGAAACCGGCAGAGCTGAACCTTATTGTGAGGTGATGGCCGACTGAGCTGAACCTTGTGCAGGAGTAGCTGGGTAGACTGAGCCTTGTGGTGAAGGGGAGATTGGCTGGACTAAGCTAAAGTTAGCTTTGGAGACTCAGCTTCGGGAACAAACTCTGGAAATCTGGGTCCTGAAGGGCACCCTGAGGGTTTCGATCCCAAAATGCACTCCGAAATCCCAGACACCAAAACATGTCCAAAAGAATCAAATCTTGGATCGTGTTCTGAAATCCCACAGAAGGTGGGGATCTGGAACTGCTAACAAAGACTGCTGGGCAGCGTCGAGGAGAACACGGGCAGTCAAACAGATTGGCTTGAGCCGCCGTTCGTATGTAGTTCAGTTCTTGTTTTCCAGTCATCCAGGGTCCAACATTACAATGTGTTTACTACTCCAGACTCAATGACACCCTGCATAGTGAGCCATTTTGCTTATATCAGTAACTGCTAATTGTCATCAACTGCCTTTTTTTCCAACTAACTCATTGAAAATGTTTCCCCAATAAAAACACAAAAGTTTAAAAAAAAGAGGGGATTTTTTTTTATTTAGTCCGTGAAATCTTTGGGCAAAACTCCAGGGGTCTAGGTAAATCTTTCAGATTTTTAAGCACATCTTATCCTATCTAAAAAGGAGAAGCAAACAAAAAGGATACACTGCAGAAAGTGCAAAGTTAAGGATGAATGTTTTGATTTAAGCCACAGCAGTAGGAGTACTCTTTCATCTTAACACACTCAATTCAAACGTATGCCGTCACCTGTAATTTTTAATCCCAGATGGATAGGTCTCTGAAAAAAACAGATTCATCCCCAGATAAATACACTTCTCTTAACATACTACTCAATTTATTTTTAAATGATGTGTACTCAAACAATAATCCCTAATTCAGTATCCCAGTCAGCTAAAAAGGCAGACTCACACAATACAGTAAATTCAAATCTATTTCACAAGCAGCTGTATCTCATTGGTACATTCATCAAAGCCCACTTCCTGTCCTCTATTTCCCACCGGAACCAATTTGTTCATAACCCCATGAATTTTGGCACCTTCAGCCCCAATGTGGAGACAAGGACTGCTTCCAGCATAATTAGTCCATACCAGGCATTGCCTTCACTGTGACAAAAACATGACCTTATCCAAAATGGGCTGTAATTTTGGTCTGCACTGGAGGAGGCCAGAGACAGGGTTGGAAGCCCACAAAGGGAGGTAAGGAGAGATGATGAGCTTTGAGCAAAAAGTGAGTGAAAGATTTAAGATCTGGAGTAATTAAGTTGCCCTGCTGACAAGCAAGCGTGAACAAGGGAGATAAAGGAAGGAAAAAAAGAAATAATATCAGAACACAAGAGAGCTTAAAAGAACTCAAATACAATGAATCTGTTATGTTGAACATTTTAGTAAAAGAAAATTGAAGCTCGACTTTAAAATAATCAGCCGGTTTGCACAGCAGATTATAAAAAGTTATTCAATCAGAAAGAAAAAAATATGGACATAGAAACTAATGGATAAATAAATATAACAAATGGATATTTAACAGACAAAAAAATCATTAGTGAAAATAATACTATTGCTCCTATTCCTAAACTACATGTGAGACTAAACATTTGTCTTTGTGATATCCACTAGATGCTAATGTAAGAAAAAAAGGGATGGGTTCCAAACAGCAACTGACTTTTCCCCAGAAAACATCGAAAGAGGTCCTCCAGAAGAAATACTGATCAGATGTCCGAATGACCTCAACCGACTCCTTTTGATGTAGAGAAGCTGCTGCGGTACTCAAAGTTTCACCAGAATAGTGGAGCTCCTCTCCCTGCCTATAAGGCTGAGTCCAGCCACCCTACACAGGGGGTTCATTCAAATTTGGTTGTATCTCAGCTCATTTTGTTTTTGGGGTCATAATGGGTCACATCATGACTGTGGATGTGGGTTGTATTCTAGACAGAAAGTAAATAAAATAAAGAACTTTATAAACCAAATTAGTCACTAACAAAGAAATAATGGCAATGATGCAAGACAGAAGATTAAACGAAAAAGCATAACTTTTGAATCAAAATGTTGCAAAGGCAGGTCAAAGACTGGAATTCCAATTAGAGATGCCACAGAACAGCTGCAATGAGAAGAACAAAAGGAAAACCAGACAAGTATCCTACAAATGTCTAAAGGCTGGTAAACATCTCTGAAAATTAGAAATATTTGAAATCTTATTAGGTCAAAGTATTAAATATCTGTTATTGGAAAACGTTTTAAGGATCTTGATTAAAGCTGAAAATAAGTGGGAGTCATGGAATAATCATAAACACCACTGTTTTCATATGAACTCAACAAATAAATAAAGTTTGTGTGATTTTGTTAACATGTCTATGAGGTTAAGCTCTGTGCCACACATGAGACTTAGAAGCTATACTTCAGAAAGTTACAAAACCAGCGACGGGTAATTAAGTTTATGTTAATACCCGTAAATTTAGCTGATAAAATATGTGGTGGATGATCATTTTAAATGTAATGCATTTTGCAAGAGGTCTAAAATTGCTCATGTAAAATATTGTTTTATAGATATTCCACTCAAATTTCTTAGTGTTTTAATGCACGATATGGATCTAAGTCTACCTAAAACAGGCATGGGTTGATGAACTCCCAGTCACCGCTTGACATCTTATTAATATTAAAGTGCCGTAAACTAACAAGCTGCATTTTATCAGTATATGTTCTGCATTAGTGTGATTGTGTCCCACATAACCCACTAATCACAGGTGCTCAAGAGTAGTTTTGGTTATTTTTGATGATGAGAATCAGTTCTTTTCTTAAGGAATTTTGCATACCAAACCTATCATTCTTAAGATATATTTGACTCAACAAATACAGCTACAGTCCGGAAACAACTTGTGTTTTACTCCTGCTGATGATGTTTATGAAGGTGTTTACTGGAGTCCTTATTTAATGCAGATACAATATATTGGTTTTTTAAAAATATATATAATTCACTGATAATTAAACTAAGAATATTTTGCAGTGTTATTCCAATTAATTTTATGTAGACAGGAGATGGCCAGAGCATTGTAGAAAAAAAACCTTAACTTTTTTGTTAAGGAAAACCCAGATGGACACCAGGGCAGGGCATATAAACGGGCAAACTCCATTGGCAAAATGGGATCCCTACCCAGAAGTAACAAAAAGTTTCCCCTCATCAGCTGCTTGCTGGCTGAGGAAAGGGCTGCATTAGCTTCCATGTTAACAATAATTAATATACTCACATGTCATTTAGTATCACAAACACAGTTTCCACAGTTTGGCTGGCTAGGAAGGAGAACTGATGTGTTTCGGGCTGTATTATAAACAGGGTGGTATTATGTGCATGTGTTAAATGCATTTAAAAAAAAGTTAATTGTAGGAATTAATCAACCCTCGTTGGTGCGTGAATTTTGTCAGCCTTAATTTTAAGCAGTTTTGTTGGTTTTTTTGCAAAAAGATAGCCATGTTTACATTTTCTAGTGATATGGCATCACTCTTGGCTGATGGTATGCCCAGAATCTGCAATGCTTGACATCTCCAGAAAAAAAAGAAATTAATTAAGGCACCGCAATGTGCTCTGCTTTTCGGTCCGGTTACTACCGTTTATGTCAGGACCGGTGCCGTAATGGCACCGTATATCGGTACCTATCCCTAGAGAAAATGGCGGTTGTGGGAACCGTTATCTTATGTATATATATATATATATATATATATATATATATGTTACCATCTTTGCTACCATCTCCGTCAGATCACACTCACTGTTCTTACTGTACAGTCCCACACTGTAAACCCAAACAGTGCAATGAATTCAAAAGTTGTATAATCATTGTAATCAAAAGTAGCAACCAAGTCAAGACAGCTTAAAACTTATGACCAGATTCAACTTTTAATGTAGTCATATGTTTGATGGAATTAAACATTTTGCGTAAATGAAATCTTTGTATCAAACGTTATGAGTAAAAAGACATGATGTCAAGCCATGTATGGAAAGCCGTTTTGGACATAATCACGTGAAATTTCGTGTGTCTTTGACACGCAAACAACACGTAAACAACGCGCAAACAACACGTAAACAACGCGTACTTTTCGCGTGAAGATATTCGAGGCGAAAACAACACGTATACAACGCGTCCAGGACGTGCAAACAACGCGTACTTCACGTGTTGGGTTATGTCGCTGCTGATTGGCTGAAAAAACCTTGGCATGATCCATTACAAAAAGAAGTAAAGGGGGGAACTAGCAGATCACAGCAGACTGCAGATAACCCAGTTTTTGTCATCTGCTAGAATCTCTTGAACGTTATATTGAGAAGACACACATGCACAGATGCAGAAATAAGTTTTAAAGACTAACCTCGGTTTCTAAATTTTGTGCACAGAGTACGAATCGCTACTCTCGGGTATATGAAAACAGTTAATTAATGATAAATAGTTAATAATAATTATCAATTAATAAATGCCTAATGTTTTACTAGTTGCTACAATGGCGAAGTGGTTTACACAACGGCTTGCGGTGCCGCAAGGCAGTGGTTTGTGTCCGGGTAGTGGACTGTACTTGTACTTTTTTTTTGTAATACGGTGCCTACAAAATTTTATTTTTTTCCACAATCCAAGATGAATATTTTAAATATACGAGCACTTGAAAAAATGAATTCACCCTTTTTGAGGAAAAAGTATGTACGTGTGTGTGTGTGTGTGTGTATGTATGTATCTATGTAACATCTGCGCCCCCACACCCCACCCCTCCCTACTCAGCTCTATCCTCCATTCCTCACTCGCTTAACATGGTGCCAAACGTTAAGCTTGGTTTTTTTTTTTATGCGGACCTGCAAGCTGTTGTTAAATGTGAACCGCAAAGCCTGACATAGATTTCACTTGATATGTCATGCATAACCAGCAGTTTTACATTCTTAACACTACCGTTCTGGAGACTAAAATGAAGAGTCACTTCAGTCGATTTTTTTAAACTGGGGTAACCTTTCTCCAATTAAACTGATTAGAAGTGTAAAAGACTCTACACACAAGCCGTTTCCAGATCGGTAAACTACACTTCAGTGGCTGGAAAACCTGTGGGAGGAAAGCAGCAGGCAGTTTCTAACCAGCTACAACGACCACAGTCGCACTACGAAGCATCAGTAATTTTAGTGGTCAGAGGTCGGAATAGCAATCTGTAAAAATGTCTTTCAGCCATTAGAGATTGAAATGTCTACGTCAGGTACGTAGAGGGCTGTTCTTATCATACATGGTGGTAATATTAGTCCAGGGGGTCACGTTAACTGAAGTTTCCTTATTTCTAACAGGTGTTTCATTCAAGCTTCATTTGAATTTACAACAGAATTGAGTGTATCTGGCTGTTGTACGTATAGTCTTATCCTCCCCCCAGTCCAATTTTTTTTTTGCTTTTTTAGACAGTGTGTTATTTTTTTTCAGCTTCATTTACCTTATTCGTCGTTTAATTGTCCTGGCCGATACCCCCAAAACAGCACCAATTTGCGGAGTAGAAAATCCACATGACAGCAAGAACTTTAGCTGTTCTTCTGTGATTTGGTAGCTGCTCCTTCCAAATTGAGCAGCTCTTACAAGATGTGCCTGATAGGCAAAGCTATCTTCTGTGGATGAAAATTAAAGAAATAATTAGAATACAATAATTTCATATAATATATATATAAAATATTATAAAGCTACATACAGTTTACACAGTTACTATACAGCGTTGATGACAACTCTGCCAGTGCAGCTGCATATAGAATTGGAATAACTGGGTACTATCTTCCTAATCTCACAGGAGATTCTAGCAGATGAGGAAAAACAGTATTATCCGCAGCCTGCGGTGATCTGATAGCCTGGGTGCCAGCCGAACTTAGTCCCTCCCACAACGTTTGTGGTCTGGAAGTTCTGAGTAGAATTGAGTCTGGCTACGTCAGGCTAGTGATCTGATCCCTCTGTCCCCGGTTTAAACTATGCTTATATCATACTTCCCTGTAGGCACCGTATTACAAAAAAAAAAAAAAGTATAAGTACAGTCCACTACCCGGACACGAACCACTGCCTTGCGGCACCGCAAGCCGTTGTGTAAACCACTTTGCCATTGTAGCAGCTAGTAAAACATTAGGCATTTATTAACTATTTATCATTAATTAACTGTTTTCATATACCCGAGAGTAGCGATTCGTACTCTGTGCACAAAATTTAGAAACCGAGGTTAGTCTTTAAAACTTATTTCTGCATCTGTGCATGTGTGTCTTCTCAATATAACGTTCAAGAGATTCTAGCAGATGACAAAAACTGGGTTATCTGCAGTCTGCTGTGATCTGCTAGTTCCCCCCTTTACTTCTTTTTGTAATGGATCATGCCAAGGTTTTGTCAGCCAATCAGCAGCGACATAACCCAACACGTGAAGTACGCGTTGTTTGCACGTCCTGGACGCGTTGTATACGTGTTGTTTTCGCCTCGAATATCTTCACGCGAAAAGTACGCGTTGTTTACGTGTTGTTTGCGCGTTGTTTACGTGTTGTTTGCGTGTCAAAGACACACGAAATTTCACGTGATTATGTCCAAAACGGCTTTCCATAGCCATGTGACTGTATTCATTGCAGGGGGGGGAATTACTGACTAAGAAGAGTTGTTTGCAACCATGGCTCAGGTAGTATATGTATATATATATATATATATATATATATATATATATATGACCTTCCCTCTCACCCACCGTGGGCAGTGTTTCCCATTCCAAGCTCGGGTCCTCTAACAGAGGCTTGTGAGCTTGAGGGTCCTGCACAGCATACTTGCTGTTCCTTACTGCACTGTTCCACTTTTCTGGTCTGAAATGTCTGAGGTTCTTCCAGAGATCTGCTGGAGCCTTTCCTCCAGTTTGGGGGTCACTGCCCCAAGTGCTCCGATTACCATGGGTACTACTTCCACCTTCATCTTCCAAGCCTTCTCTAGCTCCTCTCTGAGCCTTTGGTATTTATTATGTTTCTCATGTTCCTTCTTGATGGTCCCATCACTTGGTATTGCCACATGTACCACAACGGCTTTCCTCCTGTTTATCAACCACCACAATGTCCTGTTCCGTCCGGGAGTGAGACGCCTTCAGTGTGGACTACCTTGCCTCGCTTTGTGAACATCCTGCTACATTTCTCAAGCCCGAATGACATCCCAATATCATTGCTGTAGATCCTGGTGGTGTGGATCAGGGAATCAATGTCCCATTCGCTCTTAGCATATAGCTTGATGTCATCCTAGCAGAGGAGGTGGTTGATCGTAGCTCCATTCTTAAGGCGGTATCCATAGCCAGTCTTGTTGATTATTTGGCTAAGGGGGTTCCTACCTATACAGAACAGCAGTGGAGACAGAGCATCACCATGGTATATGCCACATTTGATGGACACTTGTGCAAGTGGCTTGCCCTTGGCCTCAAGGGTGGTTCTCGACAACCTCATAGAGTTCGCAATGAAGGTTCTAACAGTCCTGTTGATGTAGGACAGCTTCAAGCATTCGTTATCCATGTGTGTGTTTTACTATATGAAAGCAGAGGGCCTTTTAAGTCAAGAGGTATTTTACACATATCTACTGTTTAAGTAGGCCGAGGCAGAATTTCTCTGATTTTTATATAGGGTGGAGGGGAAGTAGGCCCGTTATAGCGTTGGAAATCTCAGTTTCAAATTGAGAGAACCCAAAACAGTTGGTTGTTGACGATTAGTTAACTCAAAATAGTTCAACTGATAATACCAACAACTAATGACGTTTCAACATATATATACTGGACTATATATTGGAAGTGGGAAAAACCTTAAAACGTGAAATATATATATATATATATATATATATATATATATATATATATATATATATATATATATATATATATATAGTGATGAACGATGAAGCTCTATGCTAGAATAGAAATATAATACAAAATATATATATATAAATATATATAAATAAAGGGATTATTGTATTGTTGTCTAAACTAACTATTCTATTGTATACTGTGCATACTGCTACTGCTCACATCAAACAATACATGAAACTTTATTTTATTTAACAGAATCTGGTTTACATAAATTTACCCTTTCTTGTGTGTAATCACAAAGGACCTGAAGAGAAAAGACTTAACTATGACTGAAGTTATTAAAAAGCTAAATATTTGTATACGTTGGTGCTTAGCAGATAAGCTAAACAGGGAAAAAAAGACAAGCTATCAGAGGCTCTGCAAGCTGTAAAGCATATGTGTATCTTGGCAGGCTACAAGGCCATACTTTCTACTGAACTATTAAAGAAATTTTAAAGATTGAAAAATAAGTGGTAAGTAGTGTAAATCCTATCTGTCTCACTATGAACTCATCCCCAAGAAACTTGAAGCTGATTTATTGTATTTTAGAGTAAACATGTCGGGAGAGTTTTAAAATACTTTAAACCGCTAAGAAGAAATGTGGGTGATTTTGTTCAAATCATAATAAACCAAGCATGAGCCTTGAAATGAAAATCTAATCCAAAAATATCCCTGAAGAAGGTCACTTTTTCCACCTGTGCCTCCGAAGCAACAATCAATAGTTTCTTATGCTTGTTGAATGTAAGGGGAAAAAGTTAGAAACATAAAATCATAGAGATAAAACTGATCTCTTGATAGTTTGTTCAAGAAGCACACATATAGCAGAGACAGTATTGCTAAAATATAGTTCTACTGTTGTAAGATTTATGTAAAGGAATCTTTGGAAAGGTTAACAAGCTGACAGACAAGCAGAATGATTTAACAAGTTTAGAGGGATTTGTGCTTGTTTCTTTTTTATTGTAATGAGAATAGCTGTAAATCTGGCTAATATATAACAGGAATACCATTTATAATTAATTGACATAAAAAGTAAGAATATTTGCGTTTGGACAATTCATATTTTCAGCCATGTTTCTTGACAATAAATCTTGTACTGTTGGGAAGTTTGTTTATTTAGCTTTGAATGGTGTGTGAAAGAATGGATTAAAGCTGTCTGAAATCCTGACCTTAACTCCATTAAAGATGCACTCCATAACTTTGCAGATATTTGCCCTCTATTCCCCTCTTAAAGTTTGTAGTGTAACGTCACTTGCAAAACCAACTCTCTATGGAGCCCATCTTTATTATGGTTTTAAAAGCTCGCAAGCCAAAACAATAAAACACATCAAACTAACTACGTGTCAGTTGGTAAACCGTCAAACGTTTTTTTCGCGACACTGTATTACATCATCATGCCTGACCAAACGCAATAACCCCAGAATAAGCATTTATTACTTACCAATCCAGTATTAACACAGCTAGTTCACCATCCTTAATAAATCCCATTGTAGAGTTCTCCAGCAATGAAAAGCAGGGCCAATGTTGACTTTTGTCTTGTCTCTTGCACCATCACTTTCTCTTCCTTGCTTCTTCTGATAGCATTTTCTTTGGTTACTTTGGTGGATCTGCCATGGCTAAAGTCTAAAAACTGGTGGTTTGCATATTCGTTTAGTAGCCTTTGATCTAATGCCATGAATCAAAACTCAGTCAGTTCTCCTGGAAGGTGCCCCAGGTGAAAAAAGTTGTATAGTGCTGTGTTCCGCAGTGGGATACTCCCAGGCAGTGACAACTCTAAACATGAACATACTAAATGCTTGTATGCTGCCAAAATGTTTGAAAACACATGTTTTTAAGGTATAAAAGTTGTGGAGTGCATCTTTTAGCACTTGTGAGTTTGGCTTAGGCGTGTTGTGTTAGAGTGACCAACAAAACCATAACTGCTGAACAAATGCAGATTAAGGAATAGGACACAATCCAACTGCAGAATGTGACCAAACTGGTGACCAAAATCAGGAGGAGGTATTGGGCTTTTTTCGTTATATAGTTCTTTTATGCACTGCTGAGGCCTCTTTTCTTTTTTTTTCTTTTTTTGTAGATTTTTAAACTACCATTATGTCTTGTTTCTTCAACCTAAAATCTTCCAATCAAAAAAAGACACCAAACAGGAGAATGTATAAAAAAATAAGCCGTTTTGCTTTAGGAGAAAGGATTTGGCATGTTACTCATAAGCGAAATCAACATTCTCGACTCTACTCTCACAAAGGCATTTACAAACACAGTTTGAGCTAGTCAACATCAATTCCTGAAAAAACATTACAGCAGTGCCTTGTAAAAGCAGGGGTTTCTTTAGTATCCTTTTAGGGTGCATGAATGACTAAATGTAGTATAAAGCAGTTTGTGCTCCTTTGGACTAGATAGAACACAACACAAGTACAGGCATTTACCATAAATTGCAACTAAAACAAAAAGTTTTCTCCTAAAAAAATGTTGGGCCTTTTACATGTAATTGCATGTTGCAAAAAAAATAGGGAAACAAAGAGAAAGTTATGACAGGCATAAAAAAAGATGCAGGAGATGGGTTTTGGTGTTAAAATAAGCAGTGGGCTGTGCTTTACTGTGCTCTAAGGTCTTGTTCTCAATGATTGCCAGCTGTGCACAAAGAAGCACAGTTGCGCTCCACAATGACAGTAATGATAGGGTGGCAGTGAGCAACACGTACCCATTTATTAAAACCTGCATATCCTTTTTCTCATGGTTTTAAAGTAACGTTCGTATAGGTACATGTGCTCACTCTACAAATACCCATGCAGTTTAAGCTCACTTATATTCAGTTTCAGCAAGATGCGTCCACAAGCCTCATTAAGCATCTCTAAACATCAGTGCAATCAAACTCTAATAATAAATAAGGCTAGTAAAGGTTAATAACCATTAATATTGGATTAAAATGCAGTAATGAAATTACAGAGCTGTGATCAATGCATGTTGTATATAAAATAAAAGGGTTTAAATCTGATGTCTATGCAGCTATTCTCGACTAAACTGGTAGAGGTTTTACTGTTTAATGATTTATTCATTTGGAAAGTAAATACCACTGTAAAAAGCGAGTAATGTTAAAGACCACTTCTTGAGTAACTTCTCCTTATGAGGACCTTGTGTATGCAATATAACAAAAAGGACAGATTAAATTCTGGATTAAGGGAGAACTGTTATGGGTATTGCACCTGTAGGAATTGTGGATGTTTTTACATCCACACTTTCATTGAGCGGTGGTTAAACACAAACACTTTAAAGTAACTAAACCCCAAAACAACTTTTATTTTGCTCATAAACTGTATAAAAAGCTCTTTACCATTGCAATCTTTCAGTTTCAGGGCATTTACTTACATTTTCACGTTAACTTGTTAAATTCTACATTTTTTGGTATAAAAATGTCTTATTGCTGCCGCTCATGTTAATCGTAAGGATTGCATTTGAATTTTGTGATTGGCTTATAGCAGCACATCTTTTCCATTGTCTACGTCACACGCACGGTCTCATAGAGACGCCCTACCTCTGTCAGACACATTCGCCCCGCCCCGTGACGAGTTGAAACCAATGGCCGCTGGCTGCTCTGCTTTGTGACCGCATAACCTGGAGGCTGCCATTGCTCCTCCATTGCTGTAGTACCTCCATTTGGCCTCTAGGCCCTCATTGAAAAGCATTGGACTTTAGACATTCAATTCAATTCAATTCAGTTTATTTATATAGCGCCATTTCACAACAGATGTCATCTCAAGTTAACATGTTAAAAACAACTTCAATGGCTGTTGGCCATTTTTTAAAAACTTTCTATGGCTACATATTCTTCCTTAGATAACGCTGGGCTGGTCAAAAACATAGGCACCAGGCTGGTTTTCGTAAGATAATTTCTTGAAATCTTGCATAATTAATGAGGGGGCCGGACTTTGATCGACAGTCTGTTTCGTTGGACTTTAATTTTAGTAACACTACATTTTAATAATTATTTCAAGTTACTAGTTCTTACCTTTTGAGGTTTGAGAAATAGGAGAACCGTCGGAGGAGCGCAGATACGGCAGCAGTCAGGCATGGGGCTATTATCCTTTAGCTTATCTAGCCAAGTTTAGCATCAGAGCAAAAGATGCGGGAGCAGAATGGGCATGATTATGACCGAACTACACGCCCATACATGGCCCGCGAGGACAGAGTCTACAGTGAAGATCCCGCCCCATGCCCTTTTTAGGAACATGCTTCGTCAGAGATGGGGAGGAGGAGTCTGTGAATCCGCCATGAATTCCCCCATAAACCCTTGTCATTCTGGTAAACGGGGAGGAGTGAGGAGGCGCTGTCTATTCTTTTTTACAGTCTATGGTTGAAACTGCTTATCTTGTGTGCTACGTGCACACACAGAAGCATACTGAGAGAAACAGAGTAAGCTGAAACTAGAAAATTTCAGGAAATTTAGAGAAGGGACGGCCACGGTGTGCATGCTAAACAACAGCTAGCATGCTAATGCTAATGTTAGCTAACATGTTGGCATTACTATTGACTTGATCAGGACCAAAATATAGTCAAAAAGCTAAAATTAGCTAAAATGCTAACAAGAGCTAGCATGCTAATGCTAACTAGCATGCTAATGCTAGCTAACATGTTGGCAATACTATAAACCCATTCAGTAAAAAAATATAGTCAAAAAGCTAAAATTAGCTAAAATGCTAACAACAGCTAGCATGCTAATGCTAACTAGCATGCTAATGCTAGCTAACATGTTGGCATTACTATAAACCCATTCAGTACAAAAATATAGTCAAAAAGCTAAAATTAGCTAAAATGCTAACAACAGCTAGCATGCTAATGCTAACTAGCATGCTAATGCTAGCTAACATGTTGGCATTACTATAAACCCATTCAGTACAAAAATATAGTCAAAAAGCTAAAATTAGCTAAAATGCTAACAACAGCTAGCATGCTAATGCTAACTAGCATGCTAATGCTAGCTAACATGTTGGCATTACTATAAACCCATTCAGTACCAAAATATAGTCAAAAAGCTAAAATTAGCTAAAATGCTAACAACAGCTAGCATGCTAATGCTAACTAGCATGCTAATGCTAGCTAACATGTTGGCATTACTATAATCCCATTCAGTACAAAAATATAGTCAAAAAGCTAAAATTAGCTAAAATGCTAACAACAGCTAGCATGCTAATGCTAACTAAAATGCTAACAACAGCTAGCATGCTAATGCTAACTAGCATGCTAATGCTAGCTAACCGGTTGGCATCACTATTAATAGGATTAGTATGAAAATATACTGAAAAAGCTGAAATCAACTAAAATACATACAAGGCCTGGCATGCTGCTCCTTAGTACCTGTATATTATGTAAAGGGTGTGAAGACTTTCCTTAGGCTGATATAATGGTCAGTTTCAAAATGCCTGACAGGAACATACATAGAAATGAATGTGGGTTCTGAAGCATTATGGGATATGGAGTTGTTCTGGAAGCCACACATGCTGATTCATAGATAGACACACAGAGAGAGATGCAAAGAAAGGAATGCAGATGAAAGGGTAGAGACAGACAGGGGGACTGAGACAGACTGAAAAAGAAAGACAGACAAGGACAAAGACAGAGACACTGTCAGAGAGACAAAGACAGATGGACATGACACATTTAATAGGCCTTCAAAGTATATAAAGAGGGTTGACCTTTGGTGACCTCTTATCACAGGTGCCACACATGCTGATTCATAGACAGACACAGAGATTAGTCTGATCTAATGGTCAGTTTCAATAGGCCTGGCAGGAACATACATAGAAATGAATGTGGGTTCTGAAGCATTATGGGATATGGAGTAGTTCTGTATGCCACACTTGCTGATTTATAGACAGACACACAGAGAGAGATGCAAAGAAAGGAATGCAGATGAAAGAGTAGAGACAGACAGGAGGACTGAGACAGACTGAGTAAGACAGACAGACATGGTCAGAAAGACAAAGACAGATGGACTGACACATGGACCCTTTTGTAGTATCTCTTTCTATAGAACTACACATCATTAACTGTGTGTGAGTGGGCTTTAACAGGCCTTCAATGTATATACTGAGGGTTGACCTTTGGTGACCTCTTATCACAGGTGCCACACATGCTGATTCATAGACAGACACAGAGATTAGTCTGATCTAACGGTCAGTTTCAATAGGCCTGGCAGGAACATACATAGAAATGAATGTGGGTTCTGAAGCATTATGGGATATGGAGTTGTTCTGGAAGCCACACATGATGAATCATAGACAGACACACAGAGAAAGATGCAAGAAAGGAATGCAGTTTGAACAGGGTAGAGACAAGACAGGGGGAGTCTGTAGACAGACTGAAAAAGAAAGACAAAACAAGGACAAATACAGAGACACTGTCAGAGAGACATAAGACATGAGGGAATATGCCTCACATTTAATTGGCCTTCCACAAAGTATATACTGAGGGTTGACCTTGGGTGACCTCTTATCACAGGTGCCACACATGCTGATTCATAGACAGACACACAGATTAGTCTGATCTAATGGTCAGTTTAAATATGCCTGGCAGGAACATACATAGAAATGAATGTGGGTTCTGAAGCATTATGGGATATGGAGTAGTTCTGTATGCCACACATGCTGATTCATAGACAGACACACAGAGAGAGATGCAAAGAAAGGAATGCAGATGAAAGGGTAGGGACAGACAGGGGGACTGAGACAGACTGAGAAAGACAGACAGACATGGTCAGAAAGACAAAGACAGATGGACTGACACATGGACTTGTTTGTAGTACCTCTCTCTATGGAACTACATAGCATTACGTGTGTAAGTGGGCCTTAATAGGCCTTCAATGTGTATAGACTTTGGGATGAACTTTAGTGACCTCTGATCAAAGGTGCTCCGTTTCCCCAGCAACAAGTGTGAGTGAAAACTACAGCAGGTGCAAACAGTTTCGATGATTAACAGCTTAGATTTCAACTTTTTTCTCAACAAGTGCTCCGAACAAATCGTTCCCATTCAATAACCGTACAAGGTATCGGAAAAATTCTTGAAGTGTGAGCGAGATTTATCATTTTTCTTCGTTCGTGCCAAAGCAAAAGTCTCTACCTTGTTCCCAGTCCGAGAGGGAACGAGTGAAAGACGACTAAGATCATCTGTCTGTTGGAGAAACTCATGAGGAGTCACAATGATAACGTATAGGAGCAAAGTCCTCAAACTGGGTTCCACTTTGAGCGATCTAGAGCTCGCTGAGAGAAAACCGTGCGACATAGGGAAATTTTGAAATGATCCTGAGAATCACAAAGGGCGGCTCTATTTCATGACCGAAAATCATGTCACTAGTGCGAAATATGTGGCCTAGACGTCGAGTTAAATTTTGATGAGGACCTTCCAAAAGTTCATCACTCCACACTCTGCTTAACGAGCTGCTCCACTCTAAAAATGTCGATTTGGGACAAACTTTGGGTCGAACAAAGTCAAATTGTGACAAAACCGTAACAGCTATCGACATGCGGTCTTCAATGCTGAACACAGCACGGACGTGGCTACAATCTGAATTTCGAATGGTGTTGCTAGGTTATTGTATGGTGACACAGTAAATCTTCAAAAATAGGTGATTTTCATGTTTTTTGACTCCTTTTCCCATTCATTTCCTATGGGGATTTTGGGCTTCTTTTTGCGTGGTTTTTCGCTCATTACGTCGCCATGGTAACTCCAATCGCCAATAAAAGTAATAGCAACAATTGCGGATCGAAGCAGTGTTTTGATTGTATATATTGTACGGGGGTCGCACGCTACGGTACGTACCCCATTAAGGGTGGCGGAAGGAATAATCAATAAAGAGTCGTTTAGAGGTGAATAAGTAAAAAGGACTGCCCATGCAATTGCCAGTTTAGAGGTGAATAGTAATAAGGGACTGCCCATGCAATTGCATGGAGGCAGTGCAATACATTGCTTTGCAATGGATTTGCACTGCCTCCATGCATTGCATTGGGCCGTCCCTTAATCAGTATATTGCACTTTGGAGGACCAGAACGTTGAAGTGGCTTAAAGCCATAAGTTATAATCTAAATGTTTTAAACATACTGTGAATAAGGAAACAAAAGCTGAGGTAGTTCCCTCCGAAGCTACTTAGCATCAATGCTAGCGCTAGGCTCTCTGTGCTTGTTTGCTATACATGCTTCTGGCTTCAGGCAGCGCTGACTCAGCGCCCTGAGCCAAAAGTTCAAACTCATACGTAGTTTGGACGCTGCGCACCACAAAACCTCTCTTTACCTATGGTGGATGTTAGAGAAAAGACCTTATTTTTCCCATTACCGTAGTTAAATAGCTTTACGGAGCTCGGCGGCCGCATGCCATAGTTCAGCCATGACTGTCTTCCAGACCACAACCCTGTGTCCCCCCTTGCGCTCATCCTTCACACTTGGCCATGCCCCTCCGTGTCTCCTGGCCCTGCCCACTTTGGTAGAGTTTTTCAAATGTTGCCTGTGGGCGGGATAATGCTTTTTCATCGGGTTCAGTTACTCTTTAAGACTTAACAGAAGGACCAGGGAAGATGGAACGCAAGTGAGATGGTAACCAAGGGAAGCCTTCAAATGAGAGAGGTCAGAGGCAGCTGAGGTGAGGGAATCATGAGTGTATGACACCTAAACAAGATGTTGACTAAAGGAGGCTGGATTAGAAACAGAAACTCACAGAGGGATGTTCTCTAGCTACTGATTCATACGCTCACACTTACCATTAGTTTGAGGATGGAACCTGGATAACAGTCTGGATTTGTTTCCAAGAGTAAAAAGGAAGTCTTTCCAAACTTGGGCAATTAATTTAGGACCTCAGTTGAAAACTATTCCAGATAGGTTGCTATGAAGTCTGAGATTATGGCTGAAGAGGAGTCTAGCGATTTCAGTGGCAGATGGAAGCTTGGAGAGTGCGATTTTTAGAGTGCGCTCTCTAACAATAAGGTGACAGGAATGGCCTGCAGCCCCATCATTGCAGATTTGCACAATGTGCATGTAAATTGATTGGCAGCCAACAAGGCAGAAACGCGAATTCTGTTGGTTAAAAAAGTTGTCGATCAGTGTGAAATGCATTGGGGTCGATGAGAGGAAGGGGAAGAATAATAAATGTTGTGGAGCACTAGCCTTTTATCATAGTACCATTTTAAAGATTTATAAAACTTTGATACATAATATATTCTCCAGACTGCAGCTTTAATATAAAAATATTTTTTAGTTATTTGAAGCACATTTTGACTGTAGACTGTGATTTAGATTTAACATTTAACATTTAGATTTAACATTTAAGTTTAACATTTAGATTAAGATTTAACATTTAGATTTAACATTTAGATTTAACATTTAGATTTAACATTTAGATTTAGATTTAACATTTAGATTTAACATTTAGATTTAGCATTTAGATTTAACATTTAGATTTAACATTTAGATTTAACATTTAAATTTAGATTTAACATTTAGATTTAAAATTTAACATTTAGATTTAACATTCAGATTTAGATTTAACATTTAAATTTAACACTCAGATTTAGCATTTAGATGTAATATTTTACATTTTGATATAGAATGTAGATTTTTCAAAATGTAAATATGCTGGAAAATATTGAATTTTAGAAAAAAATGATTCCTAAATGTAATTAAAAGTGTGCTAAATGTGGAAAAATGAAGCTAAATATTTTTAAAAAGTGCATTTCTACTAAATAACGAAGATTTTACACCTTGTGCCCCATAGTAATCACTTGATTATTTGAGGCGTATAAGTAGGAAACGTTCTTCAGATATTTTGGTTCATACTGACCTAAAACCCTTAAGCAGAAGCTTTTCATTTGTTGGCTGCACATCCATACAGCAAAGTATGGAAACATTTTGGATATCCATCGCAGGACGTGGACATGGATTTCCCTTGGCACAACCACCCAAAAGAGAGACATGCTGTTTCAGACCACCCAGCTTTTAAAGCATTACATTCAGGGGCATAACAAAACTTTCTGAGTGATAGCTATGCAGCCACATCACTGTATAGCTGGTTAAAGCATTTCTGAGGCTTTGCAGTGCATCTGTGACTGTACCGGACAGACCAGGGGTGACAGATTGCTGCAGCTGCAGGGGATTTCCGCTGAAGCCTTCAGCTAAATCTCCTTGCCATGGGTCCCCTGGGCGAAAAAAATCATAAACGGAATTCAGTGGAGAGATAAAACGTTTTTTTTTTCTGGTCTGCTTTGTATTGCGTCTTGAATCCCACATATGTTGTAACTCAATTTAAATGATAACTAATTAAGTGTGTTTTGATTGTGTTTTATAAGTGATCCGGGATTAATTTGATTTTAGAAATTTACTATAAAATGCTTACAAATAAGAAGTTGCATATATAACGTCTGGGGCTAATGCTAGCATTGGCTAGCACTTGAAACACTCACTGAGACCTTGTACAGTTACTCCTCAACACTGGCTCTCACTCCACCAACGATTTCTCCCCCGGCATAGCTGCCACTTTCCACATGCACAGATTTATTGCGTTTTTCTCCACGTTTAATGCTCTTCCTTTGTCCGTGAGGCTGAGGCCCTTTGTCTCCTTCTCCTTCTTGAGTTGCAGTCTAAGTGTTTTTACACAGTACCAGGTGGGCGTGGCTAGGCCTCAAACTTAGGCTTCTCGCCATAAGTGTACAAAGTGTATGAACTTCAAAAATGAAGGTCACAGATGTGTGAAACTTCCTGACTGTCATTAAATACCAAACTGGAAGACATTCATTGGCTCATTTGCTCATGTAATTTATGCCCTGCCCCCTAAGAACAAGAACTGAAATGTTTTACAGTGAAAGGTCCATGTTCGGCTCCCTTTAATTAATCAACATTTTGCGGTGTTCAGTGACTGAAAACAAGTTCAGTTTTGGAAAGAGGGTGTGTATGTGGTTTCATAGCGAAGCTTGGCACCACGCCATAGAAATACGTTTAGCTCCAATCTTCACATGCAATTTTTGATGTGCACCAAATTGAACAACATGGATTTTGATCCAAGCCCTAAGAGATATACATGCATATATTTAGTGGGTGTGGCCTAATTCATGCACAGCACCCCCTAGAAGCATTAAACATCCTTGTCAAGCACAGTTTTCAGGTCAGATTATTACACTCAGAACATATATAGTTTCTCAAGACTCCTGAAAACATTTTGGAATGAAGGGTCCTATTCCCTCATGAGGTCGGCCATTTTGGTTGAAAGCTGCTATTATAACCTTTTAAATGCTTTATCATACAAATTTTATCATGAGGCTTGCTGTAAGAGTTGAGATGGCGTTCAGGCGGTGATGCATGAGTGCCACGGTTGCTGCACAGGCTAAAGCGGTGCTAAGCTGCAAGGGCTGCTCGAGGCTACTTGCTGCTTTAATTTTAATTACAATGGTGAACAAGAAAAAAAACAAAAAAAAAACGTCCCCAAGTATTAAGCTTAGTTTATAGTTCTCCATCTGCAGAGGTATGGAGATATGCAGCACCGTCATCCATCATCGCTATGGGTGTCAGTCACTCAAGCAAGGACGGACAAAGTAGTGCCCTGTTTTTCAACTATCCATTGAAAGTAAAGAAGAGCGCACATCTGATTAGTCAGCCCAACATTTGCCCCAGATAATTTAACCAGGAACGATTCTCTAGTAGTCAACGCAACGTTTGGGCACTACATGCTTTATTTTGGTAGATCATTGTATCTAATATGGTCTTTTGACTATTTTGAACAACAGAAGGTATAGAAAACAGTACATAAGACTGGAGTGTTTGTTTGTTTACATGCATTGATGAGTATTCAATGAGCTACACTTCTAGTAAAAAGCTTTTCAGTTCAGTAAAACTCACTCTCTTTTGGTCCTTGCTCCTTGACTGGAAATGCGTTTACAAGTTGCAGAAAGGAATTTTTGGTTGACCACATACATCACTGTAATGTTAGGCAGACCTGCCAGCAAAGGTCTGCACCCCCTGCTGGCCTGGTGGGGGATTGCTTTGCAACACTGACACACCAACAGGAAAGTATAAAAGGAAAACATCTCCATCCAAAAGTGTGGGTGTGGGTACAAATTGCTGGCAGAGAAGTATAAACTAGGCTTTAGGGTTCACTACAAACATAAATATAAATAAATAAATTATTTGGCTTGTTAAGACTAGGAAATTAATTGTAAATGTGTAAGACCAAAATCTATCTCAACAAAAACTTATAAAAACCTTTAATTTACATTTTTTAATCTGGAACCTGATTTTCAGACAAGCTCTTGAAGCAAAAAAATTCTTATTATGTAGATAAAGGTAAAGTCAAGATGAATAAAAAAGGTTGTCACAGGAAAAGGAAGGATAGAGACCACAAGCTTCATGATTACTATACTTGTTTTGATTAGAGGTCCTGCTTCAATTATGTTGCTGTATTTGCTTCCTGCGTCCTTTAGAAATGTGTCAGTTGACATCCTGTAATGAGATATAGTTTTTTGTAATATCATAAACTACATTTTAGGCTTTGAGAAAGTCACAACAAAGAAGATCCTTGGTTTTCACTGAATGCTGGATTTCATTGCTGGTGTTGAAACTGATTCTGCAATTTTTTATACTAGAGGTGCCTTAAAATCTGAATAGAGCCAATTAGAGATAGAGCCAAACTTTATTACCAATAATATCTGGTATCAAGAGGGCCAACTCTACTCCAAAACAGATTTCACATAAATTACTTTCGGCTGCACCGTGGTGTTCTCTTATACAATTTGATTTCGCCTAAAAAATACAATTTTTATGTGTTTTTTCACATCCTTGTTCAAACAGCAGAATAGAGAGCTCAGGCATAACTTACCCAAACTAAGGAAATATAGGTTTTACAACTGGAATCCGTCATATAGCTACAAAAATGTCTTTGCTCGCACCTTGAAACAAGCCGCATTGAGGAAGATGTGCATGAACATCTTGGGCCCGCTAGCTGAGTAAAAGACTGCATCTACAAAGTAACCTTGGTCCAAAATATAATACGGTCTGCTTATATCCAGTGACTGTAGAACAGTCTAATTACAATCAACAAAGCTTTTTTTTTCCCAACTGAAAAAAGATAGCATTGACACCAAAGCTTTGCGAGTCAACTCACAGTAAGAGATTGTGTCTGGGCAGAGGCAAATTAAGATATTTTTACATTCCTAAGATATTCAAGCCATAGTATACATAGAAAAAAGTTTGTCCAAAAAGTATTCAGATATTAAATTAAATGTGTGATATTCCACAAAGAAACTAAACAATAGAATCACCATTTGAACCTTTTTCTCAGAGACCAATTATAAAAGTCTGTATGAAACTCAAAACACAAAAGTACTCTAACCGTGTGCGACTGAAATTCTGGGTGTTAATTTTGACCCTGCAGTCAGCATTTTAAATTCTATATAAAATAGTATTCTGTCATGAAAACAGAAGATATTAATCTCTTCCATTTTTTTTATTTCATCTGACAAGACTACACATTTTGGCATTTGGTGTGTTATTAAATGATGTAACAATTTAAACCTTAATAGGCTTTAACTTGTGCCAACAAAGTATTATGTTTTTTTTTCTAATACTTTTCATGAGATCTCATCGCCAATCTACCAAGCTTTGACTCTAATGAACAAGGAAATGCAATATAGTGTAGAATGATCCTTTGTGTTCTCATCTTCCTACTCCGTTGATATCTGTCATTGTAATACTGTCAGCTTCTGTCTACTGCTAAATGTTAGGTACCATTATTCTGTTTAGTTTTGTTTGTAACATGTCTTTTAACTGGAAAATGACTTTTAGAAAAATGTCATTGGGTTTGTTTTGTTTTTTGTCTTAACATTCAGTTAATACAAGTTAATAGTTCGCATTAAATATGGATAAGATATTTAAGTAAAGATTTACAGAAAATATATCGATCTAAATTTCATTATGCCATATCTGCTACGCCACTGTCTCTTTCTTGGTTCGGGGTTGATCATTAAAGGAGAAATATCATGCTTTTAAATCCTTCCTTTTCACATGTAAATCAATCACTTGTGGTCTATGTAAAGTAGAACCACAGTGGTTTGGTCTGTATTCCATGTTATTGTAGCCCCACAGACCCTCCTTATACCGTTCTGAGGAGCATCTTTAGAGCAAATCATTTTCGTGCGGTCCCTTTAAATGTAAGCGAAACATTTCATGCCCCGCCCTCTCCAGGTTACAGAGCGTTCCGTTCCACCCCGTTTGGACATTTTTGTAGTCTGATAGCAGCGATTCGATTACTACCGGCAGATAAACTTTTTTTTGCGAAGCAATCGACGCTAAATTCATTTACATCATGTGTACCCCACGACAAAAAACGGCAAAAAAAGACCAATCATTTTGTTCAAAGCATGCAGTCCAGTTATATCCTCAGCTAAAAGCTAGCACACATCGCTAACAGAAGTAGAATGTCCAATGCAACGACTATCAAAACAATCGCCCCTACGACATATCAACACACAACATTCATGTCTAAAATAAAGTTTACTGTCATTTTAGTGTTATTTGAAGCTTACCGCTTTGCTTTGTCCGTCGTTTCTGTGGAGAGAAGGAACTGACCCTTCAATCAGACGAAGTCTTTCGGCAAATCCCTCCTGATACAGACCGAGGTTGCTGAAGCACTCGTCCTCGAAGTGCTTCGCGCAAACGAGGAGAACTTTCCCCACGGATGTCAGTATATTTCCACAAAAAGTTATATTTAACCAGGCACTTCTCAGAGGCTCTAATGCTGGGGGTCGATGTAGGGATTTGTGTGGGTTAATACACCCAATAACTGAACATTTTGACTTGCTTTCTTGTAATTTCGACATGACTGACCTTGGACTACAAAATCACTGTGGGGGAGAAAAAATGGCGGCTTCACGAAATTGGTTACCCGGAAGTTCATTACCTTATTTGGCAGTTCAACAACAAATGCTGTGACGTAATAGACAAGAAAACGTAATAGTGAACTGAGAAAACTAAACAGACTGAAAAATATTACTAAAAAAGAATGTAAAGATATTAACACAGCACCAGAAGAGAATGAATGTAAGTTGTCTGCACTCCTAATCACCCAAAATACACATTTACATGCATTTAAGGGCTAAAAAAGTGGATTTTCCATGATATGTCTCCTTTAAGAGTATTATTCAGTTATATATACCTTAGTTTACATCACAGTACTTATAACCTCTACATTCTTCCAGTTTCGTAGAATGATCATTCAATGAAATGCTTTTTTCCCTAAGAGCATTAATTTTAGAGGTCTCATTCACTGAGAAACCAATTTAATACTTGTTTTTATTGAAATATGATTAGTAAACCTGACTTGCATATGCATGCTGCACAAGAAAACCGTCTCCAACCCACACTGCCTGCAATAGAAAGGAAATACACTGCAAATCTCTTCTATATCACAAGGAAAATAAGTAATCATTGTCTCGCCCACTTTGGCTTGTGACCGTCACCTACTAAAAGAATGTTTGGATTTTGTGGCCAGCTAGGAGAGCACAGCTCTGCTAGATGGGAATATTTAGAAGTGAGTAGAATTAATTGATGAGTTACATTACATCTAGGAAATATGTCACGTAAGGCTGTTTCAAAACAAAATTCCATCATCAGTGCCGGAATCAGGGAGCCCTTTGATTATTCAGAAGGTTCAGGCTGTGGCAGTGTAGTGCAATCAGGTGTTTTTCACAAAAGATTCTGCGATGCCAGGCATTATCGGGAGGTGGGGTTGATGTCTGAGCTCTCAGTGTGCAGGGTTATGCATTAACCGTGACATGGAAGAATCCATGGTGAACAGACAAGCCTCGTTACTCAAGTCTTTTTGCAAGCCGCTCCAAAAGGTTGCTGTGGTTCACTGTCCCCATTAACTTTTTGGCGATCTGGTCTTCAGCTCCAAAGGGCGGACCTCTGCGTCAACCCAGTTTGCCATTTCAACTGATACAGTTTAAAAATGCTGAATTAATTTTTAATTGTATTTTAAATACTGTTGCCAGTCGGGGCTCAGCACACATTCCACATATTGTCATGACATCCCCCTCTTTTGTGCCGTAAGTCGAGTAATATTGTGATAACATTAACATGGCATATTCAAATGACACATCATGTCAGCAATATTACCCAAATATGTTGCCATGGTGTGTCTTTTAAAATCACCTGTAGAGCTCATCGGTGTGCTTAGACATACATCAGTACTCAGCTGATATTAGCAGGTCCCTCTGACCTGGCTCCTTATACTCTACAGTTTTAAGTAATTTAACCTTGTGGGACCAGATATTATACTACTACTGGGGACTCGGGCTTCCTCCTATAGTCCAGATAGATAATGGCTGGCTGGCTGGCTGGATGGATAGATGGATGGACGGACGGACGGACGGACGGACAAACAGACAGGTATACGGATGGATGGAATACAGGTGAAAAGCAGCAGTCTAAAAAAGACAATAAAAAAGTGTATACTCACAAACTTTAAATAGTGTTTAGTTGTTATTTTAATCCTCTTCGGACAATTTATAGATGAATAATCACTTTGCAAAGCTTTATTATAGTTTTTGTAACCATGTGATGCAGGGGATCTTTGCCACATATGTCACAAACAGAAACACATTTGTGAACAGTGCAATCTGCCATCAGATTGTTTCAACTGGATGAAATGTCTTTTGCTGTTTGTGTGTAAAGCTTGTCCTTTGGCTTCTTGTAAATAGCAGCAACGTTGTGCAGCATGGTTCAACTCAGTGGATAGCCTGCTGTCTGTTCTGTCCATGAATGGATCATAACCAGGCACTAGGCAGCAGCTCGTGGAAGACATCTTAGAAGAGAAAGACTGTTGTACTGCATGCTTCCCACCAGTCAGTTTAAGTATGGTCCCCTGCTAAATTTTGAAAACCTGGACATTTTGATGAATATATGACTTCCCCTCGGATGCCCTGGACAGTAACTTGAAATCTTGACATGTCTGGGGAAAAGAGGATGGTTAGTCACCCTAGCTTTACTCTTCAAAGGTTCCTGCTTCTAAATGGTAGCAGTTATAGATAAAACTTGCTTTTTATCCGTTCAGATAAAGCAATGAAGATCAAAACTGACTACTGATCAGCAAAGTTTAATGACTGACATGATAGATTTACTTTTGATTGGACTGTTATAATTGTGTTTTCCTGCAAGAACCCATCTGGTTTGCAAGATAACAATCCTTCTTTTATGGTTATAATTCACATTCCTTGTCATCTGAGTGTAAGAAAATTGCCTTACACACAGATTTGTTATAAAATATGCACACTACTTTATTTCATGAAAAAAATACCAGGTGTAAGAGCAGAGCAAAGTGAACTTGTGAAGAACCTTTCTGAATATGCTAATTTCCAGACTTTTAACCCAAGCTCAAAAGCATGTTTTTGTGAGCTTCTGTCAATTACTGTGCAGCTCATTTTCTTTCCACCTATTTCTGTTAGTGTGTAGTTAAGGTGTAAAGGTTTCTTGTTTCTTGCTGGTGCCAGAAAAAGGTAGACAAAAAAATTAATGGCATTTATTTTTGCACTATTTGAAAAACAACTTCTAGAGACTTGCAAATTGCCTGTTCTTGGTAATTCGTCACATTAAAGGGGAAAGACTTAAATTGGTTCCCATACAGTTGCTGTGTCATTGCTCTTTCATTTGAACTTTTTTTTACCCCCCACATTTAACACCCACACTCTACCTCCTGTCAGTCACCTGCATTCTCAGAAACTACCCCAGGTTGAGTGGAAAGTTTTATGTAAATCTGAATGTTCCAAAATGTTTTTAATTTTCATTCTCAGAGCCCACATATGCTTATATCAAAAATGCACACTCATGTCACCAAATTTTACACCTTTTATAGCTCATTTAAACAAAATCAGATTTTATCCCTGACAATGCTTTGTCCTGCTCAACCAAAAAACATATGAATGACTCTGGCTGACTCAGCCTGAAGGTACAAAATCTTTATTGAGCTAATTATGTCCTTCTCAGTCTGTTAAAGACTCTGGCATGTCTGTGCCCATCTGATCTGAACTTATCTCCAGGCTCCATCTCAAGGTGATTGCTGCGATAATTATTGCGATGGAGTTTAAAGGAACACGATTGTCTGAATAAGCAGGAAGGGTTTTTTCTCCACTTCTGTTAAACCTGTCAAAAGTTAGACAATGGTGTTGGTGCAGTTAGAATGTTTTTGCATATGGATCTTTATGAATGTGTTGGTATTGCTGCCATCTGTTGAGGGAACATTCTTTGAATTGGTACGTAAGTCTTTTTGTCACTGCAGGCTATCATACGACAAACAAAACAGACACAAATAGAGGTGAACACAATAAAGCTAAACAGAGGCCGTACTGGCTTGTTCAAATCCCAGATGATTGGCTTTGAAATAGGATAAATAATTTTATTCAGTGCCACTAGCAGCTGTGTTTGGATTGGTTTTTATAGTATTCAGACCCTTTTTTGTTAACATTCGACTAGTTACATTTCAAGCACCTCAGGGACCCATATGTTTCTCATAAGCTCATGCAAACACTTCCCTAAAAAGTGAGGGTTAGGGCCACAAATACATTGATGAAGCAATTTGACTGTGTGTAACACTGCTATGAGTTTCCTCTCAGAGTTGAGCACAAGAGGCAGGCTGACAAGTGGTCAGGATGTGTGCGAAATAAAGATGCCCATTGCTTCACTGCAGGCCAACAACCTTGCAGGAATACAACATAACATCTGCTCAGTAATAACAGAACTCAAAAATTCTTAATCATATCATCTTTAGAAAGTGATGACATTCTAAGGTCTTCAGAGAGACTGGTATTGAGTTAGAAATACTTTCACGCTTTTTACATCAAACTTTCCTGGACTTAGATGTCTGAGGTTCTTCCAGGGATCTGTTGAAGCCATTCTTCCAGTTTGGGGTCACTGCCCTGAGTGCTCCGATTACCACGAGCACTACTGTCACCTTATAACCTCAGTATAATTTTTGACCTAGACATGACATTAAATCCCATTACATTAAACAGGTTTCCAAGATTTCTTTCTTTCACCTTTGGAATATTGCTAAAATTAGAAGCATCCTATCCAGGAGTAATGCAGAGAAACTAATCCATGCATTTGTTACTTCAAGGCTGGACTACTGTAATTCTGTATTATCAGGAAGTCCACAAAATGTAATTAAAATCCTTCATTTGATCCAAAATGCTGTAGCAAGAGTTCTGATGTATAATAAACGGCGAGTTCACATTTCTCCTGTTTTAGCTTCTCTGCATTGGCTCCATATTAAGTCCAGAATAGAGCTTAAGATCCTCCTCCTTACGTATGAACCTCTTAATAATCAAGCTCCATCATATATAGTAATTTCCCTTTTATTGTTAAAATACTGCGAATACCATAAACATGCATGATTTATTTTGAAATTATCTCAGAATGAAATGCTTTTATTGTGTAGAACTGCCAGTACTATGTTGTATGTATTGTTGTATGTATGTGTTGTATGTTGTTACGAGTTCAAGTTTCACAAAAACAAAAATGCTTGCTTTTGTAACGATAGGTAGAAGAGTTCAGGTAAATAACCAATTGTCGTCATTGAGAAGCTACAGCTATACAACTATTGCTACCTTTAACTGTAGAGAATAGGCTTTCTGCTGATAAGCCATATTTGTTTTGTTTAATCTTTTTCTAATTGTACAGTCATGGAGCTTATGTAATGTAACATGGCAACTGAGGCTTTTAACGTCTTAGCTAGAGCTTTTTATCGTTTCTGTGAACATTGCATTGTCTAACCTTGATTTAACATCACTATACCATACCATTTTATTTATAGAGCAATTTCAATATGATAAGTACAGTCAGCCAAAGTGCTGTATAGTAGGATTAAATGTATAAAGATTAATAAATATAAGAATGTGTATATACCTACACATACATACAGATTGATAAAATAGTAAAAGGCTATGAAACAATAAAATAGATAAAATACATCATATGAATAATAAAAAATGAAATTAAATCATACAATCAATAATAAAAGAGAAAAAACATGGCTAAATTCAGTTTAATGCACAAGGTTATAAAAGACACCCATTGCTAAGCAGCTGTCCTAAATTAGCTATGTTAAGGCTGCTGAATAGCCAAGCTAAAATAGTGTGTCTTTAGGCGAGTTTTAAAAATGTTTATAGGAGACGTTTGTTTGACCATGATTGTTTGGTAGGTTATTGCAAAGTCTTAGAACAATAACAGTGCTTTCGTCACGGAATTTAGAATGTGCCTTCGGGACCTGCAGAAGACACTGATTGGCAGACCTTAGTACACGGGACGGTTGATACAGATAGAGCAATTCAGAAAAGTAAGAGGGAGCTAGACTGTTAAGCAATTTAAAAACAAACGGTTGGATCTTAAACTGAATTCGGAACTGAACAACTCAAAACAGCCGTCATATGGGCTATTGTGTTTGTTCCAGTAAAAAACATAGCAGCTACGTTTTGTGCAAGTTGAAGACGTGCAAGGGAAGCTCTAGAAACACCAATCAAGGATGAATTAGAGTAGTCAAGGCGGGATGAATGAAGGCATGGACAGTAGACTCAATATGTTTTTTTTTTAAAAAGAATGGACTTTAGCTCGGAGATCCATCTTAATTGCAAAAAAAAAAACATGATCTCACAATTGAATTAATGCCATGGTTCAATTTCAATGTTGAGTCTAGTTTAAGTTGCAGGTTGGTGACAACCTGACAAATTGAAAAAGAGATCTTGGCTACCACTGCAGGACAAACCATGCCAGATGGTGTGAACAAAACTGCCTCAGTTTTGGAGTTATTTAAATGTAGGAAGTTGGCTGCAAGCCATTGCTTAACCTCATGTAAGCAGTCTAGAAGTGGCTGAAGGGGACAATTTAGTTTAAATAGAGCATAAACCTGGTAGTCATCAGCAAAACAATTATATGAAATTGTGTGTTTTCTGAATTTGCTAGATTGCTGACCTATGGGAAGACTGGTAACTTTTTTTTAAATTGAAGAAAGGATTTGGAAATGGCCACCCCAGATTAATGGGTATTGACAATTACCTATCTAGAGTCACTGATGTCTCTCTAACTTGGCTTTTTTTTCACCAGATGCTCCTAGAAGTGGGTATATCTGCTTTTGACTAGTTAATCAAGTGCATTTTCTTAGCTGTACCAGGCTGTTACCTTCCTTTTTAAATCTGATGAAAAACAGCAACCCTTTTCTTGGTGTTTCATGTCTGTATTCTTTTTCTCACAACTGTTCCTGGAGGACCACTGAAAGGGTGTCAGGAAGCCATTAGAGCCAACTCAAACCAGCCATGGTGACCATGGGATTGTCCAGACGCGGACAGGCGATATCTCGAGCACGGGTGGAGTTGGATATGGAGCTGTGGGCGAGCAGGAGGTTGGTTGGACTATCTGAAGGATAAGGCAACACTGGTTTGGTTGGGAAGGACTGATGCATAAAGACGGATCAGGAGCTCTGAACGACATGAAGACGATGACTGAGCAGATGGGAGGTGAGTGGAAGAGTCTTTTAAGCTGAGGGGAGACTGGCGTGATTGTCAGGGAGCTCATCAGGTCTGGCTGGTTTGAGTTGGCTCTAATGGCTTCCTGACAAAGGGTTGCTTGTGATTAGATTCATATTCCATTAAGTCACATTTTGTATAAAATTACAGTGTAAAAACAAACCAATATTGTAGCAGAGATCTGTACCGTAAATGCTTTTATCTATATGCTAGTTTGAGAGTGCCCACAGCACCCACAATGACTATAAAACTGTATTAGTTACAACGTTGGAATGATTTCCATGTGTTCCACAGTGGATCCTGTTGTAAACAAATATTTTAAATGGAAAACAGAAACGTAAAGTCCAAGCCCCGCAGAAGGGAACAGCCTGAAGGCCTCAAAACCCATAGATAGTTAAAGGGACTTTATCATGCTATTTTACAGCTTTCAACATCTGGGACAGACATATATATGAAAAGATGTCACTGTTGGTGTTACACGGTATTGTGTCCTAAAATCTAACTCAACCCCCTACCAGAGTATAACCCTGCCCACATTTATTTTTGAAAAACTGCTCAAAAGGAGGTGTTGCCTGGCGGACCAGGAAAAACGCGTGGGGGATGAGTGGCTAGGCGTGGTCTGGGCTGTGACTGACAGGCAGCAGTGCAGCGTAAAGTCGCAGGCGGCCAGAAAGATGGAGAGAGCTGTGGGAATGCAAGCTCCTTTGTCTGGAAATAATATGGATGTTGAGTTTTTTTTCCTCAACTAACTTCCTTCTCCAAAGGGAAGAGAGTACAGGGAGATAACGGAATGGCGCCATATCTTTTCGGTCCGTTGTCTCATTCTCTGCACAGGGCAGCAGCAGATGGCGAGCCTGTAGATGTATCGCGGCATAGAATGGGCGCCGTCTCTGAGTAGTACATTTAGCTCGTGTAATTTCATGACTCTGCCTGAACAGGAGCACCTGCGGCCACTGTACGTCATTGTCCGCAACAGAAAATGTGTGTTGCAGAGAGATGTATCCAAGCATGATGAGAAAATCATTCAGGAATGTGCAAAAAAACACACCATAATTCATCAGATTATTCCATTAAAAATAAACTCTTAGCCCATATTTTATTTTCCAATTATTGATATATCCGTTATTGCCTTTGTCAGAGGTAATGAGCAAATGTCAGTAAGTAGGTGTAACCTCCTGCACCCAGGTTTTGAGCCGATTGAGCTGCAGGTAGTTCATGGCACCTCGCTACGGAGGTGTGGCCAAGACTGCTCATGTTATATACCCCACCACGGCTGGAATGCTGTAGTCACTATTCCAAGCCTACGTAGATAACCCGAGATTAGCCATTAGGAATGCAGGATTTTAATTCCAGTGAATTGCAGTGCAGTGTAATTGTTTAACCACTCGGGGTTTTGGGTATAAAATTATTATTTTCACAAAATGTACTAAAATTAATAAAATAATGACCGGAGATGTAGATAGTGTTATTATATACTAATTTATAAAGTTGTTCAACAAAAACAAAACAAAAAAAAAGATTTTGGGGTGAGTTACTCTTTAAGCAGATCTTTCCAGCCCAGTATATAAAAAAAGCTGTGTTGTTGGGTATTGTTTGCACCCGTTTACTGAACATTGTGAGATACCAAAGATAAATTAATTAACCACACAAGAATGTTTTTAGATTACATAAACAGCTTGATAAATGGCTAACATACATTAGCATTAGCATGTAGCCATTTACTTCTCTATCCATCAGGCGTCTTTGTTTTAATCCAGCTGCTGTTCTTAGGAATGTAGAATAAAATCCTGTAATGCATGCAGCCAAATAAGCGTTTTCACAGAGAAAGTAATAAATCCCACAAAAAAATAGTTTTAAGCTGCCAAAAACCGACGCAGCCACTGACTGTGAGAAGGAGGAGTGTGATTTGAACTCTAGCAGAGGTAAGCTGCTCTACCTGCAGGGGTGGTACAGACACCTCTAGCACTCCTTTGTTTTCAACTAGTGATGTAACTAGTTGAACACTCAGTCGTGTTCTAGGAGAGGGAGGGGCAGCTGCTCAGAGAACAGAATTTAGGAGGATTACTCAGACATGCACGAATTAAACCAAAAACAATTCTGGTGTGGGGGTTTTTTAATGAGAAAATTGCATTACCTGATTGTTGAAAACTCCAAAAACTTGATTTTGCATGATGTAGGCCCTTTAAAGGTCTAATTCACTAAGAAACCATGTAATAATTGTTTTTTCAAATATGATCTGTCTCTTTTAGTTGCACAATCATGGTGTATGTGAGCATTTTCTCCAACGCCCATTGCCTGGATAAGCCACAGAAAGGAAAGGTGCGGTAAAAAAGAGGAAGACAGAAAAAGTTAAACCTTTCTTCGCAGTGAAAATTAAATATACAGAACTTATAAATCACTTTCTAGTCATACCTACTACTCAAAGGGCTATACACTGGGTTTACATTTACTTATTTGCACTCACAAATGTGTATTCATTCATGCACACACAATGTTTCTGTCCATTTGTGGGGTAACTCTGTAGAACAGACTTAGCAGTAAATTAAAAGAATGTAGGAATACTGACCAGTTTTTTAAAAAAAAGGTATAAAGAAATAATTGTCAAAGAGTAGACAAAGGACACATCATAAAATTGTAATTTAAAAATGTGTAAATATGCTGAATAATGATTTGTGATATGTGAGTGTGTGTCTACATGCATGTAGGTAAATGTATTAGTTTATGAGTGAATGTGTGTAGAGGCACACATGTATACATGCATCAATGTGTCTATGTATGGGTATATTAAGGTGTGTATGCATATTTATATAGAATTATCTGTATATTCACATGTAATCTAATTTATAAGGAAATGGCCATTTTTTGAGTAGAGGCAGGATAATATAAGCATTTTTGCTTCTTACTGCTCCTTCTCAAACTATGATTCTTTTTTTATTTTAATGTTGATTATTATTTATATTTATGTTTGAGAAAAATTAATTAAATCACTTCAAATATACTGATACAGAGTTCATTGGGAAACTTAACCCCAAAACAACTACTCTACCTACTGAAAAATAGTCGCCCTTATTAATGTTCATAGTCTTGCTTAACTGGGCTTTTAACTTGCCACAGGAAGGTTATATTAATTTTGCGGCTTGGAGAGAGCAGGGCATGTCTCTGCTAGTAGAAGCTAACTTTTAGCAACTCCACATCATGGTGGAAGACTTGTCATGTGTTATTTGTGGACATAGCACATCAGTGCATTTAAAAATAAAAGAGGTGAGGAAGAAACGGTTGAATTTGTCTTGAAGCACCTCCAGCAAATTCGATTAAGTTAGTTATTTGTTTGAAGCCAGCATAAGAGTAAGATTGCTATTAGTCAATCAGAGGTAAACAGTTACATGCCATGAATAATAAAGAGTTATACTTGTAATCCTGATGTATCCCCCCCACCTACTTCTCTAATAAACTTCAGCCTCCTGAAACAGCAGTCCCAGAACATTTTTCCACATAAAATAACTCAAAATGGATTAATTTATGCTAGAGACCACAACAAATTATTTGAAAAACATTGAATGAGACCTTTAAAATAACAAAAGTCTAAACTCCCACACCACCAATAAATCTTAAATAATTTTGCACCAGTGACACAGATATTTATACAAATAAACATATAAGTGCAACTCTATTTCATCAATCAATCAAATTTATAAACATATTGTTTGATTGATTTACATGTTCATAAAAGTACCTGATTGCTTTGAAGTACTGTATTAACAGTGGGGTTGCTGGTCAAGCCAATTGATCACATTTTGATACAAATACATTTTTGCTGGCTTGTTTGCCTGCATTATCAGCGTAGCAGATATTGTTTATCACACTTCATCAAACTCATTATGGCAATATTCTAAAGAGCTCAGTTGGCTTTTAGCCTGCTTTTAAACATTATCGTTCTTCTTCAGGGTAACAGTATCCATTCGTCTAGATGTTAAAGATTATAGCATATTACATATTAAAAGGTTTCTATTACTATTCTCAGGGACAACGGGAACAGTTATTGTTTTGAATATGGAACAGACGACCAGCCTAGACTACCAATGAGATGATTCAGGAAGTTCAGAGCAAGGTAAATGATGCGTGTAAAATACCTAATTTTGAAAGGATTTTGTACTACTGACTTTGTACTACTAACATGGAAATTTAACACATGCATTAACGTCCTATAGACTGAGTAGTCAGCTACTCTGCATTGAACCAAAAGAAGAAAACTGTACAACCACAATCTACCTGTCTCTTTTTTCTTTTCTTTAAATAATAAAAAAAACATGGCTATGCATACTAACACTTGTACATATTTTTCCTGTTTACCCCTTCATTTAATTTCTTCTATAGTTATATATTTATATGTAATATCTGTATATTAGGGGATGCACAGTGTTGCAGCTAGAACAGGGCTGCCCAAAGAGGGGCCCGCAAGCCAAAGTTGGCCCCCCAAAAAAATACATTTGGCCTGCCAGAGGATGCCCTGGGTCTTACATAAAAATCCACGTTGTTCAGACAGTCATGAATATTCTTCCAGTGCTGATAATATTTGTGGTTAATAGTCCCAATAAGTATTGCATAAGTATATTGGGTGCATATGGTCCTATCGCATAATCCTTACATTATATATGAAAGAATACAAAAATCTGGTCAAAATTCAAATAAAAGGAACTACAAAGGGAATGTAGAGTAGGTTTGTAAAATATTTTTTTTAAATGCTGGAAGAATTTTTATTTTTTTACTGACATCAATACTGAAGTATAGATATGTGTTCAAACTGGCTATAAATTACTTATTTGTCATTTTATTTAATGTTATTTACAAAGAAATAAAAGCTAAATAACTATCAATAAACTTTACTATTAGTAGACTATTAGAATCCTGGCCTTGGGTCTTTGTGCATGGAGTTTCACATGTTGCCCCTGTTCAATTTTTCTCTCCTGGTATCCACCTACAGCTCAAAGACATAACATCTAACTTAAGTGGGCTCTCTCCTTAGGGGTTTCTGGGCTGTTGTTAGTGTGGATCAACCCGGGCTGACGACGGCGTGTGGCGGCCGGCTGCAGGTCCCTACTGCCTTGCGGTGGGGAACCCTTGTCAGCCGATCCCTGTTTGGGGCCCTGCTGGGGGACGGGGCGCTCCTGATCTCTGTGGCCTCCGGGTCCTGGGCCAGGCCTGCCTTGCCTAGCCGGTTACCGGTAGCGCCCGTGGGCTCGTGCCTGCGATCTCCCGGGCCCCGGCATTGTAGCTGCTGGGTGTTCCCCTGGGGTTACCAACTGTTTCTCTCTTGGGGGTGCAGTCGGCCCTGCCTTGGTCCACCTGTGGCTCCTGGACGCTGGGGCACTTTGGACGTATATATCTCAGACCTCCTTCATGTGTGCATTGATTCCTGTAGGATGGATTGACAGCTCCTTACACCAGCTATCAATCACTTGCATTGGGAAACATTATTTACACCTGCATGCTCATACACACATAGGTGTGGGGACATTGGTGTGTATGGACATAATCTTGAGCGGAGGTTATCATCAACTGATAGTTGGTGCCAGAAGCTTTCCAGCTAAAATGGTGTTGTATTTATAAATACATTTTTGTGTGTTGTGAATATTTTTTCTTGTTCTTTGTTTACCTCCCTATCTTGTATCGTCAGTTCACACAACAAGCAACAATTTATCTATATTTTGGGGTTACTTTGTTAGTAGGCTAGATCTTACAGTTATTTTCTGGGATGTAAGGAGACTAAAACCAAACTCTCACCAAAACCTCTGCCTTCAGCAGCGCTGTCAGTCAGTGCAGTTCTTGGTGAGACGTTGGAGGGGTTCTCCTCTTTAATTAAACTAATGTCCGTCGAATATCCAACTCAAAACTAAGTCCTCCGTGGTCTTACAGCATGTATAGAAACAGCGAGAGCCCACTGAGCAAATCATCATCGTATTTTCAACGGCATCATCCCGAACACCTGCTTTTCCTGCAGCTGAAGTGCGGCTGTCAGAAAACCTGACACCGCTATTGTCATAGTTCAACAGGTGAGACTCTTAAGCGGAACACAACCACGCTTGAGAAGCAGGATAAGATTCATAATACAGTTTATTATGTTCGTTTCCAGGTGGAAACCGAGGAACCGGATGGGTCGGGCAATCGGCGGAGATGAAGCTGGAAGGTAAGATTGACAGGTGAGTTTGAGGAGCTTTCTGAGGAGGACAAGAGTGAGGTTATGGTGACTCACAGAAGTTGTATTTAATTCGTGATGGGAGAGGAAAGTCAGTTTCAGGACCAGCAGTGGTGTGGGAACTTGTGGTGACGGTATGGTTCTCTTTACCGTAGGGAGCTCAGAGGGCTGAAAGCTGGACTGAGCAGTTAGCAGAACAGGAGGAGGAGTGGCCATGAACTCCAAGGGAGACGGACGTCCAGACTGATTGTCGGGTGACTGGAGCTCCGAGTGACACGGGAAGACGATCAGGCAATCAGGAACCACAGAGGCTCAGCGAGGGAACTAGTAAGGAGATCAGAAGACAGAACAGGTTAGACATTGGTAGAATAACAGGCAGGGAGTCAGTGAGGTGGTAGTTTACCACTTCCAGAAATGGAATCCTCTGACGCCCGTCTAGTGGAGACGCTCCTCCTATATACTGCTAGGGATGATGAAATCATCAGGTTCAGGTGTGTCTGGTAGCTCTCACCACCTGTAGGGGAAGGTGGAGAAACAGCCCCCTCTCCTGGATCCTGACACTGCCTCCCCCTCAACGGACGCCTCCTGGCGGCCGACCAGAACTCCTCTCAAAGTCGTCAATGAGGGAGGTGTCAACGATGAAGGATCGAGGAACCCAGGAATGTTCCTCTGGTCCGTAGCCTTCCCAGTCCACGAGATATTGGTGGCCCCTGCCTCTACGACGGACCTCGAGGATTCGAGAGACCGTGTAAACCGGACCCCCATCAACCATGCGGGGTGCTGGAGGACGGGAAGCTGGACACAACGGGCTCTGTGAGACAGGTCTGATCTGGGAAACATGAAATACAGGATGAACTCGTAGGGACGAGGGTAGTTTGAGGCGAACAGCCAAAGGATTCAGAACCGCCAGGATGGGGAAGGGACCCAAGAAGCAAGGAGCCAGTTTCTTGGGAGTGGCCTTCAGGTTAATGTTTTTGGCTGATAACCGCACCATCTGTCCGGGACTGTAAGAAGGTGCCATAATATGGTGGCGATCAGCGTACTTCTTATTCTGGGCAGAAGTACGCTGAAGTGCTGCCCTGGTCTGAGACCACATTCTTTTGCAGGTGTTGATGAAAGTTCGGACTGAAGGCGACACAGGGTCAGGAACGGAGTTGGGAAAAAGAGACGGCTGAAACCCAACAGAGGCCTCGAACGGGGAACGGCCAGTAGCGGCGGAGATATGCGAGTTGTGGGCATACTCGATCCAGGGTAGGTAGATGCTCCAAAGATGTGGATTAGTGGAACACATACATCTTAGGGCATCCTCCACTTCCTGATTAAGCCGTTCACATTGGCCGTTGGTTTCAGGGTGGAAACCTGAAGAAAGGCACGGTTCAGCTCCCAGGGAATGGCAGAACTCCTTCCAGACCTGAGAGGAGAACTGCAGACCTCTGTCGGATGTGATCTCGGACGGTATGCCATGGAGTCGGAAAACGTGGCTAAAAAGTAATTTAGCCGTCTGAGCAGCAGAAGGGAGTTTGGACAGGGCCACCAAATGGCAGGCCTTAGAAAATCGGTCGATGATAGTAAGGATAACTGATTTTCCTTTAGAAACTGGTAGACCAGTGACGAAGTCCAATGCAATATGGGACCAGGGACGGGCCGGAACAGGCAGCGGTTGGAGGAGACCAGAGGGAGAGAGATGGGCATTTTTATTTTTATTACAGGTGTGACAGGCAGAAACAAAGTCCTTAACATCTTTATTAAGTCCAGGCCACCAAAAATAACGCCGTAGAACCGCCACAGTTCTGCTCACCCTCGGATGACAGGAGAACCTTGACGAATGGGCCCAAGAGATGGCTTGAGATCTGACAGAGGATGGTACATGCCGTCTACCAGGCGGGCCCCCCCCAGGATCAGGGTTGAGCAGAATGGCGCCGTCGATCTGACGTTCGAGGGACCAGGACAGACTCCCAACCCTGCAGGAGGAAGGTAGGATGGGTTCGGGGGTTTCCGGGTCCGAATCTGGAGAGAACTGTCGGGACAGAGCATCAGGCTTGATGTTCTTAGAACCGGGTCTGTAGGTGATATCAAAATTAAATCGGGAAAAAAAATAAGGACCAGCGATACTGCCTGGAGTTGAGACGCTTAGCGTTCTTGAGATATGCCAGGTTTTTATGATCAGTGAGGACCAAAATCGGTAGTTCAGTAGCCTCCACCCAGTGTCTCCACTCTTCCAGGGCGAGTTTGATGGCCAACAGTTCTTTGTCTCCAACATCGTAACGACTTTATGTAGGGGAAAATCGTTTAGAATAGAAGGCACATGGATGCAGCTTACCGTCCGTTTTGGAGCGTTGGGAGAGGACAGCCCCAACCCCAGTGTTGGAAGCGTCAACCTCAAGGATGTACTGGATGTTGGGATCTGGTTGAATGAGTACAGGAGCCTGGACGAACCGACGCTTGCGTTCCAAGAAGGCATTTTTGGCCCCCGGGGTCCAAGAAAATGCACATTTAGTGGATGTGAGAGCAGTAAGAGGGGCAGCAACGACACTGAAACCTTGGATTAAACGCCTGTAAAAGTTGGCAAAGCCCAAGAAGCGTTGGAGCTGCTTTCTTATCTCCGGGGTAGGCCACTCCTCCACTGCTCGAATTTTTGCTGGGTCAGCCCTCATGCGTCCAGCTTCAAGGACGTAGCCTAGGAAAGTGACAGAGGATTTGTGAAATTCACACTTTTCGGCTTTGACAAATAGGCTGTTTTCCAATAACCTGGTTAAAACCTGTCGGACATGCTTTTTGTGCTCCTGAAGATTTCGGGAATAAATTAGGATGTCGTCGAGGTAGACAAACACAAAGATGTTCAAAAAGTCCCGTAGGACATCATTTATAAGAGCCTGAAAAACTGCGGGGGCGTTGGAGAGACCAAATGGCATAACTAAATATTCAAAATGCCCAATGTGGGTTTTGAACGCAGTCTTCCACTCGTCTCCTTTTCTTATCCAAATCAGATGGTAAGCGTTGCGGAGATCTAGCTTGGTGAAAAAACTTGCATTTTGTAACGGCTCGAAAGCAGAAGAAATAAGAGGAAGAGAATACTTAATCTTTACGATGATATCATTCAGGGCTCTGTAATCGATACAAGGACGCAGAGATTTATCTTTCTTTTCGACAAAAAAGAAACCTGCACCAACCGGTGATGTGGAAGGTCGGATAAGCCCTGCTTGGAGACTCATCGACGTTTTTCTCCATTGCTTCACGTTCTTTCTTAGACAGGTTAAAGAGTCTGGCGGCAGGTAACAGAGCACCTGGTATGAGGTCAATGGCACAGTCATAAGGACGATGAGGTGGAAGACAGAGAGCCTTCTTCTTACTGAAGACAGCGGAAAGGTCATGGTAATCTGGTGGAACAGAGGAGAGATCAGGTAAAGTTTCTGGGTACTCAGAAACTTTATGAGTGGGAATAGCAGAACGAAGACAATTGGCATGACAGGCGACACTCCAGGACACAATAGTTTTGTTAGACCAATTGATAATGGGGTTATGTTGTTGCAGCCATGGATAACCCAACACTATCTGAGAATCGGTGATAGGAAACACTAGTAAGCAAATTTTTTCATGGTGGTTTCCCAAGGTAATAAGAGTAAGCAGTTCTGTTCTTTGAGAAATGGTAGTTAAAGGGTTCCCATCTAGAGCAGAAACAGGGAAGGATTGCTGTAGTGGTTCGACTGAAATGGAGTGTTGTTGAACAAACTCAGGACAAATAAGACTCTGTTCTGATCCGGAATCTATCAGGGCATGAACAGGTAATTTCTTTTTTCCCACAAGAAGAGTAGCTTTAAATAATAACCTGGGAGATTGAAGAGAGTCGCCTGCCAGTACTCCCAACTTTATTGATGGGCTCCCCCTTTTGGCCGCACCGGACAAGTTGAAATGAAATGGCCTTTTACGCCGCAGTAGAGGCAGGCCCGCTCCTCGAGACGTTTACGTCTTTGAGCCGAAGAAAGCCGAGTCCTGCCTATCTGCATGGGTTCGGTATCATCAGTGGAACAGGGAAAACAGGGACCGGAATATGGAACAGGATCAGCTTGCTGTTGGGAAACAGAAGTTTGAGGTGGATAAAAAGCTTTGGCTCCTGACCTATCTCGGAGCCGAGAATCGATTTTGATGGCTAACTTAATCAGGTCATCTAGTGAATGAGGTTCGTCACGAGTGGCCAACTGATCTTTCATGTTTTCATTAAGAGCTTGGAAAAAGGCGGATTTCAAGGCAGGACGATTCCAGCCGGACTCAGCGGCCAAAATGCGGAAGTCCACAGATAACTCTGCCACGGATCTATTGCTTTGTTTTAAGCCAGATAAGCGTTTGGCTATCTCCTCTTCTCCCATTGAGGGGCAGAAGGTGAGTTCAAACTGGGTGCAGAACTCACGGTAAGTCAGCGTGGAGAGGGAATCTTGCTTAAAACTGGCATTTGCCCTCTGGAGTGCGCGATCACGAAGGAGAGCAATGCTGTAAGAGATCTTATTGGCATCGGAAGAGAAATTACTCGGAGATCGTGCAAAAGCCAATGCACACTGAAGTAGGAAACCTCTGCTTTTAGAAATCTCCCCTGAAAAGGGTTCCGGAGGGGGAGAAACAACCTCCTTGAAGGCTGACCGAGGAGGTGTCTGAACTGGCGGAGCCGAAGGACCTGAGTTACTTGGAGGGAGTGACCTGGGCCTAGTGGTATGTAAATCCTCCTGCATCTGAGTGATCTGAGCTAGACCTTGATTGTAGCCTTGTTGCTGGCAAGTTAGCTCTTGAAGCATGGCTTCATGTCTACCGAGCAACTCTTTTGCTCATCAATTACCGATCAGATTGGTCAGAGGATTCTGTCATAGTTCAACAGGTGAGACTCTTAAGCGGAAAACAACCACGCTCGAGAAGCAGGATAAGATTTATAATACAGTTTGTTATCTTCGTTTCCAGGTGGAAACCAAGGAATCGGATGGGTCGGGAAATCGGCGGAGATGAAGCTGGAAGGTAAGATTGACATGTGAGTTTGAGGAGCTTTCTGAGGAGGACAAGAGTGAGGTTATGGTGACTCACAGAAGTTGTATTTAATTCGTGATGGGAGAGGAAAGTCAGTTTCAGGACCAGCAGCGGTGTGGGAACTTGTGGTGACGGTATGGTTCTCTTTACCGTAGGGAGCTCAGAGGGCTGAGAGCTGGACTGAGCAGTTTGCAGAACAGGAGGAGGAGTGGCCATGAACCCCAAGGGAGACGGACGTCCAGACTGATTGTCGGGTGACTGGAGCTCCGAGTGACACGGGAAGACGATCAGGCAATCAGGAACCACAGAGGCTCAGCGAGGGAACTAGTAAGGAGATCGGAAGAAAGAACAGGTTAGACATTGGTAGAAAAACAGGCAGGGAGTCAGTGAGGTAGTAGTTTACCACTTCCAGAAATGGAATCCTCTGACGCCCGTCTAGTGGAGACGCTCCTCCTATATACTGCTAGGGATGATGAAATCATCAGGTTCAGGTGTGTCTGGTAGCTCTCACCACCTGTAGGGGAAGGTGGAGAAACAGCCCCCTCTGCTGGATCCTGACAGTTATGCTTCATTTAACCACATTGTAAAGCACCAGTTTATATCTCCAGTAACAGCGTTACGTTCAACAATGGGAAAAGTAATAAATTAGATGAGTCATCTACCTAAAAAAATAACGCAGTTACTCCCAACACTGTTGACCACTGGTTATAGGTTCCAGCCACCAGGGCCATGCAAAGACGTCAAGGAGGCCAAGTGCTGAAAGTTGAAAAGGGGCACATAGAGCAAGATTTTAAAACATATTTCAACAACAAAACTTACATTACACCACCCTGATTAACAACAACCAATAGTGAATCAAATTTATCATCATCATCATCAGGTAAGGACTACAGAAAGCTGTAGAAGCAATTTTTTTTATTTGATGGGGTACAATCAAGCCAAGACTTTAGCAGGGGCTTACCGGGGCTCTAGCCTAGGGCCCTGGCACTGTGGGGGACTTGAATCCTATTTTGTTGACCGTGTTGTTAAAACGCGAATTTGTTTTGGGTAAAGAAGAAAAAAAAAAAAAACTAAAAAAAATTACATCAAAAAAGGGCATTCAAGACATGATGGAGGAAGGGGGCCCAACCCCCCCAGTCAACATGCAGACAGCCCTGTATGTTGATGGTGTTTGAAACCAAATTCAAATTCCATGTTTTTGCATACAGCCTGTCAAGTGAAGCTGATTCTGATGTAATCAGTGTAGAATAACTCAATAACTCAAGATTCATTAACCCGTATAATGAAAGTTTTATACCTGTCAAACTTTTCTAAGAATGTACTAATGGTAAAATAGCAGTACAATGCTTCCTGTTATGTTTTCTTACAAAGATTACACTTTTCATAAATTCTGCTTTAAGTAATTCCTGTTCAGTCTAGAACCATTCGGTTAAAGGGAACATTTGGTTAAAGGGGACATATTATGCAAGTTTTCACATATTATGCAAGTTTTTTTTATTCTTTTGTCTTGCCATTTGGATCTCTGTGTCCCTTTGTCATGTTGACTTTAAAGGACCAAGGCACAGAGAGACATGATGTGCTATAAAACAAAACTCATTTTTATCTGAACTCAGGCAGCAGAACCAGACAAAAACATCCAACATCCAACAAAAGAAAACGTTTTCAAAATACAGTCCAATGAATGTCTTTGAAGAACAAAAAACGCATGCGGCCAAAAACCCATGAGAGAAACTTGGGGGGGGCAACCATGTGGATGGAGGAACCAGGCAGAGAGCTCAGGTGGCTGGGTTTGCAGTCTGCTGAAACCACAGAGGCAGAACACATCTGTAGGCTTGCTGCGGATGTATCCACACAGAACTCCCGAACCACAAGGAGGAGACTCTGAAGACTTGGAACTAGGAAGGCACTCTGGAGACTCGGAACCGATGGATTAAACTTCATAAGAAAGATTTAACTTTAATGAGAAATACTGTGCTTTACTTTCACACAATCTACAGCCCCAGAATTATGTTAGCTTACTCTTACAAACTTTTTCAAACTTCACATGTTCATTGTATTTTATAAACTCTACTATGGTAATAATGCTGAAACATTTATTTGCAAGATGAGAATTTTTCAAATATTTAAATCATTTACTATTCCTTTATTTTACCACCATTAAACTAATGCATAGCTGTATAAGACAGTGATGTCACAGCAAAAGTGTTGTCCTAACCCAATTCAACACTGAGTTATTTGTCTTCTTAACTCACACTTCAAAGTGGGAGCACCTTTAAAGCAAAGCACCGATTTCAAAGATCTGAAATGACATGATTTTTAGAAAAATGCCTAATTTCCCAACAATACATGTGTTTTCCAATATGTCAGCATACATCACAAAAAATAGGAAACAGTCTGACAGCAGCTTTAGTCTAGCTGCCATGTGAGAATCCCCATAACAAATCTGTCACAAAAAATATGCACTGCGGCAGTAAAAGCTCATCACTAAAATCAGTTGTGGCAGGTTTTGGTTATGATCTCACATTTTCCCAAAGATAGCAGCAGTTTCAAGTTGTAGAAACAGAAAATAGCAAGAGGAACTGGAAGAGGAGCCTACGTCAATAGACAACCTATAGTAGATTGCCCACATACATATTGTATTGAAATTTTGACGAGAGAAATCAGAGGTATGAAGTAGCTTGATTATTTGGATCCAAAGAGCTGAATCCTTTCCTCTGTTTTAGGTCTATACATACACAACCCTAAATGCACACATACTCTTTTTGACATGTCACATTCTTTTTCACATCATTCTTTCTGCTTTAAGGATTCATTTTTTGGAGGCATTACTTTTTTCACTGGAACCTTCTGTTTGTCTTTTTGTTTTTCAGAGTTTGGAAGGTTGTGACAAATTCAAAGACTCCGGTTTTGTGGGATGCCACACATACATGCAGACATTCTTTGCAGCAACCTCTAGTATTTTGGTATCAGATAACAGATTAAAGGTAATTTCAGTGCAGTTCTTTTGCAAAAACAGTTTTACAATCAAGCTTATAACGTAGTGTTATTTAAATATCCTGGAGAATGTGGTCATTAGCAGTGTTGCCACAGAAACAACTATTTGCTGTCATAATTTGTCTTTCATCATTAACACCACTTGTCAAAATGTCTAAATTAGTTAGAGATGTAGTCTTGATTGACCGATGAAAATTACACTTCACTTGAGAACAGATAATGCTTTATTATGGTGTTATTGACCTCCCTTAACTGTGTTTTGTTCTGATGGCTGAAAAATAAACCAGATTTGCTCGTTAGCATATCATCTTTTGGTTTCCTAATCTCCTACAGTCACTGTTCTTCAGTGTCTTTTCTCCCATTTGAAAGATTTTGGATTTAAATGTGCAGCTTTCTTTGTGGGAGTTTTATTCAGCTGCTTGTGTCGTGTTAGCTGCATTATCTTCATAATAGAGTTTGATAGCGCTGCAAGTCAAACAATTTGTTCGGGAACAGTTTGTATCTCACAGTCTGTTGTGCCTCAGTGTTTTAGATCACATTGTGTTAAAATCTCCTGGCTGTTAAGGAGGTGTTTGTGTACCTAATGAAGTTATCAAACCTATAAGTTAATATTTAAATTATTGACTCAAGAAGCAATAAAAGTATTTGCTCAAGAAGAGTGGAAGTAGGTTAAAAATAACTTGTAAAGCAAAACCCGTATTGTTTATTAGACTGAATTTATCTTGCTAACATTTTAAATTGAATGTAACTCTGTTAAAAAGGTAAAAGCATAAAAGTGTTTTTGCTGAGTGACAGCTGGTTGCAATAATTTCAGAAATTGCACCGTTACATCAACTGTTTATTAATCCCTACAAAAGGCTGATCTCCAGAAGCATGCATTAACTTAATGTGAACCAAGATACAGCTGTTCAACCTTCAATTGTTGCGGTTGAATTTGCAGCTAATGATGTGGTTGATGTGTAGATCATGGGTGCATGAGTAGAAAAATCAGTGATGCTTTGTCCATAGCCTCTTCCCTGTAACTTTACTTGACTGCAAAAAAGGGGTGTAGCACTCTAGACACAGACCAGATAGGCTTCAGACATGATAAGTTTTTTTTTTTTAAACAACATGATTTATTAGATGATTACATTTTTGGGCCTTTTGATAGTCTGTCTATTTACTATGGTGCCTTATTATTGTGCTGGCAATTCTGCAACTTATTTCAGTATAGGAAATGTTAGGGACATAATACCGGTCTGTTCTATAGAGGAAGAAGCTCAACGCAATGACAAAAGTACTTACACTTGGTGTCATACGATCTCATGGCTAAATCACTGTTGCTAATGCACATGCTTCATTACAATGTTAGAAAATCCTCTATGATGCAACAACCTCTGGTCATAAAGAATTCTTGTCAATTAATGCTGGATCTCTGTTTGCCAAAAAATTATTTAACATTCTCCGTCTTTTGTGTTTTGAGAAATAGAATACATGTTTCATAAAATCTACTGGTAATCTGTGTTTTCAAAAATATATATTTAGTGGAGAGTGTTGTGCAATGAGTGGCACCTACTTTTTTGAGAACATTGAACTGAATAAAAAAAACAAGGGCAGGTAATTTAAAGAAGTGCTCTTTGAGTCAACAAAAGCTTTGGTTAACATTTTTTTTTTTTTGAAGGGGGAAACCTTTTGGTACTTTATGCACAAAAGAGCCACAATATTTTCCTTTCAAGGTGAGAGCTTTGTGGCTTTTCTGTTTGTGTGTGTTTCTACTGCCAAAGGCACTGTTCAGCTATACCACACCAACAAGCTGTCTTTGTAAGGACCGATTTTTGATCATGTTTGTCGCTCCCCTTACTATAAAATTTACTATAGTGCCTACTTCTTCATTTCAAATATCACAAAATAAGCTGACGGATGATCCCCTAAACATCAATGCTAATACATTAGAGTAAGTTTCTAACACATCAATGTTGTTACCAAAGTCTCCAGCAGAGTTTTCAGCTATTTCAGCAATAACCCAAGGAGCTGCAGTTTAATGCCTTCTCTCATACAGGGAAGTATAGTCAAAATAAAAGTAACTGGGTTGTCTTTAATCTTCGGTAGTAATACTTTTGGTGGATGGCATGATTTTTAAAACAATGAAGATTATAGTAAAACAGGAGCACCACCCTTAGGCCCTGCCTTGAGGTTGTAAAATGACCTAAACAGAATTTGATTTGGTGTAATCTAGGAGATTAATTGGCTGAGTTTAAAAGCAATCACAAATAACTGATCGCTATTTGATGTATGTAGAGCAAACTAAGCTCAAACACAAAGAAAATGTCAAGTTCACAGCATCAGATTGTAACCATGTTAACATAACCATCAAGCAATAAAGGTTATTCATTTCACTTTTACAAAGAAAACTTGAAATTTCTTTAAATATCAAAGGATTAAATACCAAGCACTGTTAAATCTATAGTGTTGCTAAGTCTTTGTGCCACTGCTATCAGATAACAGTATTCCTGACTCTTCCTTCCTGCCCAAAAAAAAATTACATGTGCATTTTGGAGTTTTTGCAACCAAATTAAAGATGTAGGCTTTGGTAACACTAATGTATGCAACCATCATGAGCTGCAAGTCACATTTAAAAGAAAAAGTCATGACATATGCTCTTTACGTTTCTGTACTGACATCTGAAATTGAAAGAAGGAAATTAGAAGTTTAAACAGTATAAAATGAAATATTTGAAATTTCTTTACCTACAAAATACAAGGACAATTTTAAAAGAAGGAATTAGATATGCAAAAATGAAGAAGAAATCTATGATTGGAAATCAGCCATAATGCACTGAAAGATGTGAAGAGCGTTTCACCCACAGCTTGCGTGTGATTTGGGACAGTTAATGCATTATCTGTAGCAAAGTGAAGAGTCAAATAGGTGCTTGAAATCTATAAAAAGGCAATGTCATTTGGTTGAACTATAAGATCTAGTAGAAGTACTATGTGATTCTTAGAGTAATCAGAAACCCTCAATAAACAGCCACAACCTCCGCACGAGGTAAAGAAGCATTGAAATGTAATGAACACTGAAGTAGGAAACCTCTGTCACGCTTTTAAATGAACAACGGAGCTGAATCAGCCTCATAGATCAGCACAAGGCTCCACTCCAGCCTTTAAACTGTTGTTGAAAGTTGCTTTGCAGACTCTATTTTAAAACTACAGATGTAATATTATGCATTACAAGACACAATTGTTCAAACGGTATCTATCATCCGCAGAGAGGCATAATTTTTTTATTTAGTTATGAGCAAGAAAAGAACAGTAATTCTCATAATTTATAGCCACAGAGGATAAGGCAATAAAATTGCTACCATTAAATGAGGTTTTTAGAGATGAAATTAGTTTTCATGCAATTATGAGTCTCCACTAATTCTTGACACACTGGCACAAAGCATGGAGAGGGGGAGGTGCAGTGCGTCAGCGAAGGGGCACATTCGCACACACACCCACACAGACATACACCTCTACGTCTTCACTCACACGCACTCACACATACACACATGCTCACACACGCATATTCAAACACCCTTCTGAATGCATGATTGAGTGTCGACGGTCTTGTTAGTACCTTGTCGTCACAGGAGAATGTAGTTAATTAAAAGTGCATGTGATGTTTATTAAGTTTGCTAGGAAGACATCCGCCCACACTTTCTCAATTCTTTTTTTCTTAACTTCATTAGCCGGAGCCAACACTTACAGCTCCACAAACTCAGAGTGGATGATTGCTTTTTCACAAGCTTTGTGTCAGCAGACTTTTGCACAACCTTACAGGGGCAGGGATTTGATATGTATCAAAATAATCAATTCTTATTTTAGTTCTTGCTTGCTTGCTTCTTAAAGTCTACGCCATACGTATCCATGTGTGTTTATGGGTGGTTGGGTTTGTTCATCTCATGTGCATAAATGTGAAAGGTCCTTTGATTGAGGATGTCAAAGGTGGCTGCCCACGCAGCAATTAGAGGTGCCAGGAGAGTGAATGAAAGTAGTGTAATTGTGGTTTTAGTGAAAGAGTTTTTAATAGATGTGGAGAGACAGATGGCATGCATTCATTACTGCATGATAGTTTAACACATCTGATAGCTATACTTCTTTCCATCTATCCTCCAAATCCATTATTATTTCATCACGTATTGGTTTGCCAGCTCAAGAAATCAACAGTCAAAACATTTAGGAACAGCACAAGAGCTACTCTCCCTTTATCGGACTTTTTTTTCTCCCCACCGACAAGAAGCAGAATTATTAAATATGCTGGTATGGTGCTTTTTCAGCTGAGAAAAACTCAAACCTACTTCAGTGTGAGAATTAGTGAATGCATTTGCTACTTTGGAGGGGAATATGTTTTTTTCTCAAAAGGAAAGCTCTGCTGCAGTCCAGACCTGTAAGACCTCACTGAAGGAGTTGAAATATTAAAACTGCATCCTATCAACGGAACTCCTGAAATATATGATATTCCGTCCATTTCCCACCAGCCCAGCCACCCCCATGCTCCAGTTTCTTTTCAGAAGAGATTGAAAAGTCTCTTAGAGTCTTCCTTCTCATTTCTACGGCTGTCAGGGATCTCAATGGAGGAGGAAAAAAAAGAGAGAGAATATCGCTAAGAGGAGGGAATATAGATCAAACACTTTATAATGTAGTCCAATGAAACTAGGAACTCCAAACGCCATTACTGGCAATGACACGCTGCCAAATCACTATCAGAACTGTCTCTGTCTGCTTTTGAGGAAATCTACTTCATTTTTTTGTTTTTTTTAGACAAAAGAGGGTCTTGACAGTCATGGGGCGTGGCTGAAGAAAAAAAAAAGGATCTCCTAAGAAATAAAAAAAGATTTAGAATAGGAGGAGGAGGCTCAAGATAAGACGAGAAGATGAGAGGTAATTGCATCTATTATAGCAGAGTAGGGAAAAGACAAGTGGTATGAGCGGAGAAGACAGGGAGGACGGATATAAAAGTCAAGACATATAGATTTAAAAAGACATCTGTGGTATACATTGATCCACACACGTGTTTGTAAGAACCATAACTAAGGTTTTTTGTTGCTTTAATGCTTTTTAGTATTATGTGTTCATCATATTTGACTTTGTAATGTGCTGGCAGTCTAGCATTTAGTATATTGGTAAAGAGTTCACACCTCTTGAGTATTTATCACGTATATCATGTTATAACAAGAAACATTAATGTTTCTAATTGTGAACATTATGTGAGACAGACACAAGATATCGTATAATTGTGCTAAAAAGATAACATAACTTAGAACTAAAGGACTACAGAAAGGAGGTACAGCTGTAGAAAAAAAAACATCTTGAGCACTGACTGGCCTGACATTAATATCAATAGAATTAGCAAATGTGCATTTCAATAACATTAATTGCAAGTTATGTTAAAAAAATTCAACCTGGCTAGTCAAGAACATCTAAAAGGCCAATTGTGTGCTCAAATGCATGCAGCATGCTAAGCATGATAGAAAATTAACATGCCACTTTATCTTAGATACATCATCCTAAATATAAAAAATGGTGATGGCAGAATTATGCTTTGGTGATGCTTTAATTTGGCATGGATAGTGAACTGGATCAGAGTTGATGAGAAGATGGAGGTGGCTAAATACCAGAAAATCCTGAACAAGTCTGTTAGAGGCAGCAAAATACTTGAGATTCTGACAGAGGTTCGCCCTTTAGAGGTTTCTCATTAAGTCCAGGGGCCGTATTCACAAAGACTCTTATCTTACCGCTAGGTGTTACTCCTAACTCGCGCTAAAATGTCTTACGTAGGAGTTATCGTCTAAAACCTATTCACAAACGCACTAAGAGCTAATTTTACGTAGGAGATGAGTAGCTAAGAGTGACGTCCCGTTGCTATGGAAAACGTAATTTCCTCTGCATGAGTAAATACACGGACGGCAGTGTGATTGGTTGTTCAATGACACGTGTGACACCAGGAAATGGAAAACTTATGAACAGCGCAAATAGAAGAAATAATGCATGATGACATCTTTGTGTTGGCCACGAGACTGACAATTTGTACAACTTACACACAATAGCCTACTTACAGAGAGGGTGAAGTTTGAAAACGAAAAAATGTGAAATGCATCATGGTACCCTGCCTAACGCCAGCTGTTAGCTGGGATAAGCTCCAGCATTTCCCCCCTCCACGCGACCCTGAATTGGATGAAAGCGGTATAGATAATGGATGGATGGATGCATCATATTGAGGGAGTGATTGCAAGTAGGCTGTAAACAATTGTGAAGATGAGCACATCAGCCACATCTTAAATAGACCCCCCCACTACCGTGAAAAGCACTTTGTAAACTGAAAAAAAAATAGTGGCGAGAAAAAAGCAAGGAAACCTAACTGGTCGCAAGACCAATTATTACTACTGGCACAGTTGGTATTGGAGAGGAGGACGGTCCTCAAAGGGCGATTCGGAGCCGGGATTACGAATAAGAAGAAAAGGGAGGCATGGGTGGACCCAGCTCATTTAGCCTGAATGTCAAGTACATTGGAACAAATGTATGAATGATCACTGACGTACATGTTCCCATTTATTTATTTATTCATTTTAATTTTCTTAATTCTATTTATTCTTTTGTTTGATATGGATAAATTGCATTGTTCGGAAAAAAAATATATATATATATATATATATATTATATAGTCTTCGCAGTCAAAAATAATCTGTGTGGTTTATGGAGTGATATCTTTTCCTATTTACATAAACATCCTCATCTATTGATGTGCGTGCCATCCACAGCTCCGACCACCCCCGGCATACCTGCAATCGCCATAAAATTGGCTTTAATTCGATGCAGTTGCTGGATTTCTAATGGGAAACGGATGAATTGTTGGATAATGTGTGGTCGACAGAGCGCTTTAAGAGTTTGGTGGATTGATCGGCTGATAGATGGTTGTGATATACCCAAGTCGTCCACGTTACAAAGTTGCATTTTCCCTATGGCTAAATATCTTAGTGTCGCTAAACATTAAATTTCTGGACTGATCGGATTGTTATGTTTAGTTGGAGACGTGATTGCATCCCGCACCAAGTTCAAAACCTTCACGATCGTTTTGGGAGTCTTTGTGAATAGGTCTTAGGGAGTTAGAAGTCCTCTCGACTTTTCTTAAGGACTCCCAGACTTAGGAGCTACTTTTAGGCCTAAAAGTGGTTGTGAATTACTTTTATCTTAAGAAACAAGGAGTCCTAAATTTAGGAGTGATACGCCCACAGTTTTTAGAAGCTACTCCTAAATTCGCCAGTTAGGACCTACTTTTAGCCCAAGATTCTTTGTGAATACGGCCCCAGATGTATACCCAAGAATCTGACCTTATAACTGATGTTTGCAGCTCCTCTCCATTCAGTCTGACTAAGCCTGAGGTATTTTTCAAAGACAAATGTGCAAAGTCCCTTAAGACTTAAACACATGCAACTTTAAATCCAGAAAAAGTAGATATTACAAAGTACTGACTAAAAATGGTTCCACACACCATAATTTCAGAATTTTTTGTACAATACTTTGAAAATTTTGTAACACTTTCTATCAATTCTACAATGAGGCACTATTTTGTGCTGACTGCCATGTAAAATTCAATTACAATACGTGTAAGTTTGTAGTTTTAATATGAAAAAATGTGAGAGGTTCAATGCGTAGGAGCTTTTTTGCAGGACACTATAAAAAGCATAAATTTCTCTCTACATGGACAGGAACAAAGGGAAATGAGCATCTGTCTCAGAGGCAATAGCTGCCTCTGACCTATTTGTATCTCTCATCTCTATCAGCTTGCACGTCTGATACCTGGATGCATATGTGGCTAACCTTCTTTCACCTCTGTTTAGGTTCTTTTTTTTTTTCTCGAGCTTTCTGCTCTCCATCTTTTACCAGTCCTTTCAATCAGATCACCCAAAGGAGGTTTATCAGCATGTCTTTTCTCTCGCTCCTTATCTGTTCTCCCTCCCTGCCTTATGTAAAGATCTCTCATCTTATGCTACTATTTCATTCATGTTCTGAGTTATCAGCATTCCTCCTCCCCTTTCATGTTGCCCTTTTCTAATTTGGTTCAAAGAAGTCCCTCCATTCTCATTTATTAGCCCTCTTGCCTTTGTACTCTATTTTTTTCTCAGTTTCATTGCTTCTCAAATCTTTCCCTCCTACTGTCTGTTTCTATCTATTCCCTTTTAAATGTTATTCTTTATTCGGTCACTCTTTTCCCTTACTCTTCCTGCTCTATCCCCAGGCTTTACTATCCATTTTAAACTTTAATCACAACACTGCTCATCTTCAGTTGGCTATATCCTTCGTCCTGATTCTCCCCTTACTGCTTCTTTTTTACCTGCTGCCATACAGTCAGTGAAGCTGTCTGTGAGATAAGCCATCCCAGTGTAGAGCCATCAGGTTCCTGACAAGATACAGCTTGATGTGTTTAAGCATGACCCACAGCCAGGCAGCCATTGAACCTGTCAGAGAGCCATAGGCAGCTGGGGGCACAAGATGGCTGCCAGGCAAACTGTGAAGGAGTTACAGCAGGGGATTGAATGAAGCATAAATCGTTGTTTAGACTCACTGGGGAGGCTTGACCTTGTCCAACTCCAGTAGGCTGTCAGGAGTTGTTGGTTAGATAAGTTTGACTAGGGGCCAAACACAGGAAGTCCCACGCAATAACCAGGCATCAGCATTAGATCCAGATGTAAGACCTTGCTCACTTATATACACCGACATAAACGAAAAAGAAAATCCACTCCATTAAATTATTTGACAGATAATGGCCCAGAACTAAAGACATGACAAGGCTTGTCCACATGCACAAACTTATTTGTGCATACATTTCATATTTGAAGCCACCATCATTCTCAATGGGGTGACACACTCACCCATCATGTATTTATTCCTGAGTATTTCAGCCACTCACCACCCTGCATCACGCGGAATCACAGACTAGTCCCGACGGGCCCGATTGTGTTGCATTTGTCTTGTAGTCGGGCCTGTGGCTCTTACCAATTAGCAGAGCAGAGAAGACAGAGATTTAAAACAGGATGACAACAGAGTGTTTTTTTATGCTACAAGTCACACAAGCCCCAAAAGCAAAGATCACAAGTAATCAGATCAGATTAATGTGCCAACACAGGCCAGATGACACATATACTGAAACAACCTTTCCTTGTTAATTGGGACAAATTTTGATTTTTTTTTTCTTTTTGAGATTTCAGACTGAAAGGTTTGAGAGGAAATGGACACGCACCCTCTTCTTTTTAGGCACCAAATGCATTAATTAGCAGGTTTATGATTCAAATATTTTGTTAAAATGAATAAGGGAAATCTAATTCTAGGTAATGTCACCCTGTCTATCTATCATGTCTATGTCATCAGCATTTAATTAACTCTTGTGGCTCAGGAGTTGGGTGTTGTAATTGGAAGGTTGCCGGTTCAAGCCCCGGCTCAGACGGTCGCAGTCATTGTGTTCTTGGGCAAGACACTTCACCCGTTGCCTACTGGTGGTGGTCAGAGGGCCCGGTGGCGCCAGTGTCCGGCAGCCTCGCCACTGTCAGGGCGCCCCACGGCAGCTGTGGCTACAACGTAGCTTGCCATCATTGGTGTGTGAATGTGTGCATAAATGGGTGGATGAATGAACGTAGTGTAAAGCGCTTTGGGGTCTGTAGGGACTGAGTAAAGCGCTATACAAATGCAGGCCATTTACCATTTGTTGAATATAGTTGTTTTATATATTTTGTACAGAAAAAATAAAAAATCAATAACCGTACCTGCTCGTTGGCAACAGTGGCAGAATTACTTAACCTTGCTCTGCAAGATGGATTCTCGCTGGATTTGGAGTTTTCCAAACTCAGGAGAATCCATCTTGGACCACTCCAATCAAAACCGTTTGACCTCCGACCAATATTCAGCATTGTGTTTTGGGGCGGTAGTTCAGTTGTGACAGTAGAATCAACTGCCCAGCTAAGAGAAACAACCATGGCCGCATAGGTTGACGCTCGCGTAAAAGCGGCTATTGAATCGGTTTTACAGAAACTGGTTACTATTTCTTCGTTAAAAACCGAGTCAAGGGAAGCACTTTGTGAAAAGTGAAACAAATATGGCCGCGCAGGTTGACGCTCGCATAGAAGCCAGTGCCAGCCAGTGCCAGCCAGGCACTATATTGCGCATCCTCCAATCAGCTCAAAGTATTCAACCAGATGGCCCTCCCTCTTTCAGACGGTTTCTGCAGCAAAGATTCCAGATCAAAATGTGTAGGCTCGATACAGTGCGGGGCTGCACATAGATCTGGCTGATGCCAGGTTAACAATTACTGACATCCCTACCAATATGTTAAATTGAAAAGTAATTTGAGGATTACTTTGATTTATAACTATTTTGTTTGATTGGAGTTTTTTAGGAGCTTTGTCATAATAGACTCTCTGTTTTCCTGGCTACAACATAACATGATACAGAAACCTTTTACCTTTTAGTCATTCGCAACTGATAAGGACCCATATTTATCTTCCCACCAAACATACTGAGTTAGTAGTAAGTAAAATGGGCAGTTCACTGTTAGAGCACTGTGGAGAAGACTGATATCTTGGGGTCACTAAGTCTCCATTATAATCACTGGACACGTTCTACATACCTGTTATATTTTCTTTCGGCAAAAAGCCCTTTTCTTTTATTCCATCACAAATAAAAAAACTTAACTCTACTAGGATTTTAACTGGAACAATGTGCTTCAGACGAGACTGAGATTGAGCTTTTCAGCAACAAACACTCCAGATCGGTTTGGTGTGAAATCAAATCTGAAAATCTGAACACCTCACGTCTACTTTAAAGTTCTCCTTCACTGGTGTTTGTATTAATTTTTCTGTGTTCTCTGGTATGAAAGAATGCTGTCTGCGTCGGTTTCTGTAAAAAATAAATAACTCCCAGTCTGTTTCAGTTTATGCCAGTTCAGTGTGGGAGTGGGCGTGGAAACTCAACAAGATGTGGGGGCTTGCTCGGTTATATTAATGGCATGCAAGTTTTTGTGGCTCACACTGGCTCTGTTTACTTAAATAATTAACATGAGACCAACATGGTGCCGGTGTTTATGCTTAGACAGTGTTTACCACCAAATTTAGGCAGCATTACCAAAGAAGACCAGACTCCGACGTGCTACTGGCCACAGCAGGACTCCACCACTGCAGCTACTGGAGTTACTGTCTTTAGGAGGCCACACGCCGCAGGCAGACAGGTATTCGGCGCCACGGTCTCCCTGCTCCTTGCTATGAGTTACTCCTTGATAATTGATTGTCCTCCGCTTAGTAGTATGCTTAAATTAAAATGTATTTATTTTGAGCTAATAGTCTGTTCGGAACAAGCTCCGCCACCTCCGCCCCCTGCACACATTCACACACCCAGCTGCTGATATTATTATTTGTGGTTTGAAACGTAGGCTACATTTGAGGATAGTTTAAAAAAAACATCTCTGAGTGGATGTGGTCACAGATATTAGCTGTTAGCCGAGGTAATAAATTTCATTGTCATGGCACGTTTTAACATAATACTTGAAAAGTAAAACACTACTTACAGCCTGGGAGCTGGTGTTCCACGGTTGTGACGCAGATCCCTCTTATAAGTTCTACCTTGAGGCAAAACCAAAGATCTGTAACCTCTAGGAGCTGCTAGAGGCTCAGCTTTCACCTTGCCAAAAACAACAATCCAGCGGTTCAAAGCCAGGTAGGCGAGCCTATTAATGCTAAGTAAGCATTATGACGTGTGGTGTTTAGGCTTTTTCAAACTCAGGTGTTTTCTGGTCTATTTTCTTTATGTAACTGATTCAGAGATTAGAGTTTGTATAAAATGTTCATATGCAGCATGCTTTCAGAACACAGAGTGACTGATTTTAATGAAAGAAAACTCAGTTTTTTAAGATTTTTAGTGACTGAGAACTTTAAATAAAGAAGATAACTTGTGATCCTCCTGGCCTGTCCTCAGGCATTTTACACATTAGTACCAGAACTAACAAAATAATTGTCAGTGTCTACAAAGACTTCAAAGGATAACCTCTAAGTTACTGGATGTTTCAAAATGTAATTAACGTGGTTTTACCATTTGCTCACAATTATGGAGTTAATGTATTAATTTAGGTTCAGGAGCAGGAGCACAGCCCAAATCCACTTCCCACTCTGCAATCTACCCGAACTCAACCGCCCTGCTGCCTTGCACCTGGAACACATCTCTAATTACTCGTCTGTACATAGATACTCTGCCTGCCTAGTGCTCCTCGTCTAACGTCACGACCCTCTCTATGGTTTTATCCCGTGCCTGTCCTCCCTCATCCCCTCATCCACTCCCTCATCCCCTTTCTCATTACTTTAATTCCCTCATCCCCTCCCTTATCTCCTCATCCTTTCATCCCCTCCCTTATCCTTTAATCCCCTACCTCATCCTTTCATCCCCTCCCTTATCCACTCATCCTTTCATCTCCTCTTTCATCGCATCACCCTCTTCTTCATCCCTACATCCCCTCATCCACTCGTAGTCCTAGCTTTCTCTGACATCTCTCTTTCAGGTTCCGTCTGGGGGGCTCTGAAAAGATTAACAACCCCATGATGAGTCTACATACTAAGCCTCCATTGACACATCTCCCCAGAGTCTTCATTCCTTCAATCCCTTCCTTCAATAAACAGTCGTAATTCATATCTCTGTAAGCGTGGTCTTTTGTTAATAAAATTCAACTGGTTCAGGGTTATCAGAGCTAGACATGCCAGGCAGACTATTCTACAGATCTCTGTTTACTGCCATAAATTGACTACAACCCATTTCATATGGTAATGCAAAGCTAACGTTGTGCTTTTAGATCATACAAGTTTATCCAAACAGATCATGGGCCATGTATGCTTTTCAAACATGCAGCTGTGGCTGCAGAAACAAATGGGTGTGACGCCTCTGAAAATTTCCATGAGACATACACACAAGACAAATGCCAGGGATGTCTTAGGGATTGCCATGTGATAAACAAATCAGTGAAAATTGACTCCAGTACTAATATCATATTACTAATAATTGCTTATTGCAAACATGGCTATGCATTAAGCAGCTGAATACCAGCCCTGTGGGCTACTGAATTTTAATAGATTCTTTTGAAATTCATTAACATTTTTTTAGTTTGGGAGCCTTCCTGTTTAATTTGAAAGCCGTGTTTTGTGGAACCGAACAAATGAGACAAAAAAATCTCCCCTCAGTTGTAAAGAAAAGAGCAGAGCTTTTCAAAATATAATCATCAGACTGAACAAGAGGCACAGTTCAAGCCTTCGTTTTGACCTGTAGAGGGTGCATCACTGCAGCTGCAAGGGCGATTTCCAGTAATAGTTTTAATGCACAAGTGTTTTTATTCTTTCTAAATACTTTACTTTTTTACAGTTTATTTTTCCAAGCTTCTGCAGTTGCTAACGTTTTTGTGACCTGAATAAAAATGCAGTTTCTTTATGTTGGTAGCAACGAGAAAGATGTCAAGATCTTTTGAAGGTAAGTAGCTAAAGGGAAGTACATATACTCAATCCTATATGAATGCAAACTGTTATGTTTAATTACTACTTCATTGCTGTTTGGGATTTATGATGTCTATCAGACACCAGCTGTGTGTGTCCTCATGAAACAAAAACAAATCTTATTGTGTTCACAGCTGGTTTTAGAGCTTTTCTTATGCAAAGTTTGATACATGAGGCCTCAGGTCAGTGACTGTTAAGGCTGTTAAGAAAAATTTCATTTTTTTTCAACAGTTCTGCCTCATAAGTCCAAGGGAAATATAAAAAAATTGTAAAATTACTAAGTTTTGAGCAGATTAAACCTTATTACAATTTGTCCTGCTCAAATCATGGAACCATCCTGTCTTGTACCAACAGTGCAAGCTGACAATGTTTAAGTAGTTTTACTGGTCCTAAAAAGAATAGGTATTGCTACAGATTTTTGTCTAAGTTAAAGCTTAGAGAAAAAATAAATATTTTTTTTATTTTTTTGTTATTAGCTAGTTGTTAAAAGAGGTTGTTTGTGGGAATGGTGCTTTTGAAAACGAATGATAGAGATTCTGGTAAGCGTGCATTTCATGTTTGTGTCTGCTTGTCTGATGTTCATGCAAGTGCATAGACATTTGTTTAGAGCCACACAAAAGCAAACACTGAACCCCAGAAGTCAATAAACCTTTTTTGTCCATGTCAACGCTTAGGCACAGATGTATTTCAAATTTCATATTCACGGATGAATCCGTTTCTGCCTGCTCATCACTTATTTATACATTTAAACAACTGAAGACTAAAAAGGTGGCTGAAGCAGAGGTTCCCATGATACACTTCTGCTGACTGTCCCAAAAGCTTTGTCAACAAATATAGGCTTGAGCTTTATCTCGCTTTTTGCCCCGACTAAGAAACAGCCTGCAGGAACATTTCTGATGTAAAGAACATACTTTTTTCTCTGAGTTCAAAGCATTTGGTAATACAAGAAAACACAGAAAATGATTCGGGTTCTGAGTGGTTAAAGCTTTGAATTAGTTTCTGGCTGTTATGTTTGGACTACATGCATCTCTCCCTATCCATCAATAACTATTTTGTTCTGTCTTATACAAGTCTCTTTTTTCTCACTTTCATATTTGAGCTGATTTCCAACTCCCCCTTTGTAAGACGTGTAGTCTGATATCTTGACTGCTTGCTAATCTCACAAGAATTCACTGCTGGTATTATTGCTACATCCTAACACTGTGTATGTGGTGCTTTTAAAAACACCTGACATTTCATTTCAAAGGAATTCTCACCTCTTTGGAATATCAGAAAGTTTATGTATCTGTTTTCAGGTAAATTAATGCTTGAAGAATTATATGCTGCTATAAATAAAGCTGTAAGTCTTTTGTAGTGCGCCAGTTTGGCACATTTGAGAATGTTTTATGCGATGCCCATTCTTTGCATGCTCATAGTTATTTGTAAATTAAACCCAGCTCACTCAGCTGGTTTAGTTTTATGCAATATTTTCAATTACATTTAGGTTTGGGAATCTGGCCATACTAACACTAGTAAGTAAGTACTAAGTAAGTAATACATTTAAGATTTCTTTCTTGCTGGAGGCAAATTTGCTCAAAGTCATTTTCAGCCTTAGAAATGTTTACTTCCTGGGTTGCCCTGTATTTGACTCTAACTTCTGATTAACTCTGACTTTCTTCTGCCTATTGTAAAGAAGCATCCTCACAGTGTTATACCACCGTGATCCTATTTCACAGTCAGCGGTATTTGCAGGGTATTTGTTGTAAAAGCCTTGTGGCAAATTGTAAATTGAACTTACAATCTACTTACAATTGTGCTATATAATGATAGTGGATTTAATGGTCCTCCATGAGATGACCCAAAGCTTAGTGCATTGTTTAATAACTAACTATATATTTTTTTATTCACAACTTCCTACCCAACCTCTTTGCTGTTCCTTTGTCTTCATGATTTGTTTGTTTACTAAAATTCTCAAAAAAAACAACTGAGTCCTTTAGAGAACATATGTATTTTTACAGAGATTATTTAAGACAGTTAGGTTCTTTTTAATTATTTGATGAGTTCTGAAGTTAATTTGTTGCACTATGTCTTACTGTATTTAAGGGTATCATAGTGAGGCGAGCTAATTACTAATACATGTTATGCTTGAGGTTTTTAGGTTTCTGATTTATACAATTTTAAACACTTTGGTGCTTTCCCTTCCACTGTAATAAAAGTTTTGTCATGATTGACAAACAATGAAAAACTTGAAGGGTTCAGAATATTTTTGCCAAGCACTGAGTGATGTGTGCATGTCCAAGGGGCTGTACTTCTGAACTTTTACAATGAAACCTCTAAGAGGATGGATAACCTCTATCTTTACTGAGTTCTGGTATATGCTTCTATTTATTTCTATCCCATCTGCTCATGAGCCCAAAAGGAGAGCTCTTTAGTTTATCTATTTTTGATGTTGCTTGTGCAGTTTTATTTTTTTTTTCTGAAAGGAAAAAGTTCATTGTAAGCGCTCCATGTCTCTTGAACCCCTAAAAATACCAACCTTAATACCATCCACTACCTGCAAGCCTACATCAACTCATTCACCCTCTCTTTGCCTCAGGAAGGATGCCTGTATGGAAGCGAGTGTGTATGTGTGTGTGTGTGTGTGTGTGTGCGTGTGTGTGTGTGAGCAATTGTGTGTTTGTGGATGTGGGCCATTAGCTTGTGTATTGCTGTATGTATTTATGTGCATGTTCGAGTATGTGTGTCTTTGTAGGGGGGGAAGAAAAAAACAACTCATCTCCTTACTCATCTCCTCCCGGAACCAATGCTTCCTGAGTGAATTTCACTTTAAGAAGCACAATCTCCCCTCCAACAATAGCACTCCCTTTTAAACATACCACACAGAACAAACTGCCGCATACACATAAAAATTTCCGAGAACAAAAATATTTCCACTGGCCCTCTGCTTGTCCTAGTTCAGAGAAGTTCAGTGCTCCCAAACTTGTCTAGAGGGGGGACAAACATACAACTGTCATGTCAACAGTGTAAGAATGGCATTAGTGGAGAAGTGGAGTAGAAGTAAAACAAGGCGTTTGTGTGACACTCAAGGGAATGGGGGGAGTTTTACAGAAGACTGGGTTTTGTATGTGTCTTTCTTCATGTAAAGCTGAGCATATGTCATCTGCTTGTGGGTATATACTTATTTTTTGTTATGTGTGTGTATATGACAGAGAGAGCAATGAGCTGTCTCAGTATGTTTACTAAATTTTCATTTTCACATGTGCTGAATCCTTTTGCAAATGATACTGTACTGATCACCCAAAACTTACAACTACAGTAACCATCTTAGACATTCATTATCCTCACTACCCGCTCACATTCAGCTCTCCAGCTAAAATGAAAATGAAAAATAATTTATTTTAAATAATTTCATAATAAAGCAGATAAATATGCATAGTGCATCCTATTTCAGAATTAATAGAATTAATATACTGACAGTTTGTTTCTACTCTGTACAATGTAGATTTTTTTTTTTTTCTTTGTTGCATACAGTATTGGTATTAAAAACAACAGCATCTGTCAGTTATTTCTTTTCATGGTTAAGATAATCTGGAATTAATCAGGTTGTAAAAATGTGATCATCCTTACACTGTTTCATTAAGAATATGTTCTTGCAGCACAATCTCTCCTTAATTACGGTTGTAAGAGGCCATTTGAGAATTATTTGTTGTATAAAATCTATTTTTGAGCTCTATTTGATAATATATCTAAGTTCGATATTTAATGTAGGTGATGATGGAATATTCAGTCAGTCAAGAAAACTAAACACATAGTGGTTTGAAAAGGTTAAAAAGAGGATTAGACACATTTAAATATGTCATTATTTAATCATTTAATGAATTACTGTGATGCGCATTTAGTAGTTTGATCATTTGAGAACTACCAGTGTCTAATTATGGCAGGTCCCACCCTGGGATAGCACTGGCCATGCGACCTGTGGTGTGTTACATAGTTAAGTTAATTTAGGGTAACAGTAAATTATTTATGACATTAATATTTAATGATACTGATAAATTCCTGGCACATTGATATAGTTTAAATGGCCTATCAACACTACATACTAAAGATGCAAGATTTAATTAACCTGACAAAATATTGAACAGAGGGATACTGTTAAGTACACAAATCTTACATGCATTAGCAAGTTTATACTACTAAAACTTTTAGGTAAACAATCAACATAAGCTTTGGAAGCACAGACAACTTCAGGTCATATGGCTGTTAGGTATTAACTAGAGTGTGAAAATCTGTATTATTGTCCGCATTATCAGCTTCTTACATAGTATAATTTGTTATAAATGTCAAAATAGAAAGATACTACACATACAGAAATACTGATAAAAAGGCTTGGCCTAAAATTATTTTCTAATTTCTAATTACTGTTTTTACCTATTTAGTAAATTATTTTCACTATTGCTTTGAAAATAACTCCTTAGTCTGCAGAGTAACCATTATTTCCATACTGCTGCTAGAGACGAGTAGCACTACAAGCTACTTCAGGTTTTTGATTAATCTATGGAAGTCCTATAATTACAGTGTGCTTAAAGATTCTCATTTGCAGCACAAACTAAATATCCATATTGTTATCATATTCTGTGAATCATATTATGTGAATACTACAGTTGCAAAATGGCTTGAGAGAATTCTTTCAAGCAAATCAGTATTGTCTCTTCTTCCGCTAAAACTGAACAAATTACTTTTAATAATCGCATTCTTGCTTTGTTTTATTGTGATGCAGGAACTGTATTTTAGCAGGTTGGAAAGGTAGCGAAATCTGCTAAATTCAATGTTTAAAATCCAGATACCACTCTCTTATCTGTATGATTTTGGAATTATCTTCCATCTGGCAGCAACATCTCATTTTGACTCTCTGTGTGACTTGAACATATTACACCGGCCTCAAGTTAGAACTGGTGGGCAGATAGACTATTTTTTTTTTCAATGCCTTACAAAAATATTCACTCCTGCTGAATTTGTTCACTTTTGTAACATTTTGAGGAATCTTTATGCCAGTTTTGCAGATCTACATCAGAAATGTTCATGTCTGATCACAGGTTCTCCACTAAATTTTGGTCTGGACTTTAGTTTATTGTAATGTTAATATTTTTCAATTTAAGTCATTTAACAGTAGCTACTTGTACATTTAAGGTTGTTGTGACAGTGGAAGTTGAACCTCTGCCCTAGTCTCAGATCGTTTGCAGTATCAATCAGGGTTCATTCTAAAATTGTTCCTCTTTCTGTTAGTGTTTGAATTAATTCTCTAAACTGCTTTGTTTGAAAGATGCCTCTCCAAACACACATTCAGTTAATGGCGCTACCAGTTCGAGAACACTGCCAGATGACACGGCTAAGGCTACATTGCAAATATAATATGAAGCAAAAAACATGTGTTACCTATACTGCAACAGCATCATTGGAGTCCATGCTAGAATGACCTCTTTCTAGGAATCTGAAAAAAACAACACAAAATGACAGAAAAACAGAAACAACTAGAATGATTTTTCACCTTAATTCGCTCTCATTTCCTCGCTGTCTTTTTTATGCTTGGCATATGCACTGCTCCGTGTTCTGTGTGTGGGCAGCCATCCTGTGGAGTTGGCCTGGTCATATTGCCACTGAGCTGGCTAAAATGCTCCACAGGTCATGCCTTGTCTCTCCTTGTCAGCAAGTGCAGGTAACACCGTGTAATGTATCCCCCCTCTGACTATAACCCAATGGCCTGGGGTTCTGGCTCAACTTCAGGTCGGCTTGTGCAGCAGAGCAAGGGCCATCCCCCTAATTGAATTATCGGAGTGCAAAAACAGGCATCAGACAGGATTCGTGTCAAACTTGCCCTGAAGCATCAAGCCATCTAGCTACAGTAAGCAGGCAGCAGCTTCTGGTTATTCAGAGACGGAAAAAAAGAAGGAAAAAAAAACATGCGGTAGACATAGATTTGTGTGGGTCTTTGTGTGCATGACAGTAAGGCCTGAACCCCTGTGCACGTGTGCGATCAGGCATGTTTGTTTGTGTGTGCCACTGAGCTCGAAGAGAGCACTCTAATTTCTGTCTCACTGGAAAGTGTGATTGAACACGAACCCTTTCGCCAGCGGGTCGAAGCAGTCACACTCTGCAACAACACAAGAGGAGATAAAAAAAAGGGAGAAGTCTTATTTTGTCCCATATTTTCCCTCCGCTCTGTCTTCATCCTGGCTTTTCTCTGCTTTTACTCCTTTTTATTCCCCCTGCTATAAGCGAATATCTTCTAGACTTCACAGCATTGTTGTTTTGTTATTTTTTCTACCAATTCACAATTTATCAGTAGGACTATGTGCATAGATTTAGAAAATCAGGTTGCTTTCCTCTGAGAATTAAAGCCTCTGGACATCATCCTGCATGAATTTATATGTGTGTGCATCTGTGTGTGTGTGTTGTTTACCATCTGGCCATGGACAGACCTGACTATGGTTGCAATCGCAACAGATTAGAATGAGGTGGAGGGAAAAGCTCCTTTTCCCTCCTTCATTTAACACATTCCTTGCTTCATTTAACCTACTCTAATTCTTATCTCAGTGTGTGTGTGTGTGTGTGCAATTGTGCAGTTATCACTCATTTTTGAGGACTTAAATGCTCTCACCCTGTCACATTATGGGTGATTCTCCTTAAGATGGTAAGTAAAATAGCTCTCCGAAATGTGAAGGCCACTTTTAATGCTGAGGCTTTATGATGTTTTTATGCTTTATGATGTTATTAGTATTGTTAAAGCAAATTTTGAAGCTTCTATGGATTCTTGTATTATTTTCTAAAGCAGGATAGAGTTAAAAGCAGATATGTATGTATACTGTGGAAAATATACATACATTTGTTTTTCTTATTGTTTGACATCAAAGGTGAATAAACTTTTCCTGTTTTAGGATCAAATTCTATTTGCACAAAAAAACAAAATAGGATAATTGGTTTACTGACATGTCGTTAGTATTTTGTAACAATGAGTTCAAACTCTGTGACTTCGGTCAAACATACTGTGTAATCTTTGACAAGATAAATACTTTTTGTCCCATTCCACCTTTGATGTACCTGATTCAGGTTTTGAGGTTTTCTTGCTCACACCTTTCCTTTCAGCTCTGCTAAATCAGTAGTGTGTTTCAGTTATTGCCTTAAAATATATCTAAAGTTGGCTCTCTGTTTAACTCAAATGTGGAGAAATCACAAACTTTGAAAACAGTAGTGCTTTCCCAGAGAAATTTTAGCTCATTTATGATTCAAAGAAAGTAACAGAAAATAATGTAAACAAAAACAATCTTATTATTCTGACATTTAGAAAATAGACATGTTAAAAAGAGGAAATATTTATCCTGATTGACTCTCAGTAAGCCTTTTAATAAAGTGTATGTAAATATAGTGTATGGCTCTTACGTATGAGGGTTGTCCTTTAAGACGTGTAAAGATCACTGCTTATCTGTTTGATTGTCTACATTACCCTCGGGTCCAGGCTTCCTTCCGAAATGTCACTGAGTGTGATTATCTTGTATCGGTCAGTAATTGAGAACGAGTCACCTATTGGCTGCTAAACTGCTGAATGTTAGCCCCCGCAGGATAACGGTGCTGGCAACCAGTGTGAACTCTCTGCCGATTAAAAAAGATTAATAAGGCTAATGGATGAAAAGCAGTTTCACTTTAGGCTGAAGCACTCAGACAAACAGCCACTGGAAGGTGTGTGTGTGTGTGTGTGGTGGTGGGGGGCAATGGAGAGGACACAGAAAGGCCAAAACCGAGAGAGCGTGGAAAAGAGGAGAGGCAGAGCATTTGTTGTGATTCCCTTCGTCTCTTCATCTGCTCCAGTCTGCTTGGCATTCATTCACCACGAGTGGCTGTGACCCCTGTTTTTGGCATGCAGTGAGAGTAAGCTGTGCTTGTGTGTGTGTGTGTGTGTGTGTTTGTGCGTGGGGAGGGGTTGGTGTATGTGTGTGGGGGGTGGACGGATGCTTGGGTGCATTAGAACTCCACGAGTTTGTGCTCGCTTGTATGTGTGACTGCATTTATTTAAAATTGGCTCAGTGTGGAAGGAGCTAAGTAGGAGTCAACTGGAAAACGATTCTGGGCAGTTTGTCTCACGAGTCCACAGTGACGTAGCTGCTGCAGAGCTGCTCTGTCTTCTTTCAGGGGGCGGGCCATGGGGGACAGAATGTGTCTCGCTGACTGACTGATTCCTCTTTGTAAAAAATTTGTCTTCACCAGATAATGCGTGCAGTGCACTTCAGACATGAAATGATAAAGCACCATAAGTTGACCTTGATGGGAAGACAATGGGAATTTCTTTAAAATTATACCTTGTAAATTATTTCATACTTTTACACACATTATCCTTGCAGTTTCATTTGATCTATTAGATTAGGTGTCTGTGATTTGTAATGATCTGTGTTTCATAATTGACACTTGGTCTCAGTGTATCTGTTTCCTGAAGTAACGTATATTGTTGTTAGTAAAGTGTCAGTCAAATTCAACTGGCAGCTTTAATAACAGGTAGAAACAATGCTTACCCATTCACGCAGTCCCTTGTCAATTAAATAACTCACTTAATTAAAAATTAGGCACAACTTTTCCAGATAGTTTGGCTATATGTGTAGAGAGATTTTTAAAACCCTCAATAAGGACCTGGATATCATATACAGATTAGGCTTCAAATAATTTATTTGAAGAAGAACCTCAATTATTTTTAAAACAAAACAGTGTACAGGTGTGATTTCGTTTTGTGGATTTTTTCTTCCTTTTCTTTTTCCATTAGGGTGAAAATGAACAAGCTTAATTGAAATTTGTAATTCACCTAAAAGACAAGACTTTCTTTTTCCAGAAACATGTTTACTCTTCTGATATAATGATTGATCCATTTAACAACATTGAAACACATGTTTTGATGAATTCAGGAGAGGCTTTCAGATTCAACAACACTGTTTCAAGTGGTAAAGGGTAATTCTGTTTTTATTGAACCTGGACCTTATTTTTAGCTAACTTTATGTTTTCTTACTCACCCTGAGAATTTTGGAGCGAGTCTGAGCCGTTCAAAAGTCTTTATATCCACTTCCTCCATCTGGGGACATCTTTAGAACGGGAGTGGTAGGGGTAGTCTACCTTCCGCTTGTAATAAGGTTTAATCTGCCCCAACGCCTTAATTTCACCATGTTTTTTTTACGAACGCCCCGAAAGTGCTTCTGTATTTTTTTCCGGTCGTAATACACATCGCACCCTGCAACAGGACTGTTAAAATAAAAACAGAATTTTCCTGTAACACTCCTGCTGCTGTGTAAATGTGTATTACGTCCGAATCGCCCCGGAAGAGAATCAAGAAGCACTTCCGAGGTGTTCGTAAATCCAAGGGGAATATAAACGGTAAAATGACTGCGATTAAACGTTATTACAAGCATAATTTGCCCTGCCCCAAACTCTCTCGTTCTACGGATGTCCGCTGATGAAGGAAGTGAAGATATATACTACTGAATGTCTCAGACTGGCTCTAGAATTTTCAGGGTGAGTAAGAATTGTTGTACTTGACAATTTTATTGTCTGCTAACCCTCCACAAGCACCAAATCATCATCAGACCTATGTTCTGCCCCTGTTGGTTTGTCCGTTGATTAAATAATAGCTGTTATGTAATTTTCTTTCAATTATGTTGCTGGTTACATGGTGGATTTATGGGGAAAAATCAAACAATATTGCATATTCATAATTAATATAATGGATCAATTTAATGTAAATTAGAATTGTCAAGTGAACAAATTTATTTTTACGCCTATTTTGAACTTTACTCAAATACCAATCAACAAATACAAATACCGACTGCTTTGCACACACCTAGTAATCTGAAGGAATGATTTACAGAGGTCTGGAGTGCAGGGGCAGCAAAGTAAAGAAAGGGATAGAAGTAAAAACTAGACATATAAAGCAAAAAAGAAGCACTTGAAATATGGAGAAAAAAATACTAAGGACAGTGATAAAAAAAAACTCAACATAGAACAATAAATTCAATATTCATTAAATTCATTAAAAAACCTATACTTTGCTATGTGAAAGCAGTGAGGCAGAATTTTTCTGGCCTGGTTTGTCGATGCCTTACGTTTTGTCAGTTGTACACACCCATCAGGGGAACAGTAAGGTCTGTCAGTGTGTGAAGAAAAACAAGATTTTTATGACTTTGAACTCCAACAATGCATATCCAACAAAAAAAATGTGGATTTGAAGGTGATACCAAATAATAGCACAAGCAAGATCACAAATCCAAACAGGAGCGAAGGCTTAGGTGGTGGCTTTGATGCTACTGACACACAGGCTGTGTGAATACAAGTGTAAAGACCTTGTATCCCAGAGTTTGCTCTTTTTTCGCCATTAACATTGTATTTCAACAAGACATTATTTCTATTTTAAGTTTTATTTGTCTTCCTGGTTTAAGAAAACATGTCTTTATTCTGTTTGACTGATTTGGCTTGGGTAAAACATCAGAAGCGTCTGGGATTAGTTTACAAGATGATCATGGCTTGGCATAAAATGGCATAAAATACAGCTTTTCAAAATCCTACATGCTTCCCAAAAAGCATCACTGTGACGAGGTGGAAGTGACAGAGATTTTTTACGCTAAGGATACATTGAGATGAGTCATGTGAAGGTTTTCTAGACACAGAAGGGAAAACAGGGCAACATAGCTTTTTACTGGTGACTCAGTTAATATTAAACCTGCTTGCAAGACAGCACACGAAAATATGTCTGGGAAGGCGAGGTAGTGTGAAGTCAGGCCGCTGAAGAAAACATACAAAGACATTGCGAAAAAAAAAAAATTCAAAACAAGTCATGTACTAATACAAAATAAACTGACTTAGTTTAAGGTGTAGCACCAAGGCCTTTTACAGACAGTATTTACACAATTTTGTGATTCTTATTTCTTTGAGTGTGAAGTGAAATAAAGCTGCAAAACTAATCTTCAATGTAACCTCCACCTTGAAGCATTTATCTTAGCCCTCTATTGAAATTGCACTGGTCTTGCAAGGACGTTTGAGCCTTTCTGAATTACAAATAAAAGGTTATTCTTTAAAACATCAACAAGCATGAGTACCTTGACAACCAAAATATAATTGAACATCACATTTAAAAAGACATATTTTTCTTATTTAACTGTTATAGACATAAGCACTGATTTGTTCATCAAGCTGTTTCAGTGTTCGATTAAATCAAAATTGGACACTTGTAGCCCAAGTTTTTGTTTGACTTCAGTTTTATAAGCAGGAAAGAAACATGAAGCGGAGGATGCATTCTTTGAATTGCTGTCTTTAATTCTTTAAAAATGTAATTCATAATTTGTTACCAAGGTGCAAGAGAATTTTATATTAGATTGAAGCATTCACGTACAAAGATACACAAAGTAATTATTTTCTTTCTTTTGTTCGCTGATGTAAAATTAGATCGTACAGTGACTTCTCACCCCAATGCTAGCTCTGCATGATTTGAAGGTGCTTGAATACATGTTGTAGCCATAGCTACCTTACTTATAAAAACATTGCTTCTGTAAAGGATGTTCCTGGTTTAAGCTCAGAGGCAGGAAAACAATAAAGCAGAAAAGTAAGCTATGGCTAAATTTATTCATGTTCAAAAATAAAAAGATAGGTTGTTTTGAAGAATCTGCATTTCTTAGATAATTGATAAGGATTTTTCTGACCATTTAACAGGGTGAACTGTTTATCATCCTTTGTTTTTTTTATTTGAAATGCCTCTTTGAATTTTGCATAGCCATACATCCATTTTCTTAACCGCTTAATCCTTAATGGGTCGCGGGGGGGCCAGTGCCTATCTCCAGCTGTCAACAGGCGAGAGGCGGGGTACACCCTGGACAGGTCGCCAATCCATCACAGGGCCATATAGAGACAGACAGGACACACTCACACCTAAGGAAAATTTGGAGAGATCAGTTAACTTGACAGTCATGTTTTTGGACTGTGGGAGGAAGCCAGAGTACCCGGAGAGAACCCACACATGCACGGGGAGACCATGCAAACTCCATGCAGAAAGACCCTGGGCCGGGATATGAACGCCCAAATCTTCTTGCTGCAAGGCAACAGTGCTAACCACTGTGCCACCGTGCAGCCTATTTTGCTTCTTGGGGGGGGGGGGGGGGGGGGAACAAAAAAAAAAGAAAAAAAAAAAACACACAAAAAAAACAATGTTTATATATATATATATATATAAATAAATAAAATAAAAAAAAAAAAATATATATATATATATATAGATTTTTTTTTCAATATGCACAGTGGGGCAGTGGTTAGCACTGTTGCCTTGCAGCAAGAAGGTTGTGGGTTCGTATCCCGCCTAAGGGTCTTTCTGTTCATGTTCTCCCCGTGCATGCGTGGGTTCCCTCCAGGTACTCCGGCTTCCTCCCACATTCCAAAAACATGACTGTCACGTTAATTGATCACTGTAAATTCTCCTTAGGTGTGAGTGTGTGCATGGTTGTTTGTCCTGTCTGTCTCTATGTGGCCCTGTGATGGACTGGCGACCTGTCCAGGGTATACCCCGCCTCTCGCCCGTTGACAGCTGGAGATAGGCACCAGCATCCCCGCGACCAGTTAAGGATTAAGCGGTTAAGAAAATGGATGGATGGATATATATGGCAATTGAGCTGAAGATGTCTAATGGTTCTCAGAGCTTCAGCGCGATGCTGGTAGGCTGGAACGTGATCTAAATGAATGCCGCAGGCTAGGAGTTGACTTCCCTTTTTAACACTGAAGACATTATTGTATATACCAGGAGATTAAAAAGATTAAACATCTCCGACCCTAACCATGTCCCTGGGATACTTTTAAAAAAATTAGAAAAGGTACCCTGACAAACAATTTCCTGATCAATTTTCCCTCGTCCTACTCTGCAGATAAAAGACTGAAGGGAGATACATGGAGATAATCTGTGTTTAATATCAAGATTCAGATCTGGAATCGTCCTGCAAAACATTGCGCAATAGGAGGGTAAGTGGAAACTTGACCTCATTTTAGCTACGATGAGCAATGGGCAAATAGGTTATGTCTGTTAATATGGGACTATTAATCAGTCATTGCTCCAAAAAAATTAATTACATCATAGTATGTTCCTCGTTATGATCACAAGACATGTAAACAGCAGCATGCAGACATCACAAAGATTATGATTCTGCAAAATTTTACGAGATGTTTACTTGTTGCTACAGTATATGAGCGACAAGACAGAAAAATCCATTGCAATATAACTGCAGGGAGTCCGATAAGAAGCCTAATAAAGGCATGTAAAATAAATGCCATATAAAGTTGAGAAAACCTTGGTATATGTACCTGATATGAAGTCGTCACAAAAGTGGAAACCTTTGCTTAGGGGGTCCCACAGCTTTTATTTTAGCTGTTCGCTAGCGTGTGTCATTGCAATAATCCAAAATTTTCTGTGTTATGGATCTTTGGAAATCTTGTTGAACTCTCTTCCCTTATCTCGTCCGCGTCTGTTAGGGTATCCTGGGGCACAACAGGAATCCACCATATTTACTGCTGTTAATTTTGGGTTAGCCTCATATAACTATAACTATAATAATAACTATGGGAGATTACCTACCACTATGGCCTAGGATTCGATTAGAACTGTTGAATGCTGGGAAAAGTGACACCAATGCCTGGAGCTCTATACCAAGTGATTATAACATTAAGAAGAAGGAATATGAGAAACTTGAGAAATACCAAGAGCTCAGAGAGGAGCTGGAGAAGGCTTAGAAGGTGAAGGTGATAGTAGTAACCGAAAGGTGCAGTACTTGATGCAGATACTGGGCAGGACCCTCTAGCTCCCAGGCAACTCACTGTGATTTTCTGCATTTTTGTTTTAGATTATGTCCCTCACAGTTGAAAAGTACCTTTGATACAAATTACAAACCTCTACATGCTTTGTAAGTGGTAAAAACTTCAGATATCAGCAGTGTATTAAATAATTGTTCTCCTTACTGTGTGTATATTATATATATATATATATATATATATATATATATATATATATATATATATATATATATATGGCCTACTACCATAGACTTTAATGTATCATACTTGGTAGAGATATCCAAGCATTTACTTGGCTGGAGGGAAGATCACATATGGTTTCCGCACCTTTCTACTAATTTTTGATAATGTTCCATAACCATGTGCCCTCTGCCTTCCACCAAACAGTTATGCAGTGCTCTGTTTTGGTACAGCACATAAAATCTCATAAAATCCTTTGGAAAGACAACATACAGAGAAGACTTTTACAAGACCTAAGTATTGGGAAGCAAAATTATTGATAAACTGTACATTGAAATTGTATTGGGGCAGCTGTGTATATTTGTGCATGTTGGCAGATAAAACGGAATCTTGCTGATAGATTTTTTAAGTCATGCTTCCCAATCCACAATAACCTACCAAATGAAAATTAGCATTAGGAAATTTGTGAAAGTCCAACTAATTGGACTCTCTGTATTCACATGAGAAACAGCCTGGAGAGAGCCTGTATAATTATAACACTGAAAAAAGTAAAAGCTGTAATAAAGCTGGCTTTTTTGTCATAATGCAGTGAATATCGCTCTTGTATAGCTCAATAATATTTTCCCCATTATGCACATAAGTAATTTTCACCCGTCAGATACAATTAATATAAACCAGTCAGTAAAGGGCTGCAGATAACACCACAGCACTAAATAGAGATGAGCATAGTGAGTCAATGTAATTGATGTGCTAAACAGACAGTTCCACTTAGTTGGTCTGAATAAGTAGCCATAGTGCCATCTAGGGGCACTTTAAGGGATGGCAAGCTAGAAAAGTTACATGAGCATTTTCAGTGCAGGGTTTTGTTGACCTTTAGTCTGCTTTTGCAGTGTAACAAAAAAGTCCAGTCTGGTATTCACACATAAACAGCTACACTAAAAAATGCATTACAGAAAAAACATATATATATATATATACAGTTTGGACAAACCTTCTCGTTCAATGTGTTTTCTTTATTTTCATGACTACATTGTAGATTCTTAATTAAGGGGATCAGAACCTGAATAAAAACATAATGTATGAAATTACTGTATGTACTTAATGTACAAAAAGAGTGAAATAACTGAACATGTGTTATATTTTAGATTCCTCAAAGTAGCCACCCTTTGCTCTGATTACTGCTTTGCATTCTCTTGAGCTTTAGAGGTAGTCACCAGAAATGGTTTTCCAACAGTATTGAAGGAGATCCCAGAGATGCTTAGTACTTGTTGGTCCTTTTGCCTTCACTTTGCGGTTCAGCTCACCCCATATCCTCTCGATGGGGTTCAGGTCCGGTGACTTTGGAGGCCAGGTTATTTCACACTTTTTCGTAAAAGTACTACATAATTCCCTATGTGTTAATTCATAGTTTTGATGCCTTCAGTGAGAATCTACAATGTCAATAGGTCAAAGTGGGAAACACCACCAAAGGTGGTGGAGAATGACTGAGCAAAGATCCTGTGGGACTTCCCGATCCAGACAGACAGGATGGTAAGAGCGAACCAACCTTGTGGTGGTTGATAAAGAACAGAGGAAAGCCATTGTGGTGGATGTGTCAATACCAAGTGATGGTAACATCAAGAAGAAGGAACATGAGAAACTTGAGAAATACCAAGGGCTCAGAGAGAAGCTACAGAAGGCTTGGAAGGTGAAGGTGACAGTAGTAACCGTGGTAATCAAAGCATTTGGGGCATTGACCCCCAAAATGAAGTAATGGCTCCAGCAGATCCCCAGAAGAACCTCAGACATCTCAGTCCTGAAAAGTGCAGTACTTGGAACAGCAAAGATACTGCACAGGACCTTCAAGCTCCCAGGCCTCTGGTAGAGGGCCCATGCTTGGAATGGGAAAAACCGCCCACAATGGGCGAGAGAGGGGAATTGTTTATGTTTATATATATATATGTTATTTCAAAGTATTTGTTTATATGTTTTTGATTAAACATGATATTTGGCATTGATATCTTATATTAAAATATGTAGAGTATTGCATGATATTTTCTTTATTTACTTTCACGATGTACGTACAGCTACACTTCATAGTCTAAGCAATCCCAGTTTATGCTTGTATTCAGGTTACATCAGAGCTTTTATGTAGGTACCTCCTTAATCTTTAAGTAGACAACAACAACAAAATCCAAAAATCAAGCCACTTTTCATTAACAAACTCAGTGAAATGTTACAATAATTAGAAAATTGAAACATTGTCTAAGCAAAATATTGATGCATTACACAGTAAGCTTTTCATGTTTTGCAAATGTATTTTTATATTAATATTTCGCATATCTTAAAGTAAATTTCAACCTTTGTCATGATAATGAAAACTAACATTCTGGTAACATGCATTTCACTAAAAAGAAACATGGTTATGATGTTTGAATAAACAGGTTTCTTGTTATACACCAGGAAAAGCAAAGTTTTCACTTTTGTGTTCTGTATATACCCTGGCTAATGGAAGGCTTTAGAGGTTGACCATGCATTTGACACTGAAAAACACTTGTGGGTTGAGCAGACCGTCGCATGTGCATGATATTCAGCTGAAATATACAAACATCAAAATCGTCTGCATAACATTTCCACTCAAGCGCATGCAAACCAAAGGGTGAAACTAAATGTGTGCATAAATATGTAGCCATGCCTAACATGAAGAGTGAAAGAGGAACATACGGACACTTTGAAGTCTGAGGGCTTTGAACTGTAGTCTTTAAATCCAGGTTTTTCATACAGCTTTTCTGTTTACCACACACATATTTTTTGCAGTGTGTGCACGTGATTACCTAAAAGTCTCAATAAGTCAAGGAGCATTCATACCTTCAGATATGATTCAAAAAGCTTTAAAAAGCATTCATAGCAGAATTTTGCTAATGGCTAAGATGGAATATTTCATTTCGTTTGTTTGATAAAATGCATTATTTTTAACAGTTTAATTCACAGTTTTGTTTTAAAGTGGGAATGCGCATGGTTGACAAATTAGAAAAACAATAGCTAAAAGCAAGAAATATGCATAGTAAATAACATGAAAAATCCTAAAACCTCATTTGCAAATAGGTTTATTTTATCAGAGCATCCAGTTAGCTTGCCACTAGGTTAAACAGAGTCTCATGAAAGTCATTTGAATCTGGACGACAGCCAGTAGTGTCATCTGTGTGTCCTAATTTTGCAGAGCATCAATGTTTGGTCAGCAGATGGATTGGAATTTGGGGCACTTATGTTGATCATTACATCTGAATTCATTACATGACATGACACTATAATGTGATTTTTGGAGTTTATATATTTTTTCGACCTAAAACAAAACTCGGACTGAAAAGATTGGGTGGCTTAAAAACAGCACAAAAACAAAATAAAGGTCGAGCAACTCTTCAGCGGCATAAAAAAGAGCTGTGAAAACAAATCAGTGGACAAAATCATTTAAAATTCTTATTTAATAGATTTTTAAACCAAATTCTGCAATCTTCAAATGTCGTATTGTGTTGTTACAATTGGATTTCTTTTCAAACATGAATCTGAGATCAACATTTTATCTTTCTCAAATATTGAAAAAAAAAATCTGAATGCTTGCAGGAAAAATCCAGGACCCAAAGCAGAAAAAAAGCAAAGCATTGTGAGAAGAACTTAGAAGAAGAAATTTGATCCAAAATGAGGCTCTCCTCTGCCCTCTAAGCACACAACTCAAAACAACACAGGAATCTTTTTTAGCAACACCTTGTAGTAAAAAAATATATAATTTTGATTAGTTTCACAAATCATGATCAACTAATTGTTGCTATTTTGACAACATCAAAATTAATACCCAAGTGAAAATGGAAGTCTACAAAATAATGACAAATAAAAATCTGAAACATAAAATAAGCAATTGCATAAAAAGTAATCCCCTTCAAGTTAGTATTTAGATGCACCTTTAGCTGCATTCCCAGCAGGGAGTTTTATGGATAGGTCTCAGTCAAGCTGCTTATATGGATGCTGCAGTTCTCCACCACTCTTCCCAGTAAACTGTGAACACACCTTTGCAAGTCGTGCCACAAATTCTCTTTAGGATTAAGGTCTTGAGGGCTTTGACTGGGCCACTCAATTACCTTGTTGACTTCAAACCATTTCCAAGACTTCAAAATATTTTTAGCTTTAGATGGATGCTTCAGGTTGTTTTCTTGCTGGAAAATAGATGTTCTCTTAAGCTGCAGTTTGATAAAGACCAGGATTTTTTTTGTATCCATCGCCTGTACTTATATATATGTTTTTGTCTCCTTGCTGTAATGGTAGCCAATAATACTGATTAAGCAGTATTATTTTCTTCACACTACAATCACTTGAAACACAGTTACTGCAATTAGGTGACCTTCATTCCACTTATTGTAAGACCAATTGCCCCAATTGGCTGTATTTCTGTGAAATCGGGTAATTCACTTTTAGGGGAGAGAATATGTTGCAATAACTTATTTAATATAAAATAATATTAGTTTTTTTTCTTTGACAAAGTTTTTTTTGTAAACATGCCAAACTCTGTAAATCCTCACTGATTTACAAAAGCAATAAAAAGGTAAAACGTAACCAGTGTGATGGCTATACCAATAGCCACACCAGTTTAAGTTTCATGTGGAGCTGTAGTTCAGCGGTGTGGCCAGAAGATGGCGGTAGTCCAGGCTTCTACTGAAGAGGTCCCAACCACTGTCAGGACTCCATGGGGGAGGGAAATGGCATTGTATGTTTGTTTCATTTGAGTTTCTGGTCTCATCCCCCTCATATGTCTTTAGTAGTATAGTCCACTCCCTTAAAAACCTCCCAGCTGTGTTTAATGGGAGGTCAGTTATATTGAGTTTTCTAGGTTACTGTTTATTTGAGTTTGAATAAGTTGACCTCTTTTAATGGCCTCCTTAATTCTTTCTTTTTGGTTGCAAGTTCATTTGATTTTTTGTCATTAAAATAATTGTTTTGAGAAACCTGTGCTCTTTGGCTCTTTTGTCTGCCCGGTACCCCCACAAGTGGTGTCAGAAGTGGGGTTGGTGTAGTAAAGCCCCAGGTAAATAAAATAGAAGCCCTTGAGTCATGTGGAGTGCCAAAAACCAGGAAGGAACTGAGAGGTTTTCTGGGGATGGCTGGATTTCATCAGCGTTTTATTCCTCATTTTTCCACCAGAGCAGCTCCCCTTACAGATATGACTGGGAGCCGGTGTCCAAATAACCTTTAATGGAGAGAGGATGCAGTTGCAGCATTTGAAGATCTGCGAATGTCCCTCAGTAAGAGTCCTATTCTGCACAGTCCGGACTTTGAAAAAACTTTTATCCTGCAAACTGATGCCTCAGAAAGAGGTTTGGGAGCTGTTCTCCATTAAAAGTTGACCTCTTTTAATGGCCTCCTTAATTCTTTCTTTTTGGTTGCAAGTTCATTTGAATTTTTGTCATTAAAATAATTGTTTTGAGAAACCTGTGCTCTTTGGCTCTTTTGACTGCCCGGTACCCCCACACCGGGTTGAAAAGTTTCACTGTAAAAAACAAAACAAAAATCAAACATAGGGTTAGAACAATGTTGGCATTGCCCTTGGAGGTGACAAAAAACGTAAAGTTAAGAAACGTTGTCAGGGAAAAGGAACACATACAATCGTTGCGGGCTTAGTGTTGTCTTGTGAGGAAAAGTCTTGTCAGTTTGTGTTCATGGGACCAAAAGGGCCAGTCACAATGGAGCAATTAGGGAAGAGGAAACAAGAAATAACTTATCAGGATAGTGGCAAAAAACCCAGAAAGTGTTATCTCTAAAAAACATTGCTCGCTATGAATATGAAGGCTTTCCACACGTTCAGCAGAGAAGTGGAACTAAAAAAGAAGCACAAGTTCCAAGCAGAAATCTCCACAACACATGTACGTCAAAAGGAGCAAAGTGTTGAGTTTTGTTTGTTTGCTATGACAAATAAAACATTTACGCAGGTCTGGTAAAATATGTTAAAGAAGAAAACAGGAAAGTGTGCACTTTTCCAGCATAATGTAATGCATCTTCTGGCTTCAGCTTTACAAAAATTTAAACTTGTGGTGTTTAGAAAAAAGCTTGACTTACCATTGTTGCTGTATTGATTCAGTTATTGTACTGTAAGATACAAATTGACAGACAGACAAAATCTGTGTATCCTTCCTTCAAAGTGCAGAAAGCATATACTATTGATAATTCAAACATAACTTACTTTAAGCTTGTACATTTTGTTATTGGTGAGTTGTGGGCTTTTCATTCTGTCACTGTAAGTATAATGATTGTTAAATTTGGTATTTTTCTTTAAAACTATGGTCCACAAAATCTGGTTTTATGTTAATATACAAAGTCATAAAAATAGAATACAAAGGCAAATTAGTCAAATTGAGGAAAACAAATTTTGTCAAATGTAAAACAACTACCAGTAAGTGAAACTTGCACGGTTTTATTGTACATTTGTTTATAAACGTGTGATTAATTAACTGTGTACAGAATCACTAAAAACAGAATCAGAAGCCTTGTGACGTGTTGTTTGGATGAAACGGAAATTACTTCCAGATTTCATGTAAAAGCTTTTTTTTTAAGACACTCCTGACCTCTAGTGGAGGAGACCAGTAGCCATCCATCCATGATCTTTTCTGTTTTTCCTTGAAGGTTAATGGGGAGCTGGTGCTTATCCCCAGCACTCATTGGGTGAGAGGTGGGTTATACCCTTAATAAGTATCCAGTGCATCAAGAGACCAGCAGAAAAAATGATTGTGGGAACAGGACAAAGATTGAACGCTTTTTTCTCCCTCGGTCCACACCTATCCAATGTTGATTCTCTCATTCTCCATATGGTGTGCCGCTTGACATTGGCTGCAATATCACAGTTGGCTGCTATCTGTCTATGTAATGATATTGTTTGTATAACTACTCTTGATCTGACTGTACTGAAATACATTTCCCCCCATAAGACAATAAAGGACTCTTCAATTCAGTTCCTAAATATATTGATCATTAATTATTAATTTTTGTTCCATATATAAATTGCTGGGTATTTGTAACTTACTAGAGTTACAAAGAGCTACATCCCCCTATAGAATTCAACACTGGCAGTTGGCAACTTTGTTTTGATTGCAGTTTGAGTTTCATTGCGTGATCTCTTCTCAACTTATAGAATTACCCTTGGACAATGAAACTGTTCTTGTGCAGGTTAAATATCTGAACCTTAGCAGAGGTTTTGAAGTCAAAGTGACTGTGTTTTTCCTGCTTTACTGAGTAAAGACATGAAGGTTTAAGGCTAACTTTCCAAACAACTTTGTGTTATTTCTGAAACTGATGACAACATTGAAGGTGATATATCCTTGATAAAAGACCTAAAATAGTTAAACGGTTGGAGCTGACAGCTATAAATAAAAATATATATTTATGTAGTTACTTATGGATGTTTACACTTTAAGATAAAAAAAGTACATTTGAAGTAAAGTATTATAAAAAAGAAACTTGATACTGTAAGAGTATTGTCATATAGGCAGATTTTATTTAGTTATTTTTTATGTTTATGGCTTTAATGACTTTCATTTTAATACCACTGGATAAACATAATGGTTCAGTAGAGTGACCTTTGCCAATACTGGCTTAGTTTCAGAAGACAAAAAGTGCGACCTGTGGATTAACATGTGAAATTAGCCCAATCACTCCCCAGGCTGTTATTATCAGGGTAACTGATTACAGATGCTGAGTTTTCCAAACCTCTTAGCTTCAAATTGTTCGGGATAATAATTTATACTTTTTTAAAGAGTTTTTACTGCTTAATCATTCTTTAAAAGAGGTCAATTAACCTAAAAGTTTTTATAGTAACAAAAAAACTCTGTTTGTGCCTCCGTACAAACAAACTGACCAACCTCCTTTCGGTGTAGTCATATCACAAGAATACTCAAAGCTGCAAAAAAATGTCCCATCTGAAATCACAAGTTGATTGCTATAAATGAGGAGCAGATATGCAAGAAAGCATTGTCTTCTCGTGTTGGGAGCAACCCTGACTCACCAGACCATACTTGGTACCACACCGAACTTGTGCAATGTGTTACCAGTATCAGGAGACAAAAGCATTCGTGTAAACCTTTGGTGTGACAAATCTAACAGGAAACCCACAGCGAAACAGCCCCCAAAGCTTCTGCAAAAGTTAATGTTCAGACAAACTGAATGAGACAGACAATATGCAGATAAGTGCAATGTATCTGTCCATAATTTACCAGTCAGGAGAAGAATTATATTAAGAGAGACTCAAATTATAACAAACATGCAAAGGCTCAGTCAGTTGTTACATAGTAAATGCTGAAGTGATGTTAAGTATACACAACTAGACAAACTGCATGTAATTATACACCAACTATATTTTTAGAATTGTTTTTTTAGTGGCAGATGAAATGAGTATGACATAGGAAGGGCTTATAGACAAACTCTTAGATTTCAACCACTCTAACTTTTCTGTTAATTGTGAAATATGTGATAATTTTACAGTGAGTTAATCAAGCAACAGTCTTATGTTCTAACCATGTTGGAAGGAAGGTTTAATTGAAACAGATTTCAATCTCATCCAGCTGGGTGGTTGTACATTTTTGTCATTTTACCCGACGTAGTCACAGTTTACAATATTGGTCCCGTTACCATATTTCCTGGTTCCAGAGCAAAGCACATGTGAGCCCACAAGGTTGACAAGTCTTCAACTCTAAACAGCACACCACCATGTGTAACTTGACAATGACTGGGCTAGAGGCCAACGTTAAGTAAACAATGCTAGCAGTAAAATAGTCTGCACTAAAAATATCTCAAGCTACTTTTTTCAGATACCATCAACTCGATATAGTGGTGAAATGTATTTATCTACTTATCACCTACTGTGTAGTCATTTCCGCTCATCATCGTGTACCTTCTGGCTCGATAAGTAACTGGGCACTCTCCATGAAATTGATGGAGGGGAAGCGGTGAGTGACTAAGAAAGGACTATGTTGTTTTTCTTACTTTTCTGCAGTATTTGAATTTGACCACAAGATATCACTATTACATATTTACATAACTTTTTAAAGTTTTTGCTTAAAAAAAAAAAGGAAAAATATAAAAAGAACACTTTTTGTTCAGTAGATTACAAAAACAGTGGGGTACCCCAGAAAATTACTCAGGGAACCTGTTGTCCTGCAGTGAATTGCTTTGCAATACTCTCCAAGCAACAGAGAAGTTTGAAAGGAAAACATCTCTGTTGATACATATGTGTGCTTGTATAATCTTGCTGATGGAGAACTATAAACAAAGATTTTTGCTTAAAGTTTCAACCTTTTATTCTCAAATCCATATATTTCTGCTTTTGAAACAAATAGCTACGGCTTTACCCAGACAGTTTATGCAGTTTTAATGGTTTTATTGTTGTTTCTTTTTCTCTCAAATGAAGCCAGACATGGGATCTACAAGAAGGGCAAAAAAGTATTTAGTCAGCCAAAAAGCATGCAAATTCTTCAACTTAGAAAGATGAGAGAGGCCTGTAATTTTCATCATAAGTGTACTTCAAATATGCAAGACAGAATGTAAAAAAACACCAACCAGAAAATCATATTGTATGACTTTTTTTAATGATTTATATGTGGAATAGTGCAGAAAATAAGTAGTTGGCCAATGACAGAAGTTAATTTCAATCCTTTGCAAAGTAACCTTGGTTGGCAATGACAGAAATCAAGCATTTCCTGTAGGTCTAAATCAGATTTACACACAATGTAGCTGGTATTTTGGCCCATTCTTCCATGCAGATCTTCTCTAGAGCTTTGATCTTTTTGGGGCTGTCACTAGAAATCAAGGACGATCAACTTCCTCCACAGATTCTCTGTTGGATTGAGGTCTGGAGACTGGCAAGGCCACTCCAGAACCTTGAAATGCTTTTTACGTAGCCAGTGCTTCGTTGTCAGAGTGGTGTGTTTGGGATTATTGTCATGCTGGGAGATCCAACCAGATTTCATCTTCAATACTCTCACTGGTGGAGGGATATTTTTGCCCAAAATTCTATGATATATGGCCCCATTCATTATTTCCTTAATACAGATCAGTTGTCCTGTAACCTTTGCAGAAAAGCAGCCCCATTTCATAATGTTTCCAACTCCATGCTTCACAAGTAGATATGGTGTTCTTGAGATTCAACTCAGCATTCTTCCCCCACCAAACGTGGCGAGTGGTGTTTATACCAAAGAGTTATATTTTAGTCCAATCTGTACACATGATATTCTCATATCATTTGCTGGCCTAAAAAGGGAGACTGAATGATTTGAATACATCATGGCATAGTCTTTTACCAATAGTAACCTCTGTTACTTTGGTCCCAGATCTCTTCAGGTCATTAATCAGTTCCCCCTGTGTAGTTCGGGGCTGTTTCCTCACCATTCTCAAGATCATCTTAACCCACACAGTGAGATCTTGCATGGAGTCCCATGTTGAGGGATATTGTCAGTGATCCATTTTTAATATTTCCTCTAACAGTTGATCTCTTCTCACTAAGCTACTTCTCTCTTGTAGATTGTCTCATCCCAGTCTTGTGCAGGTTTACAATCTTGCCCCTGATGTCCTTGAACAGCTCACTGGTCCTGGCCATGGTGGAGGTTGTAGTCTGACTTTTTGAAGGAGTGGGCAGGTGTCTTTTATACTGGTAACAAATTCAAACAGGTGCCATTAAAACAGGGAAAGGGTTGAGGATAGAAGAGATTCTTAAAGAAGAAGTAATAGGTCCATGTGTATCAGAATTCTTGCTTGGTTATTGTGGCTAAATACTTATTTCCTGTACAAATGCATTCTTAGAAAAATCACACAATGTGATTTTCAGGATTTTTTTTAACATTCTGACCTTTGATGAAAAGACCTGTCTCATCTTTTTAAGTGGGGGAACTTGCACAATTAGTGGCTGACTAAATGTTTGCCCCACCGTATATTCAGGAAGTGTGTTATAGTCGGTGTGTTTTAATTTATGAACTGCACTTGGATCTGTTCTGTTTCACTTTTCCAAGAGTCTTTGTATTATTAGCTACTCCTCTCAAGTAAACCTAATAAAAAATAACTTCCTGGAAAAATAAGAGAATATATCAGTCAGTAAATCTTTTTTTCAGATTTAAAATGTTTGGTAATTGTAACTTAATACATTTCTAAAGTGCTGCATTGCCCAAACATAAATTAAAAAACAGACTTCACACACAAAGCTGAACATATCACTTGGCAACAGTATGTTTCTTGCATTTTGTGTTTCATTGTGTGATTTCTATTTTTAGCATATAGAATTAGCCTTGGACAGGGAGACTGCTCTAAGCTGCATGTTCCGTCTCTGAACCTCTGCAGAGGTGCCAATGTCTGTTTGTTACTGTGGGTTTCCTGTTTTACTGAGGAAAGAGGTGAAGGGCCAGTGCTAACTTTTCTAACAACTTTGTGTTAGTTCAGAAATTTGTGAAAACAATGAAACTGATACATCCTAAAAAAAAAGACTTATGAAGGAAGACAGTTTTTGACTTGAATTGAAAATGCTGCAGCTGAACATTACGAATAAAAAGCACATCTTACAGAACTTTTTTTTTCATGATTTATTGATAATTTCTTATGGATGTTTACAGACTAATCAAACCTAACTAAATTTAGGGCCAATTATTATCAAGAAACAAGCTTTATTCTCAATGTCAGTGTATTGTTATGTTGGCAGATTTGTTCATAGTGTCTTTCCTATTTTTTTATCTCTCATGACGGTAATTTCAATACCACTCAATAAACAAAATGATTTAGTAAAGTGACTTAGTCTTTTCTTTTGGCAATACTGATCAAGACTCAACGTTAGGGGTAAAAAGTGCACCATGTTAGTTAACTGTAATGTAAAATTATCCCAAACACACTCCAGTATAGGCTGTTAGTACAGTGTAACTGATTACAGTGTTAAAGTTTGCAAACATTTCAGCTTCAAAATTTTTAAGGGACCAGTTTATGCTTTTCAGTGATTACTTTTGATATTACGCATAACAATTCTTTGAAAAAGATTCATTAACTTGAAAGTTTTTCCTATGAACAAAACACGTTTTCTCTATTCATACCGAGGTTCAAATGGACTGCCCAACTTCCTTTCAGTTTAGTCATATCACAAGCAGACTGTGAAAAGCCACAACTGTTGTTGTTAACTTTATCTAGTTAACATGTTGACTGCTATAACTGAGAAGGAGATGTACTAGAACAGGCCTGCCCAATCCTGGTCCTGGAGATTATAATATCCTACAAATTGTAGATGTATCCCAGCTCCAACACACCAGAATCAAATTGTTCAATTCCCTCATCAGCAGTCTGTCAGCTCTGCAGAGGCCTGGTAATGAGAACTTTATTTGATTCAGCTGTGATAAGAAGGGATGCACCTAAAAGTTGCTGGATAGTAGATCTCCAGGACCAGGATTGGGCAGGCCTGTACTTGAACATATCAAACTGTCATGCTGCACAATCCACTCAGCTCCTCTCACTCCTCCATCATCATCTGCACCTGTGTCGTCCTGAACCTCCCGGGCTCTGCCCCTGATTACCCATTGTCTCCACCTGTTCCTCCTTGTCTCCCCTTATTTAAGATCCAGCGAGAGATTCAGTCCTCGCTGGATCACTGTTCACTTTGTGTATATTGTCTCTCCTTATGTTGCTGCACACCAATAAAGATCACCTTACCTGGAACTCTGCCTCTGCGCCTGGGTCCTTCGTCCTTCCCGCAGCATAAGCCCTGACAGAATGATCCAGCCAAAACAAAAGGACCCAGCGGAAGCTCCAGACCCCGACCTGTTGCGGTCTCTCTGCTGCAGGCTGGACAAGATCTCCGGTCCCTCTGCTCGCCTCACTGCTCTGGAGGATTACATCCTGGACCTCCTTCCCCGGTTCCGCTCCAGCCTTAAACCTCTCGATGCGGAGGATTTGGAGGAGGCAGCCGACGACGCCCTCCTTGCAGCGGAGGATGAGCAGTCTCCTGCTGGAAGGCAGCCCGCTTCCACCTCAGTCTCCATGCTCCACGGGCCACCGATCCTCTCTCCGGCTGTCTTCTCTCCTCTTACGACTGCATCATCGTGGGCTCCCCCTGTTTCAGCCAGCCGTCCAGCTGCGCCTACAACGCAGGCTTCGTCTGCCAGCCTGAGACTGGGTCCCCTCTACGGCAGCGAAGACGAGCTGTTCGAGTTTTTTCACGGGGACAGACTCTAGTACCTCTACTCCAGAGGGGAGCCAGATCCTCGCCGCAATCGGCGAAGCAATTGCAGCAGAGCCGCGCCGGAGTACCCTTCCTCAGACTGGTCCAATTGGGAGGACTGCGAGGAGCAAGTGGACTCAGATCAGGTCACCTTTTTGCCAGGCAACCCCAGCCCAAAGCAGTATGTAGTACAGCAGAGCTCGCTCAACGGCTCTAGGCTCGCATACTGTGCTCCCGGAACCGGTCCACGCAGGCATGAGCATCAGTCTCCACCACACAGCCGAAGGCAAGAGGCTCCTCCACCACCTCGCCGCAGACGGTGGCGCCGACGGGAAGGAGCGGCATCCAGGTCGCCGAAGTTGGCGTCCGCTTCAGCCAGTTCGGCCTCTGATCCCAGAGTCCGCAGAGCCCCTTCAGTCTCTGATCCCAGAGTCCACAGAGCCCCTTCAGTCTCTGTTCCCAGAGCCCGCAGAGCCCCTTTAGTCTCTGTTCCCAGAGCCCGCAGAGCCGCCGCCAGAGCTGCTGGTTTTGCCGCTGCTGCTGCCAGAGCTGCTGGATTTGTCGCTGCCTCCGCCGGAGCTGTTGGATTTGCCGCTGCCGCCGCCAGAGCTGCTGGATTTGCCGCTGCCGCCGCCAGAGCTGTTGGATTTGCCGGACATCATTGTTGCGGCAATCCTCCTGGCCATCACCACAGCAGCCCTTCGGCACCCGCCGTCTCCTTGGGGGCAGCCGGAGCTTCCTGTGACAACCAGGAGGGACCTGATGCCAGCCTGCAAGCCTCCACTCTCAGGTCCGTCGGCCACGGAGCGCCCAGTTCCAGGTCCGTCCACCACGGAGCGACCAGCCTCACTAACCAGGTCCCTCGCTCTCCGCCGATAACCAGCCAAGCTTGTTCGCCGCTGCTTCGTCCTCAAGAGAGGACCGCCGGGCTGTCCGCCAGTCTCCCGTCCCGCCAAGGGACATCCGTCCAGCTTCCCGCTGGACATCCAGGTCCCCAGGAGAGGACCGCCGGGCCGTCCACCCGCTTCCCGTCCCGTCGAGGGACATCCATCCAGCTTCCCGCTGGACCTCCACGTCCCCAGGAGAGGACCGCTGGGCCGTCCGCCCGCTTCCCGTCCTGCCGAGGGACATCCGTCCAGCTTCCCGCTGGACCTCCAAGTCCCCAGGAGAGGACCGCTGGGCCGTCCGCCCGACTCACATCCCGTAAGGGGACGTCCGCCAGTCTTCCGTCCAGCCAGAGGACGCCATTCGGGCCATCCTCCCGACTCACGTCCCGCCAGGGGACCTCTGCCAGTCTTCCGTCCAGCCACAGGATTCCACCAGGGCCGTCCGCACGACACCCGTCCCATAAGGGGACGCCAACCTCCAGGAGCGTACCCACGGAGACTCAAAACTGTTATTGCTAACTTTATCTAATTAGCATGTTGACTGCTATAAATGAGAAGGAGATGTACTAGAACATATCAAACAGACAGAATGCAGAGAAGTGCAATGTCACTGTCCAAAATTCATCATCAATGTCAGGAGAAGAATTATATCAAGAAAGACTAAAATTATAACGCACACGCAAAAGCTCAGCCTGCTCTTAAATGTTAGGTGATGCAGATTACATTACGCAAACCAAGACAAACTACATACAATTATACAACTACCTCTTTTGGAGTAGTTTTACCAGTGGCAGTGAAATTAATATGACTATAGCAAGGGCTTAAAGGGCCTGTATCATACAAAATCACGTTTTTGGAGTTTTCAATCATCTGGTAATGCAATTTTCTCATAAAAACCCAGCCAGAGTGGCTTTTGGCTTAATTCCTGCATGTCCGACTAATTCTCCTGAATCCTGCTCTCTGAGGTACTTGCTGCACTTCAAATTCAATGTTGGACTCCTGTTTGAGATAAGACAAAGCTGTTTTTCTCAGGCAGAGCGGCTCTGCAAGGAGAGAGGAGGGGAGTGTGGGGAGGGGTACATTTTATTTTGTGGTCCAACGTTAACTCCAGGATACAAGTTAAATTTCAGGACAAACTAATACTATATAACACCAACGGTAACATTTTATGAAATATATGTATATCCCAGAAGTTCAAAGCTGAAAAATGGCATGATACAGTCCCTTTAAGCAACAACTCTTTGATGTCACCTACTCTAACTTTTTGTTTATTTTGATTTATGAATTAGATAAATAACTGACTTAAGCCTGGCACACAGTACAGAATTCTTCAAACCTTCACACATTTAGAGACAACACACTTGAAAATAACAAAAAACAGATCACACAAGATCTCTCTCTTCTGATCTCATAGTGTGTGGTGTGCAAAATGGAATACACCACACACTAACTTTTTCAGGAGAGGATCAGCTTGTTCATGCTCAGTATTCCAAATTTCTCGTATAACATGATTTCATTGTTAACAAACATAGGAGACAAACAGGAAAAAGCCTTGATGGTTCTCTTTGGCCTCTTACTGTGAAAATATCACGGAGACAGCTGAAATGTGGGCTGTATGCATTAAAGCGCAAGATGGAGCAAAGTAAAAATTGTCTACCACGACAAGCTTGGAGAGCAGGGCTGTGTGCTAAATGCTAGCTAGTGCTAGCATCTATAATATTGCTCTTTGTCCTTCCTGTTATGGTAATTTAAAAAAATATATGAAAAGTTATATAAACATTCCTACTGTTGCCACAAATCAACCAGTTGGTTACCCATTTCAGAAGTTCAAGAGATTTTTTTCTTTTACTGCGACACGGTTTTTGTTTTCTTTTACTTCCTCCTCCATCAGTCAGCTCGCTTCTTCATTGGCTGTGGTTCTGGTACACATGAAATTTTTTCCTGTTCATGCTTGGCTCCCCTCTAAGTTTTCAACACACTTTAGGATTTCTAGTCGTAAATATTGAACATGTTCATTATTTACGATGTCTCCTTCCCCAGCCTTCCGAATGGATCGGACCAAATCAGACAAAAACACTCTTAACACACCCCACACCACAGGAAAATCAAACACAATGTTGTTTGCATATGCCAGACAATCGGGCCTTTGCTGGTTTTGGTGGTAAGGGGCAGATTGGGACAACAATAGGCCCAATTACCCTGTAGTGTGAGCCATCTTTCACAAAGTCTGAGTGATTACAGGGCATAGGAGTGACCACTACCAAGATGTTTGTGTAAGGATCATTAGTTTCGCATTTTTTGTTTTTGTTTTTGTTGTTTGTGTTTTTGTTTTTTGTGGGGTGTGTGGGTTGTGTTTTGTTTGTTTTTTTTTTGGTGTTTTTTGGGTTTTTTTTTTGTGGGTTTGTGGTTTGTTTTGGTTTGGGGTGTTGGTTGGCTTCAGCAACTTTTAAAAAAACCCTATTGCTTTTGTCCCCATATATTTATTGGTTTTGTCCCAACTTCTCCATAGAATCAAACCCCAAAGGAAAATGAGTGAGGATAGTGTAAAGTCACTGGGGATCAAAAGTTGTTCAAAGGTGTTTACTGCATGAGGGTGTGGCCAAGCCTCAACGTATGGCTTCTTGCTATAAAAGTAATAGATGTATTATTTTTTAAACACAAGATCACCGTTGATGGATATTAGTCCAACATCTTACAGACATTAAAATGTTTGGTGTCCGTGCTCTAATTCCTGCACAGCATCCCATAGAAGCATTAAAACAATGAGCCACAACCAATGATTTCAACAAGGATTGTGAAATTCTGTGAGTAGCCTCTTTGCAGTTTTTAAAAACCTATAAAGACATCTGAAGCCAGTGTCCATATCCCACAGGCAATCTGCCGTTTTGTGACTTTTGAACACTTTGTCATGAAGATTTGCTCAGCAGGCTCAGGGGAAGTGTTGAGGTTGCATTGAGGAGACGGTGTCCCGCTGTTGCAGTACAGGCCAGAGCTGCGCTAAAGCCTAGTTTATACTACTTCCTTTTGACAGAGAAAGATTGATGCAGTGCTATTATCCGTCGATGCAAGGGCTCTCTGTCACCTACACAACGACGAACGGAGTAGTGGTCCAATTTCTAACTATCTGTCTCTGTCAACGGAGAGCGTATGCCTGTGATTGGTCAGTTCAGCAACAGCCAGCGATCGTTTCACCAAATAGGGGTTTCATAGTCACTATAATCAGTTAATCCAGCGTTTGGTCACTACATGCTTTATATTGAAAGGATAATTTATCTATTCTGGTCTTTTGGCGATTTTGAACACAATGAGATATGGGAAAAAAACAAAAAAAGGCTGCTGTGTTTGTTTCCATGCGTTATTAGAGTATTCAGTGAGCTGCATTTCTAGTAAAGCGCTTTACAACTTATTCAAAACTTAATTTTTGTTGTCCATTGCTCCTTGAGGGGGAAATGCGCTCACAGACTGAAGAAAAAAACTGAAACAAGTCTGTGACAGTAGGAAGTAGGCATAGCCGCAATGAAAAGTTAACACCCTCTGCTGTCCTGGTTGATAATTGCTTTCCAAAACTGAAAAGGCAATGGAGAACAGAGAGAAAGAAATGCAGAACCATAAACGAAAAGTGTCTCAGTCAATACATCTGTGTGAAAATTTGCTGTTGGAGAAGTATAAATTACGCTTAACCTTTTTGTATGATGTCTTATTAACTTGGGACAATGAAATCAGCGACTTCTCAGAAAAACGTTCGAGAATTTTGACAATAAAAGCAAACTTTTGCCAATTTGGGCAAGACTACAAATTAATTTCTTAATAAAAGAAAACTGCAAAATAGGAAAATATATATTTTTGCTTTCAATACATTTAATACAGCATATTTTATTGTAAAAAAGACATTTTGTCAAATCCAAATCTCCTTCAGCAATTTATCACTTGATTTCAATATGAATTTTCACCAAGCTGCAACGCCTGAAAAAAAAAAATAAATTCACATCATGCACCTCACCCAGACAAAAACATTAGAAAAATTTTTTCCATTCAAGCAGCCAATCAGTTGCTACATCTCAGTCAATGGAAAAATCTGCATCATAACATCACCCAATAAAACGTATGAAGCTGTCACTTAGATCCAGGTCAACATCAGTGATGGATAAACAGCAGATGATTCTGATTGTTCTCTGTGGTAATTTAACAATTTATTGAAATGCAATTTTTCTTTAACAATAATCTGAACTATAAATCAGTTTAAATATCTTCAGTGTTTGAGCTTTAACCCTGGAACAATATTCACATGTTTTTTTACAAATGTTTTTTTCTGTTTCAGAGCTTATTTTCTGTAGTTATCGCTTGATTACAGCTTCAACGCCGGAGACAATTGTACGGCGTGGAGACAACATCACCCTCTACTGTGACTGCAAAGTGTCAACTGGAGTATATATTGCTTGGTTCAGAAACTGTTCCCATGAATACCAGCCTAGTCTTGTTGTAATGCCACGGGGAAAAGGCTTGCAAGGATGGGACAGCAAATTCCCTCATTTCAAATTTTTAAAGAATGATTCATCCAACTCTTATGACCTGGAGATTATAAACATCACTAGCTCTGATGAAGGACTTTATTACTGTGGAACATTTGAAACAAAAGTGGAGCAAGACCAAAACAGAAATATCTTCAATAGTGAAATATACATCTATGGCAACATCAACACAAGGATCACACTCTGTAAGTACTGCTTTTAAACTATATGATAGTAATAACAGTGCTTCGGAAAAAAATCATTTTTTTACCTTAATTTGAAAAAGCGTATCTCGTATTAAAAATAGAAACAATTTGATGTTTCACCTATGTATTGTTACTGCAAATGTAATATTTAAAAAATAGATTGACCATTTTGACAACATCACCACAAGGATCAGACTCTGTAAGTACTGCTTTTTAATTATATGATAGTAACGATGACAGTGCTTTGAATATATATATGAAAATATATGTTTTACCTGAATTTGAAAAAGTGTATCTCATATTAAAGTGAGACTACATTAAAGATAGCAAAAATTTTATGTTGACCTGTGTATTGCTACTTAAAATTTAACATGACAAAACAGAAATAAAATTCTTGAAAAAAGCTTTCAAGTACTTTGTTATCCAGAGTGATATGCCGTGTGTATTCCTGAAACTAAGTATATCCTAGCATTCCGTTGCTTAGCAAAGTACTTATCATTCCCATCGATTATGATTTATTAAATGATACATCCATCCATCCATTTGGGGGGGGGGGGGGGGCTGGCGCCTATCTCCAGCTGTCACTGGGCGAGAGGCAGGGTACACCCTGGAAAGGTTGCCAGTCCATCGCAGTCAAATGATACAAATTATCATAATGTTTTTGTAGAGATCAGCTAGAAACATTTAGCCTCAGCAGGTAATCAAATTAAATAATTCCTGTCTTTGCATTAGACCAGGGGTGTCAATCTAATTTCAATATCAGGCCACATCAAGATCCTGAATGTCCTTAAAGGGCAGAACGTATTGATAAAGCTATCAAAGTAACAAAACCTTAAAATATTAGTAGATATGTCTCTGCATCCGAGAAGCAATTAAACAATACTGAACATATTTTTACAATGTTATAATTAAGGACTACTCAAATAAACACTGATTTGACTGATAAAAAAGTATTTATGTGAACTTAAAGGTTCTATTTATGTTTTCCTCTAGGACAGGGGGCCCCAAGTCCAGGCCTTAGGGGCCGGTGCCCTACCAGTTTTAGATTTGTCTCTGCTCCAACACAGCGGATTCAAATTCTCTAACTTCCTCCTCAGCATGGCAAAGTTCTGCAGAGGCCTGCTAACAAACCATCTTTGACAACTGTGCAATTAGACCCATAGTCTTAGAACCATCAGTTTAGTCATTTCTGGCTGATTTGAACAAACAAAAACATACAAATAATTACCAAGTTTTAAGAATGTGTTTAACAGTTAAGGCATTTTAGGGGGGAAATAAAATAATAATTTAATATTTTTGATTAAACATGATAAAGGGCATTAAAATCTTGAATTTTTTTTTTTTTGTAGATAAAAAGACCCATTCCCCACAAGACTGTGGTTTGCCTTGGAAGTTGCTGTTTTCTGTGTGTCCAGCTGTTTCTGCCCTCTCAGCTCTCTTCTCTTCACTTTTTGTTTACATGCTTTGCCAAAAGTCAGGTGCTTTCACTTTTCATGACTTTCTTCAATTAAAACAAAGTTGTCTTTTTTTTCAATGTTGCCTCAAATAGAGCATAACAACTACATAACCAATTTTTTTCTTAATATTTGCAGTAAACGCTCAAGCTATGAAAAGAAGAGGTGACACTTTTAGACAAACAGAACAAACACAGGTAACAAACAAATGGCTATTTATTAATCTTTGTTTTAGAAAAACAATTATCTTTGTTAGTAAATAAAATGTAACATATGATGACAATTCTGAATTTTAAATCCTAGGATGAGAAGATGTTTTGCCCTGCCCTGGAAATCAATCAGACCTCTGGGAATCTAACGAAGATAACGTTTCAAAATTCTGATTTCAGCATATATACTACTGTGGTGTACATTGTGAAAGTTGGGCAACTACAGACATAAACACAAATATATAGCAATGATGGGAAAAGAAACATACCTACAATGTTGAAACTCATTAAAATATTTTCATGTTAATTTTTAGAAATGACTAATGAGAAACTTGAGCCAGACAAAATTAAAAATTATTAGGGAAGCAACGATACAACTTTTTTCAAACCTATATGATACTGATATTTTAATTTGAGAACTTGGCGATACTAATTACCGATATTTCTACCACACAAAAAATTTTTTTGAAATAGAATACAGGTTTTATTTTCTGCTTGTTACCATAAATTAACATTTTCTGTGAAATCATTGTAGTTTCCACATTTTAAGTATCGTTCATGGTATTAGTTAACTTAAACCGTACAGTAAATAATAAAGGTATCATCGGTTCATCCCTAAAAATAATAAAAGTTCCTTCCTTACATCGTTGATCCAACTGTTTTATAGATGGAGGAAATATCCCCTGTGTGTTTTACTTCCTATGAACATATAAAACTTCACTGTTTTTAAATTTTAAACATTACTTGTAGTTTTTTTGCTCTATTTTTTTTACAATGCAGCTTGTTGACAAGTACAGCTATGCAGCCCTCAGCAGAAATACACAAAGGCTTAGATTTACACAAACTTAACTGTATAGACAACATTTGTTAGCAATTATGTCAACCTTGACCACATCATACATAGCTTGTGTGGTTATAAACACACTTTGAGGAAACACACTCAGGAAAGAGAACATTAAATAACTTCAAAGAAAAACACAAATATATTAAAAGTTATACCTTCAGAGATTATAAGTACTAGTGAGACAAAAACCCACTTCTTAAAATGAACCAAAAATTCTAGGATAACAGAGCATTTCTTTACACATGTTTGTCTATTTAGATAACAATGCATTGTGATAGATGAATATCTGAACACTTACACGTAAAGCTACAACAACTGCTCTTAGGTAAATAAGTCTCAATATTGCAGATTTTTTTTTTTTAATTGAAGTTCCAGAGAAAACTTCTTTTTAGATAAAGTGTCTACTGCATTTTGATATTCATAAACATGTCTCATGTTTTTTTGTTTTTGTTTTTTTTTTTGCTGAAAATGTGCTATACAAATAAAAACCTTGCTTTGTTCACAATGTTCAACTTTAATTAATCTATTATTCAGTTGTGATGCATCACATGAACTCAGCATATTTCCTTTTGTCTTTCTGTATAGCAAGTGTAAGCACTCTATCTTTCAACAGTCAGAAATGACTATTCTGGCTCGTTTGACAGATAGTTTTTGACCATTACAGATATTTCACTATAGCTAAGGAAATCCCTACAATTCTGTAATAATTCTACTGAGGGGGCTATATATATATATATATATATATATATATATATATATATAATTATTATTTTTTTCTCCAAAAACTATTGTCAGAAAATACATTATTAATCTAAGCTCCATGTCTCAAATTTCATGCAGGCCCTTTAACTGACATACAGCTCTAGATGTACATTAGAAACTGTGTCAAAAATAAAGTATTGGCATATATTAATATTACTTTCTTGAATTAAATAATGTTTTATTCTTACAAACCAAAATATTTGCTATTGCTGGTTGTGATAGAGAAATGTATTATTATGATTCATCTGTTAGTATTATAAATACTCAGAGCAGAGGGTGTAAAAAACAGGAGATGCAGATGGGCCAGAAAACAGGTGTTGAGTTCACATGGGAACCGAGGTTAGAGAAAACCTCACTGCCTGAGAAAATTGATTCTTCTTGTATACTTAGTTTTGAGAGTTTATCTTATTGTGTTACGACTTAACCCAAGCTATTGCCATTGTTTTGTATTTTTCCAAGATTCACTTACTCCCAGCTAAAGAGCCAGGTGCCTTCATCCTGAGAAATTACTAACCCTGAGAGAAGAATTTTGTCTTCAGAAAATATAGATGCAAGGTTGCTGATCTTAATAAATACTTATTTTCATTTGAGATGGGGCGAGGTAGTATTCAGCATTCACTGTGATCTGTACTGTTCTTCTGTATGATCTATTCAACTTTTATTTAAACCTCCAAACGCTTAAAGGGATCTCTCCCATTTTTCTTAAGAGTCTTTAATCCGACTACACTGGTGTTGAAATTCAGCTTGGTTCCGAGAGGCCAAGAAGGAGAAATTAATGGAGAAAATGATTTATAATTTTTTTTATTTGTATTTTGGGGTAAGGATGCCATTAAACGGAACTTCGTGGCTTATGGTATTATTTTCTGTGTTTTCTGTTATAAGTTTTAAATTGCCATACATTGCTGAACTTATCATACATTTCAAATGTTCCTTGAATGTGTAACAGGTGTGAAACATAATGAGCATAGTACAGACAAGCTTCTGCCTTTCTAAAGAGAAGAAAGAGATCTAATTACAAGAGGGAAGTATAAGGCGAAGTAAAGTGAGAGGCAAACGGAGTGGAGGGAGGGCAGGTAGGAAACTAACTAGTCTATTTATATCAGTACAGACAATATCGGGTCATTCTTGTATTGAATATGAATAAAAAAAATTATATTTTTTAAACACTCGAATTGTCATCCAACCCTAATAACCCCAATAACAATACAGATCACTAAATGACAGCAGTGCAGCGTGTGGCTTATTCTCTCAATTGGAGTTCAGACAAATGTCATACATTTATTAGTGCTTTTCTGTGGTCTGAATGAATAAAAAAGACCAGAAGCTTAATTCGCAGTTTCAGTAAAATTACATATTTCAGGAGGTAGATACATTTCCATTAAAGGGGAGGTGGCACATTCTTCTGAGGCAGACAGAGCAATGTTGTGGTACAGTACAGCAATAATATTAGCGAAAATCGATCTGTAAGTTCAATAAATGATATATACTACCTATTTGAAATATTGCACTCACAACATGTCTGAACTAAATGCCTTGAAATTAGCTGTATGTCCTTTTAAGAGACATTCCCCCGTCTTCAACGTCATCACAACATTCTCGGAGCGCCATCTCGAGCTCAGCATGTGGAGGTGGGCTCTAGTCTCCGAGCCGACCGAATTACGTGTTCACAATGCTACAGCCGGGAATCGGAGGGAATCCATGAACACCAGCTCTTTGCTGCATCGGCAGACCCAGTTTGAGGAGCCGCTGTCCTGTTTTGGTCCAAGCTTCACCCGCCAAGACAGAAACTACAATGCTGAGTGGCTGTCCATCTGTCTGCGGTTAGTAAAAGTGTATAATATGTGAGCTGCGCGGGACACTCCTTGGTGGAGCCATTATCGAGCCTGGGTTAAGTATGAAACTGTCATGTTACAAGTCAGGCTTCAGCGGCAAATTTGGCCTGAAAGCAGAAAACTTTCAAACTTCAAAAAGTCCCTTTAAATGTAATGATTACTGAACAACGAGCAGCTGGTTGACGGTACACAGAGTGCAGATGAAAAGGAAGTAAGTTAACTAACTGAGGAGAAAAAAAGGTTGATGGAACATAGAAGTAACCAGGGAAGTAAAATCACTGGAACCAGACAAGGGTTCAAGTGCGTAGTGAACAAGTGTGTGAGTACGGCTCGGCAAAAGGAACTAGTGGAGAGAGGCCTATAGCTAAATGCTGGCCCACAGAGCTAGCTTCCAAACCGTTTCAAACAGCTCTCAGGCTACGGGTAGAAGCTCAGTCAGTTCAGTTTACGAATATCTACAATTATTTGATCATTGTGCCTCATTTTACACAGCTAAAGCAAACAAGGCACACATAGATATTAACATCAACATACCTCCAGTGAGGAAAAGTGAGGAGATTCTGTCTTGAAACTGGATCCCTTAATGGATCTACTCTAACACAGCCATAGATGGTGATGTGTTTTGTTAGCTGGAAACCTATTAAATATTATTACGAGGGGGTGGGCGGTATGGCAAATTTTTCATATCACAGTATTTTTTTAAAACATAAGGGTATTACGGTATTTAACGGTATTCTTTTGCCCTACAAGACCGTTCATATCCACATTATCTTATAAGAATGAAGAATATAAAAATGTTCCTTAAATAGCCCATTTTACTGCCATATGGATTGCATCATATTGTTTTTTCCAGACACAGGTGAATGATATGAAAATGATTAAAATGAAATATGATTCTAGTAGGCATTCTAGATGTTCTAAGGCTGAATGTACATTTTTTTCTTTAAACCTCATGTTGGTGCATCAACAAATTGCGTCTTCTAATTGTTTTGCATGTAGTACTGAAGAATCCTGCTAGGAGGCAGAGTATAGACTCAGATCAGATTTTGCCAAAGAAGAAGTAAAATAAAAGTGGCGACCGTACATGATTATTAGGCCCTGTCCCAATACCCACACTACATCCTACGGTCTTCCACGAAGTGCACTTGGTTGAAGTGCAGACAAGGGTTCAAGTGCGTAGTGAACAAGTGTGTGAATAACTGCACGATTGGGACAATGAGGATTACGTCGACACCCTGTACCGTATCTCCATGACAACCAAAATGGCGGTGTGATTTTCCTGCTTAATATGATAAAACTGAAACAAACTCTTCTATTTCATTAATACAAAATATAAAAAAAATATCTAGCAAATTCTAGCATAAAGAATTTGCATAGCATAAAGTCCGAACTTATAGAACATATTGTATTTTAATCAAAGGCACCAATTGTATATATGTGTCATTTATTTACAGAAAATATTGGCTATAAAGAAAGCGTTTTGATTATAGAATGTGTTTATAGTATTATGTATATTTGTCATATCTGCTTTGTTAAATGAACAGACACTGGAATGCCAGGAGATGATCTTTTCACCAGTGCTAAAAACGCACAGGGAATATTATTTTGGCCTATCATGTCCGAAAATACACACAACGTTGTTAGTAAATAATATTTTTCAACAGATATGTCCAACAGCTCATTAATTGCTCGTGTACACAACAATAAATTATTCAATAGGCATCAATAGGCGGGGGTGTTGTGGACATTTCCCTATCAGTATTTAGTGATGATAGTTTTGAAACGCATGAAGCTCCACTATAGGTACATATTTACAGTAAATAATACATTTAAATTCAGGATGAATTTTTTCACCCACAACCCGACCACGTTAATGACACTTCAGGTCGAGCCTTTGAAATTTTATTAGTGCATTTTTTTTTTTCAAGCATGCAGCTGATCCACAGCATTTCAGGATCATTATCCATCCATCCATCCACCCATCTGCTATACCGCTTAGCTTCAATGGGTCACGGGGGAGGGCTGGTTCCTATCTGCATCTGTCAACGGGCAACAGAAGGGGTACTGCCTGGACGGATCGACAGTCCATCATTGTTTGTGTGACGATTTTGGTTTTAAAGATTCTTCCATGCCAGCTGCCTGATGATGGTTTTAAGAGTTATTTGAAAAACAGTGCAAAACATGCAGCTTACGGCTTTTAACTTTTACTATTTGAAAGAAGATACAATTTCCTAAATCTGTTAACACACTGCAGTGGATGTTGTAATGAAAGATCAATCAGAAGAAAACATAGCTAATATATATATTAATTAATATTTCATCTATAGCAATCTTCAAACCAGACTCCGGTTTATTGATATTGTCCCAGGCAATTTTAAGAACTAACTGACGCCCTCAAACTTGAAAATAAATTTGTAGGTGAAGCAGCTGTGCCGTTTTGTCACAGAATTTCACACGCAGCAATGGATTCTGGGTAATATCCTTCACTGAAGTCCGCAACGATGCGGGCTTCAGTGAAGTGCGAAGCGAGGGTGCAAAAGAGGCAGGGCAAGGGGCCGGATTTTCCGCTCTGGAGAATCGGGACACCCTACGCACTTGCACCCCTCAACGGGAACGCGCAATTGAAGTGCACAAGGGTGCAAGTGCGGGTATTGGGACAGGGCCTTAGCTGGTTAATATTTAGATAACAACAGAAACAAAGACGACAGAAGTATCGTAGATGGTATGTAACACATATTTACCGCAATTAATGATTTCTTTCCTAGTGGTTTTGCCGCCATTGACCGCGTTTACCTACAGACGGTCAAATAGTAGTGTGCCTATATAGAGAGAGTGGCGACAACTCGGTGTAGAACGTTTATGACAGTTCGGCGATCTGATTGGCTCAGAGGCGGTCATCTGCTTCATGGGCGCCATATTCGATACCAACTTGGGCATTATCACACAGAAACAAATACAGAAAAATATGAGTAGTGCATCTTGAGATTGATATATGATTATCTAAAAATGCCATGCTGTGCAGCGTTCGGGTGCAGTACGAGACCTGGAGGTGTCAAACAGTTACATGTATTTCCTCGGGATGCAGAAAGGAGGTAATTGTTGGAGCACAAATTCCGACGGGAGAAGTGGAAGGCCAGTAATTATTCTTTGTTGTGTGAGGTAAGATCTGTTTTCATTTTGGCGGAAAAAAGCCCACTGACGAGAAATATATCCCTTTCGATGTATAATAAATAATTTCAACTTTGAGATTGTAGTCTATAGATTGTGAAGTGAACAGATTTTGTACAAAACAAATATTCCATGCCACATGCAGTCATATCTTGGTGGGAGATAGGGCTACCCAGTGCCGGACTTTTTTCACCGGTTTTTAATCAACCAGACTGCTTTATGGAGATTCTGACCGGAGGAGCAGCAGCGCTCTGTGGATTTAGACGGAGACGCCGACGAGGGAAACGAGCTGGTGTGCTAGTTAAGTTGCGGCAGCTGGGTTAAGCACCGCTCTCCCATCCATACACCTGGGGAACGTCCGCTCTCTGCCTAACAAAATGGATGAATTGCTCCTTCTCCTATCCAAGAACTCAGACTTTCCTCGTTCTGCCGCCTTTTGCTTCACTGAAACCTGGTCCAGTGAACACATCCCGGACAGCGCACTACAGCTGCCACGCTTCCAGCTGTTCCGAGCGGACCGCTGCGCGGAACTGTCTGGGAAGTCAAAGGGAGGAGGAACGTGCTTCTACATAAACGAAGGTTGGTGTACAGATGTCACAGTGTTAAAGAAGACATGCAGCCCTCACCTAGAGTCTTTTTTCATAAACTGTAAACCATTTTATTCACCGCGGGAGTTTGCCTCGTTTGTGCTGGTCGCTGTATACATTCCACCGCAGGCGTGCGTAACGGAGGCGTTACATCACCTCGCCGACCAGATCACAGACGTGGAGAAAACTTACCTGGACTCTCTGCTAATCATTCTCGGGGATTTTAATAGAGCAAATCTCAAACTTGAACTGCCTAAATATAGACAACACGTGACGTGTCCCACCAGGGACATGAACACATTAGACCACTGCTACACCACAATAAAGAATGCATATCGCTCTGTCCCCCGTGCTGCTTTGGGCCTTTCTGACCACTGCCTGGTCCACCTCATCCCATCTTACAAGCAGACGCTGAAATCTGCTAAGCCTGTAGTAAGAACTGTGAAGAGATGGAAAGATGAGTCAAAGATGCAGTTACAGGCCTGCTTTGACTGAACTGATTGGAGCGTCTTTGAAGCAGCAGCCTCAGACCTGGACGAACTGACTGACACTGTGACATCTTACATCAGCTTTTGTGAGGACATGTGTGTGCAGACTAAAACCTTCTGCACGTTCAACAACAACAAACCATGGTTCACTGCAGAACGGAGACGGCTACGCCAGGACAAGGAGATCGGGACCTGTACAAGCAGGCCAGGAACAAGCTGACAAAGGAGATCAAGGCAGCAAAAAGGAACTACAGTGCAAAGCTGAAGGAGCGTTTTTCTGCCAACGACTCTTTTGCAGTTTGGAAGGGCCATTACCAACTACAGGAGACCATCCCCCCACCCTGTGGGGAGCCCCCGCCTGGCTGAGGACCTCAATGACTTTTTCTCCAGGTTTGAAACAACTTTCACACCTTCCACCTCCCCCACCATCTCCATCACAAAAGGCCTAGCATCACCCCAAACCATCCCCATACCTGCCCCCCTGCCTGCGCTGAGGATCTGTGAACAGGATGTGCGCCAACTATTTCAGAGACAGAGGATTAAGAAGGCATCAGGTCCTGATGGTGTGTCTCCATACTGTCTGAAAATCTATGCTGACCAGCTGGCTCCCATCTTCACTCAGATCTTCAATAACTCCCAGGAGCTGTGTGAGGTCCCCTCCAGCCTCAAACGCTCCACAATCATTCCGGTTCCCAAGAAGTCCCCTGTCACAGGATTAAATGACTACAGACCAGTCGCCCTGAAATCTGTGGTCATGAAATCCTTTGAGCGACTGGTGCTGTCCCACCTGAAGGACATCACGGATCCGCTGCTAGACCCTCTGCAGTTCGCCTATAGAGCAAACACGTCAGTGGATGACGCAGTCAACATGGCTCTCCACTACATCCTGCACCACCTAGACTCTGCAGGTACCTACGCTCGGGTCCTGTTTGTGGACTTCAGCTCTGCATTTAACACCATCGTCCCAGAGCTCCTCCACCAAAAACTGTCCCAGCTCACCGTGCCTCCCTCCACCTGCCAGTGGATTACCAGTTTCCTGACTGACTGGAGGCAGCAGATAAAACTGGGTAAATTCATATCCAGCACCCGGTCCATCAGCATCGGCGCCCCCCAGGGATGCGGTCTCTCCCAACTGCTTTTCTCCCTTTACACCACTGATTGCACGTCAAGAGACCCTTCTGTGAAACTCCTGAAGTTTGCAGATGACACCACCGTCATTGGACTCATCCGTGACGGCGACGAGTCTGCGTACAGAAGGGAGGTGGAACAGCTGGTCTAGTCAGAACCACCTGGAGCTAAACCCGCTCAAAACTGTGGAGATGACAGTGGACTTCAGGAAGAGACCCCCATCAACATCTCAGCTTATAATCACCAACAGGTCCGTCCCCACAGTGGAGTCTTTCGGGTTCCTAGGATCCACCATCACACGGGACCTGAAATGGACCTCCCACATAGATTCTATAAGGAAGAGGGCCAGCAAAGGCTGTACTTTCTGCGTCAGCTCAGAAAGTTCAACCTGCCTCAGGAGCTGCTGACCATCTTTTACACAGCAATAGTCCAGCCTGTCCTGACCTCATCCATCTCTGTCTGGTTCGGATCCGCCACCAGGCAAGACAGGGACAGACTGCAGAGAACAGTCAGGTCCTCAGAGAGGATAATAGGTTCTGATCTTCCCTCCATTCAGGACCTATTCCGGGCCAGGGTCAGCAAGCGGGCCAGAAAAATCCCCACTGACCCCTGACACCCTGGCCACAACTTGTTTAGGCTCCTCCCCTCAGGCCGGCGTTACAGAGCGCTGTATGCCAAAACCACCCAACATAAGAACAGTTTCTTCCCCCAGGCTGTCGCTCTGATGAATTCTGAATAGTCACAGAGTGTGAGTCCATTCACATGAACAATAAACTATAACTCTGCACTGCTGTATATACTCACTGTACAATAACCCTGGTTTGGTGTATATACAGTATTATCCTTTATTATGTATTTGTATTTATTTGTATTTCCTTTTTTATTTCACTTATTTAAGTTCTGTACTGGAGAGAAAAGTTGCCGGAGTCAAATTCCTTGTATGTGTCATACTTGGCCAATAAAGCTGATTCTGATTCTGAGATTGTATGGCCGCTTTGGTGCAAAAATGCTAGCCTTCAGCTCTTCAGCTCGAGTTTGCATCTAATTTTAGAAAATGATTGCTCCCCATTGATAAACCTCATTAGCTATTTGGTGACTATGCGATTTTGCTAGGTTGATTTCAGTTCAGTTCAGTTCATGTCAAATCATCAATTTGTGACGTGTCCAAATGTGTTTACTTGTTCTGAAACATGTATGAGGGAAAGGGTGTAGAAACTGGAGATTGGATTTGCAAAAAAATTATTGACAGAATTTGCATCTTTAATTTGTCTAAATGATAAATAAACCTTGATAGCTTGAAGACAATGTACAGTATGAAAGAGTGAATTTCAAAACTAATTTTATACGATAGTCTAATGGCCAAATCTCCTCAGACATAATTTTATGGCCAAAAAAAAGAGAACATTTCCGGGCAAAAGGGGACGTTTTGTCACTTTTACCAGCCTTTTTCCAAATATTTAGTTCTAGTTCATGAATTGTTGATGCCTTTTAAATATTGACGAACAATAATTTATGCAGTTATGTGAAAGTTGAAGGTAAGATCTGCGATTTATTTCAGTCTGATACATAATCCCCATAGTAACGCGTTGAAAGATGGTAGCGAATATGGCGTCAATGTTTCAAGTTGTCGTCACTCTCTCTATATAGGGACACTAGTCAAATAGCGCTCAACACTTCCCCCTACTGGTTACTCTCAATAGCGTTTGTAAAAGGTATGCCGTTCGGTTCTCGTTTGACATTTTAAAGCCGATAAACTTTTTAAACTATAGACAAGGCTCCTCTTTGTTGGAATTACTTCATCAGAATTGTGTGCTTCGCTCCTGCCAGCAGCTGTACTTAGTCAAAAACATTATTTTCTACACTGTGTTGAAGAGCGTGTAGCAGTGAAATTGGTCCTGGCTGAAACAATTTCCCTCATTAAATATTCCGGACGTTCTCGGAGGTATTCACTGGTATAGGGGTATATTAGAAATTTATATCATTACGAAAATAAACACTGGTTTTCAGTATGAACAGGTATACCGCCCAGGCCTAATTAATACTGTCATTTTTTCTTACATTTGTTCAGCCTACAGCGCTACACATGTAAACCATACTGATAGATTTTGCCTTAAGCGCCATGTAGCGCTGATCTGTTGAAAACTAAAAGCTAACAACAGCAGTAGTCAAAGGGGGCGATCTGTCTTACTGCATGGGTTTGGGCGTATCACATCACGTTTCAACGCGTCTATAGCCAAACTGCCCCTCTGATTCTAAATGCATTGACGCATTTCTTTAGGTGTGGGGTTCAATAACTAGTGTTGAATTAAATAATTATCATAATTAATTCAATGCATGTTCAAGCAGAGACAAAATGGAGCCAATTTCCAGTTTAACATTTATTTTGAACAGATTAACAAATTGCAGTTTTACAGAGGAAGTTGCCCCCGTAATTCCTCTGTGGTCCAGATTTAAAGAAATCTGACAATTGAATGTTCTTCCTTTTACACTTTTATAGAAACCGGGCCTCTAGGCGTTTCTACTCCCTCCAATCAGAACATTTCCATACAGTGTCTTAGCCATTATTGGCTGTCAGAAAATTATACAGTCATATGGGTGAGACGTCTTTTCTTAAAAGCTCATTCTGAGTTTTATGGTTTTATGGCAACACACTAAATCTACAGACATCCTGTTTTTTCAGCTTGCAATAAAACTCACCCCAGAGTTTTATGACTTAAAAGCTTACCCCCATAAACAATAGTGACAGACATATATTTTACAACCATGCAAACTATATAAACAGACTTTTACCTTCTGAATAATAAAAGTTTAAACCCTATGCAGAATAACACCACACTAGTTAGGAAATTCATACACCAGAATTTATTGACGTGAACGTCTCAAAAAACCACCAGCACTTCCTGTGGTTTTTGTTACATGTTTTTCTCTCAAAGAACAATCTGTTCTTGCAAATTGTTTCAAGGTGTGTATTTTAAAAATAGGTTCAAGGGTCAAGGCTGCATCACTGGTAGAGAGAGCTAAGATTCCACAAAGTTATGATTAATTCATTAAATATGATATAGAAATATTATTTTTAAAACAACAAAATCTCAAAAATATGACATGCCAAAAAATATTTAAAGGGTGTGTACCACAACAGTAGGCAGAACATTGCAACAATGCTCTGATAAGAGTTTGAGCATCTTCTTGCTCACATCCTTGCATTTCAATATTTGAGCGAAGTTTATGCTTCCGTGTCAGCAGGGGTGTGAAGACGTGCTGTTGATGCAAGCACTCTGTGGCAGGCCCTCACGAGTTGACGGAACCTTGCCCAATTATTTAAATGTTAATTGAAAACTACAGAGAGTAAAAAGCTGTAATTGTTTAAATTTAAAAGAGAAAAGAGAGCTGAAGATATCTAGCATCATACATATATATATATATATATATATATATTATGAGTGCCCTGTTTCTGTTACAATAGGGAGTGTTTTATTTGTACACAAAACGCTCTTTTTAAGTATTGAAAGAGGCCGAAGTTCAAGTTAAAGGTGCAATATGTAGGAAATTACAGTGAATCAATCACACAACAGTCTAAGGGGAAGTTTGAACGTCAATGTTTTTTAGCGAACTATACGTTTTTCAAGGCAATTCTGCCTGTTATTCACACGAGAACGGGGTGCAGGATGGGCAAAACCAAGCCTTTCTAAAACAGGTTCCATATTGGAGAGTTCTGATAGCACTGGGTGATTTGTTGTAATGTAAAGGAAAGACCAGGGACTTTTATAAATGATGATGTCACTGCCAGCCACCCATGTCATATTGGACTTGTGAACTCTGCCATCCTTCAAATTTCTGGGCAACGAGGGGAACACCATAGAACACTGGATACACAGGGTACACTGCCATATAAAGGCTGGGCATATGTTCTACATCATTTTCAACGAGATCAGATTGCGCACCCTGTCATCTAAATGATGTAATTTTACCCATGAATGCAAACAAAAAACGTCAACGTTGTCGTTTAAACTGCCATTCATTTCCAAACCATGTTGAAAGGAAGGTTACATTGAAGCGGATTTCGATCTTAGCAGGATGGGAGGTTGTATTTTTTTTTTTTTTATTCTCAAAAACGCTACAACGGGACGTAGTCACTGTATACAATATCTTTCCCGCTACCATATTTCCTGGTTCCAGGACAAATCACCTGTGAGCCTGCAAGGTTGCCAAGTCTTCAACACAAAACAATGCGCCACCATTTGTAATCTCACACCAACTAGCTACAGGTAGTGATGGGACAAATGAACTGGGGCTCCGAGGCGTGTTTCGAGCAAAAGTGGGCGTGCTAGATGAAGTCTCCTTTTGAGGCGTGCTTCAAGAATGGAGAAATCACCTGACCGAGGCCTCGGTTTTAGCGGGTGACATCTAGCTTCATTCAGCGTGTCGCTTCCTCATGAGCACTTTGAATTTCGCTTCATACTGTGGTGTTGTCAGGGTTTGTGAGTTAGTGAGTTATTATAGGTCAGTCAGTTAATTGAACATCTTACTTGTAGCCCTCTGAAGTGAACTGAAGGCTCTATTTTCTTTTACAATTCGGAGTTGGTTAAAAGTCCGCCTGTTTGTTTGTTTGTTTGTATGTGTTTACTGTGAATGATGCATTCCCGTTTGGTGTGGGCATTTTATGCTGCAGTCAGATACCAACAATCTAATTCCCTTAAACAGACAGGCCCTCCAAAAAAGGAAGTCTCCCCCACAGTGGGAATATTTTGAGTTGATCGCTCATAATAAGGTGTGAAAGTGTAAATCCACCCGTCCCATATGAAAGAGGCTGGATAAATACTGTTCAAAAGGAACAAATTCAACCCAAAACATTTGAAAAACTTTTCTTTTTTAAATAAAAATTAATAAAACCATGCATTTTTTTGATAATTGTATTGGAATACAACTTAAGTAGCATAATTTTATCTATCTATTTATCTATCTATATGATATGTGTTGTGTATATATTTTATTTACAAAAGGGATTCACATGGGGCTACGTTATATGACATATCCTGTTAATACATTTAATTACACAGCAGATAGCAGCGTTTAGAACCATTTAGGTAAGACCTCGAGTAGTGAACCATTTAGTAAAGCAATGTGTTGGAAAGCCTCATTGGTTCATGGGGCTTCATTTTCCCCATCACTAGCTAGAGGCTAACTCAATATTGTGGTGAAATGTATTTATCTACTTATCAACCTACTATGTATAACTCGTCTTCGCTTGTCATCCTGTATCTTCTGGCCAATCAGTAACTGGCAACTCAATTCAGGAGGTGACGGAGTGAGTGAATGAGAGCGGACTATGTTGTTCTTCTTCATGAGCTGCAGCACTCCAATATGACCACAAGATGTCAATATTACATCCATCCATCCATCCATTTTCTAAACCGCTTATCTTCAAGGGGTCACGGGGGGCTAGTGCCTATCTCCAGCTGTAAACAGGCGAGAGGCGGGGTACACCCTGGACAGGTCGCCAGTCCATCACAGGAAAACACAGAGACAGAAAGGACAAAGAACCATGCACACACACAGTCACACTTACAGACAATTTTAGAGAGATCAATTAACCTGACAGTCATGGTTTTGGACTGTGGGAGGAAGCCAGAGTTGCCAGAGGGAACCCACGCATGTGTGACAGTGTGGAGGTCACTATGGCTCCGTTTGATCATTTGCCCTGGCTGATTGGTTAGCGAGCATGACTCTCACCCGGGAGTCATGGGGTCAATTCCTGCTCGGGCCCTTGTTGTGTACCTTGCCACATTTGGCATTGCTGGAAGGATCTATGTGATACTAGTCATAAGTCCATGGATTCAAAATTGGTGGAACCCTGTGCAGCAGCACGAAGACATGCTTGTGATAAGAGGGGGAGAGGTGTGGAGGTCGTGTCACTATGGCTCCATTTGATGAGGTTGCTTGGCCATTTAGCTGAGTGGTTAGCGCACATGACTCTCACCCGGGAGTCGTGGGATCAAATCCCGTCCGGGCCCTCATTGCGTACCTTGCCACAGATGCATGGGGAAAACATAAAGAAAGACCCTGGGCTGGAGTCTACCACAGGACAACAATTCTGGCCTATTTGTTTCCTCTGTTGGAACATTAGCAAACAAAGAAAAGTGCCACAATCACTCTTGCATGATTTATACCCATGGAGGGTATAAATCAGTGTGTCTCATCTTGTATACATCACGGGTAAAGTATACTCTATGCAGCTAGACTAAAAGGTTTCTATGGTTCTTTATATAGTTAGATATTGGGGTACGCCAAACATCGTGGCCAAACATCCTGGTTCGGTACATACCTTGATTTAATGTCATAGTTCATTTTCTGTACAGTTAAAACATAAAAAAAACAGTTTTTCTGCTGTGTAAACAGGTTATCCTTTAATTACACACTTTGCTTGTATTAAATTCACCAACAATATATTCTCAGAAAACAAAAACGTAAAACAAAGAAAAAGTATAATTTTCCCATAACATGTTTCCTGAAAAGAAGTCATTTGGTGCAGTTTGAACAAATCAACATTTTATTTGGTCAATTTAGCCTAGGACAGGGGTGCCCAAAGTTTTTTCCATTAGAGGGCCATAATTAAACTATCAGAGGGCCGAGGGCCAAATGTAATATTTTAGTCGATACCAATAGTGAAGAACAGTGAAATACTCTTCGTTTCAAGATTCCTTGCTGTGCAAATGACAAATAAGTCACATTTATCCATTTAAAACATACTTAAACGTCCTTATTTGATTGATTTAGTATTGATGTCAGTGAAAAAAATATTCTTCCTTCCTTGTCTTTTGTCTGCGCACCACTGACGATGATGCTCCATGTTGATAATAGCTGATAACAGGTAACCTGCAAACTATGGAAGTAGTCCGGTGCGGCAGCAAAGGCTCGAGATATTTTGTAAATAGATCAAATATAACTATTTGTCGTCTTATAAAGTGAGCAATGTAGACTTCCATGTTATACCCAGGGAAACCATCAGGTGCGCCAAACTGAATGACTTGGGGGGCCAACTTTGGCCCGCGGGCCCCACTTTGGGCACCCCTGGCCTAGGGGGAACAGATCCTGAGAGGTCTGTCAGAGAGTCTTTCCCCTCTGATTAACAGCCTTCACAGTTCTTTCTTGGCACATGTGGTTGGAGCCGAAATGGCTCTGGATGTAGAAACTCAGATAGACGTAACACTGCCACACTGTTTTTGTCTCATACTTCATTGTTAAGCTGAAATGTTCAAAAACATTAGACTTTAATGATAAAGGAGGGTATTTAAGTTCCTGCTCTTCCAAGTCGCTGGCCATAACGAGAAGTGGTGCTCCACTATGTTTGGTTAGCATGTTGTTGGCTAATGTGTATCCGAGTAGAAACTCAGTACAAAAGTGTGTATTGGACCGGTAGGTCCGCACTGAAAATGTGAACACAACTAGGTGTACCGAAACCCCCTAGTAGATATCGTTTTCTTCTGAGCACATCTACCAAAACATGTTCAAAGCCTAACTGATCATTAAAAGCCATAAATATAACAGACAAATACAAACTAAAAAATATGAAAATACATTGATGGCACTCATCACAAATCAGAACAGACACTGTAGAAAAATAAATGTTTTTCAATGTATGAACTCTATTTGGATTCGTTATGATTCACATTTCCAAGAGTCTTTATATTGTTAGTAGCTACTTCTCTCAAGTAACACTAAAACTAACTTCCTGGAAAGATAAGAGAATATATTATTCAGTGGATTTTTTTTTCAGATATAAAATGTTGGGTCTTTGGAACTTACTACATTTCTAAAGCGCTACATCACCCACATATTTAATTAAAAACAGACTTCACACAAAAAGCTGAACATGTCACTTCACAACATTATTTTTCTTACATTTTGTGTTTCATTGTGTGATTTCTTTTCTCAACATGCAGAATTATCCTTGGACAGGGGAACTGCTCTAAGCTGCAGGTTCACTCTCTGAAACTTTGCAGAGGTGTCAATGTCTGTTACTTTGGGTTTCCTGTTTTACTGAAGAAAGAGGTGGAGGGCCAGTACTAACTTTTCTAACAACTTTGTGTTATTTCAGAAATGTATGAAAGCAATAAAGCTGATTCATCCTAAATAAAATAATTATGAAGCAAGACAGTTTTTTGATTTGAATTTAAAATGATGTAGCTGAATGTTATAATAAAAAGCACATCTTACAAAACATATTTTGTCCTGATTTATCGATCAGTTGTTAGTGATGTTTACAGTTTAACCTCTATGGAAAAAAGGTAAATTTAGGGCCAAGTATAACTAAAAAACAGTAAACGTACTTGATGTAAGTGTATAGTAATGTTGGGAAATGTCTGCTTGTTTTTTTTTTATTTTCTATTTTTGATTCTAATGACTAATGTAATTTCAATACCACTCAAAAAACAAAATGGTTTAGTATAGTAAAATAGTCTTTTTCTAGTGGGAAAAAAGTGCACACTGTGGATTAACATGTAAAATGAGCCCAAATAGTTGTTGAGCTTTGTAAATATTTCAGCTTCAATTCTTTTAGGGGACCAATTTATGCTTTTCAGTGATTATTTTTGATCTGATGCAAAACAATTATTTGAAAAAGATTCATTAACTTGAAAGTTTTTCCTATGAACAAAACACATTTTCTCTATTGATACCCAGGTTCAAATGGACTGCCCAACTTCTTTTCAGTGTAGTCATATCACAAGCACAGACTGTGAAAAGCCACAACTGTTATTGTTAACTTTATCGAATTAGCATGTTGACTGCTATAAAGGAGAAGGAGGTGTACTAGAAATCATTGTCATCTGGTGTAGGGAGCAATCAATACTGCATCAAAAGGATATGAAAATTGTGGAACCTGTTACCAGGATCAGGAGAAAAAAAGCATTTCTGTAAAGATGGAGTAAAGTAAAAAATGTCTATCACAGCAAGCTTGGAGAGCAGGGCTGTGTGCTAAATGCTAGCTGGTGCTAGCGTATATAATGTTTCTCTTTGTCTTTCCTGTAATGGTATTTTTTTTTATTTTTTTTATTAAATAGTATATAAACATTCCTAATGTTGCCACAAATCAACCATTTGGTCTCCCATTTCAGAAGTCCAAGAGATTTTTGCTTTTACTGTGACATGGTTTTTGTTTGTTTTTACTTCCTCCATCAGTCATCTTGCGTCTTCGTTGGCTGTGGTTCTTGGAACACATTTTTTCCTGTGCAAGCTTGGCTCCCCTCAGAGTTTTCGAAACACTTTAGGATTTCTAGTAATAAATATTGAACATGTTCAATATTTACGTTGTCTCCTTCCGCAGCCTTCCGAATGGATCGGACCAAATTGGACAAAATCATTCTTAACACACCCCACGGCAGAGGAAAATCAGACACGATGTTTACATACGCCAGACAATTGGGCCTTTGCTGGTTTTGGTGGTAAGGGGTAGATTGGGACTTTTGGCCCAATTCCCTGTAGTGTGTGCCATCATTCACAAAGTCTGACTCATTACAAGACATAGGAATGCCCACTACCATTTTGGTCAGCAGGCTCAGGTGAAGTGTTGAGGTTGCATTGAGGAGACGGCGTCCCGCTGTTGCAGTACAGACCAGAGCTGTGCAAAAGCCTAGTTTATACTATTTGCTTTTGACGGAGATGGATTGACGCAGTGACATTATCCATCGACGCAAGGGCTCTCTGTCACCTACACAACGACGGACGGAGTAGTGGTCCAATTTCTAACTATCTGTCTCCGTCAACGGAGACCGTATGCCTGTGATTGGTCAGTTCATCAACAGCCAGAGATCGTTTCACCAAAAAGAGGTTCCACAGTCACTATAATCATTAGTTAATGTAGCTTTTGGTCACTGCATGCTTTATTTTGAAAGGATCATTTATCCATTATGTTTTTTTTGGCGATTTTGAACAACATGAGGTGTAGGAAAATAACAAAAAATGCCTGCTGAGTTTGTTTCCATTCGTTTTTGGAGTATTCAGTGAGCTGCGTTTCTAGTAAAAAGCTTTACAACTTAATCAAAACTTACTTTCTGTTGTCCGTTGCTTCTTGAGGGGGAAATGCGCTCACAGACCGAAGAAAAAAACTGAAACAACTCTGTGATAGTAGGAAGTAGGCATAGCCGCAATGAAAAGTTATCACCCTCTGCTGTCCTGGTTGACAATTGCTTTCCAAAACTGAAAAATCAATGGAGAACAGAGAGAAAGAAATGCAGAACCATAAACTAAAAGTCTCTCAGTCAATACATATGTGTGCAAATTTGCTGGTGGAGAAGTAACAGCTATGCTTAACTTTGTTGTATGTTGTGTTATTAACTTGGGACAATGAAATTGGCACTTCTCAGAAAAACTTTAGAGAATATTGACAATAAAAGCAAACCTTTGCCAATTTGGGCAAGACTACAAATTAATTTCTAATAAAACAAAACTGCAAAATAGGAAAATATATGTTTTTTCTTTTAACACATTTGATACAGTATATTTTATTGTAACAAAGATATTTTGTCAAATCCAAATCTCCTTCAGCAATTTATCACTTGATTTCAATATGAATTTTCAACAAGCTGCAACGCCTGAAACACCTCCCAAATTCACATCATGCACCTCACCCAGACAAAAACATTAGAAAAAAATGTTCCATTCAAGCAGCCAATCAGCTGCTACGTCTCCGTCAATGGAAAAATCTGCATAATAACATCACCCAATAAAACGTATGAAGCTGTCACTTAGATCCAGGTCAACATCAGTCATGGATAAACAGCAGATGATTCTGGTTGTTCTCTGTGGTAATTTAACGATTTATTGAAATGCAATTTTTCTTTAACAATAATCTACTGAAAATCTGAACTTTAAATCAGTTTAAATATCTTCAGTCTTTGAGCTTTAACCCTGGAACAATATTCACATGTTTTTTTACAAATGTTTTTCTGTTTCAGAGCTTATTTTCTGTAGTTATCGCTTGATTACAGCTTCAACGCCGGAGACAATTGTACGGCGTGGAGACAACATCACCCTCTACTGTGACTGCAAAGTGTCAACTGGAGTATATATTGCTTGGTTCAGAAACTGTTCCCATGAATACCAGCCTAGTCTTGTTGTAATGCTAGGGGGAAAAGGCTTTCAAGGATGGGACAGCAAATTCCCTCGTTTCAAATTTTTAAAGAATTATTCATCCAACTCTTATGACCTGGAGATTATAAACATCACTAGCTCTGATGAAGGACTTTATTACTGTGGAACATTTGAGACAAAAGTGGAGCGAGACCAAAACAGAAATATCTTCAATAGTGAAATATACATCTATGGCAACATCACCACAAGCATCACACTCTGTAAGTACTGCTTTTAAATTATATGATAGTAATAACAGTGCTTCGAAAAAAAACATTTGTCTACCTAAATTTGAAAAAGCGTATCTCGTATTAAAGTGAGACTACATTAAAGATAACAACAATTTGATGCTTCACCTCTATATTGTTACTGCAAATGTAATATTTAAAAAATAGATTGAAATTTTTTCAGCAACTTTGTTGGAGAGAATGATGTACTGTGTTTATTTCTAAAACTAAGTATATCAGAATGAAAAAGTGAAATCAAGTATTTTGTTGCTTAGCAAAGCACCTATCTTTTCCACTGGTTAAGATTTATTAAATTATACAAAAGATTGAAATTTATTGGTAGAGAAAAACTACAATATTCAGTCTAAATAGGTAATAATAAATATATATATTATATAGACCTATAGTCTTAAAACCATCAGTTTGGTCATTACTGGTTGAAGCTGATTTGAAAAACAAAAATATACAAAAAAATCACAATGTTAGGAATGTTTTTAATAGTTGATAAAACATCCTAAAGGAAAAATGCACAAAAAATTGTATAATAAAATGTTTTTAAAACATGATAAATTGCTTTTTGGATTTTTTGGTTTTTAGATTCAGAGACCCATTTCCCACAAGATTGTGGTTTGTGCTGGAAGTTGCTGTTCTCTGTATGTCCAGTTGTTTCTGCTCTCTCAGCTCTCTTCTCCTCACTTCTGGTTTACAGGCTTTGCCAAAAACCAGGTGCTTTCACCATTCATAACTTTCATAATTTAATGTTTAATATTGTTATTATTTATTATTATTGTTATTAATTATTATTTATTTATTTTGATTCACTGGATCTGCAGCAAATACTCAAGCTGAGAAGAAGAGAGGTGGCACTTTAAGACAAACAGAAGAAACACAGGTATCAAGCAAAAGACTGTTTATACACTGTAGAAAAGTTGACTAAACTTAAAAAAGTAAGGCAAGCAACTGCAAAGCCTTTTTGAGTAAACTCAAATATTGTGTTTACATTGTGTGAACCTAAAAAAAGAGGTTAAATCAAAGCTGAATCTTAAATTTAACAAATTTAAGATATTCGGGTTTACTCATGTCTTTGAGCTGACACAACTTATGTTGTAAAGTTGAAACTATATATTTGAACAAGTTGAGCCAACTTGTTTTCACAAGGTGGCCCAACTGTGTAAATAAGTCTAAAAATTGAATCAGCACAAATCTGCTGTTGAGTTTATTCAGAAATGCTTTGCAGGTTGTTGCCTTATTGTTTTTTAAGTTGTCTCAACTACTTATTCTTCATACTGACAACTCAATACACTTTATATTCTTTAAAGGTGCATAGCAGACAGGCAGAAGCTGGATGTCAATCTATGACCTTCTGATTACAAGGCAACTACTCTACCCACCAAGCCACAGATCTTTAATGGTAACTTAACTAGGAGTATAGTAACTTAAAATAAAGCTTATATTCTACTGTAAGAATTTTTTTTCAGCGTTTATACTGGGCCCGGATATAGGCATAGGCAAGGGGGGGCAGTGCCCCCCTAAATGCTTTGTCTGCCCCCCCAAACGTGATGGCATGCAAAAATCACAAATTTCCTAAATATTTGAAGTAAAATGAGCAGAGCGCTCTCTGTCCCTCATTCATTGTAGCTGCTGGTTGGTAGATTCACAGAGAGGGTGTGGCCAGTCGCTGCACTTGGTTGTTCGGTTGTTCCGGCTGCTCTTCTCTCTTTTTCTCAGTCACAGCAGACTACACAGACACACTGCCGTTAGTTGAGCTCAGCCACCGTTTTGAGTTTATTCCGCTGTCTGCCACCTGAATTATTTGGTTACTTTTTCATTCTCTCCCTGTCTCTCTGTCGCCTTCTTTTGTATCTGAAAGGGAACCGAGTCAACTATGCGCAGATTTCTGGTTGCTAAAGCTAATCCTAGCACTGGCAGTACTACGGCATTAGCAGCAGCAGAGACCGAATCATTACCCAGCTCGTCGGGTCATACTGCTTCTCACCTTGTCACAAACTCTAACCCCCGTGCCCAGTGCAGTACCTGTGCACATAGTTCTTATATTTGCACAAGCACCGCAGCCCCCGCTGTCCTCCTTGATCCCAGCCCAGCCGTGGCCGCTGCGAGGGATTTGAACACTACAGCACTGTCACAACCCACAGCTCTGGTTTTCCCCAAGCGTCATTTTGGGAAAAACGCCCGCTCATTCTACCCAGGCTGGTATCGTGGGAGACCGTGGCTCGAATATTCAGCAAAGCTTGATGCATGCTTTTGTTTCTCATGTCGTTAATTTGGGGGGAACAGTGACAGGGATTTGGTTTTCACAAAACATGTATTTAATAATTGGAAAACGGCATTGTAAAAAGACAAGGGACTCACAAAGCATGCATCAAGTCAATGCCACATCAAAAATGCAAAAATCTGATATGAAATGTCCCAAAGAGAGGCCACAGGGGAAACCATTGATAATTTAAAAAGTCCCACACAGATTGAGAAAAACAGATATGAAATAAAAACAATTGGAGTAGTTGTTCAGTTCCTAGCAGTAAATGAACTTCCACTTCGTGGTACTGTGGAAAGCTCCAATGATGATTTCTCTGCAGGACTGTTCTTAAAAATGGTTGACTACACATTGACAAAGGACCACAAATTTAATGAAATAAACAAACACATCCCACAAAATGCAAAATACACCTCCCACAACATACAAAATGAAATTATTGAAACACTGGCCAAAATGGTGTTAAATTAGATAAAAGATAAATAAGACAAAGCAGATTATGCTGGGTTTTGCATTAAAAGTGATGGAACTAGGGACACATGCAATTGTCTGTAAAGGCATACTAGAGGAACATCTGATTGGACTGCTTGATCTCAGTCAGTTAAATGCTGAATTTATTACCACCCAAATTCTTGAGCATCTTTCTGACTAAGGCTATAGTACATCTGAAATTATAAGTCAGTGCTATGATGGAGCTTCTGTCATGAGTGGGGTCACAGGTGGGGTTCTGGCCTTGTTGCAAATTGAGGTAGGGAAGGATATACCTTATATCCACTGCTATAACCACCAGCTGCCATTGGCAGTGGTCCATGCAATGAAAGCAGAGCCATGTGCAAAAAACTTTTTTGATCTGTCAGGATCACTGCACTCATTTTTTCACCATCATTATGTGTCACAGAACTATGCTGATCCCTCCCTTAAACGATTGTTGGAGACAAGCCACCATGATGTGACCAAGTGTCTTGTGGAGAATCAGGATGCTATTATGAGTATCCTGTTAGAGGTTACATAGGACAGAGCTGCTGCTGTTGATATCTGTACAGAGGCATCAGGGCTATTGATGATGTTAAGGAGGCATAATTTCTTTGAAATTGGAAAAATCCTCCTAAAAGTTCTGGGTTCCTTGAAGTCTGCAAATGCTATACGGCAGGCTCATTCTGTTGACCTGTGCTGTGCTTCAAAAGTAGTCAGTGCCTCTCTGCAGGCTTTGAAGATGAGAGATGATGAAAGTGAGACATTAACCAGCATGACTGCACCAGCTGCTAAAGAAAGAGAACAATGATGTCACTGCTCACAGGCAGTGTTCTTATGTCCACTGTAGGCCATGCAGAAGACTCCATGACTCCTAGCCAGGCTTTGAAGAGAGCACTTCTCAACATTTTGGATATAGTCATTGTAGAGTTGGATTGTAGAGTCATTGTAGAGTTGGACAAGATTCTCCAAAAGCAATCTTGATCTAATGAAAGCAGTTAATTGCCTTCAACCTCATCTCCCTCTCCTTTTTTTTTTTTTTACGTGTCCTGTCTAGCAGTTTGCTACTCAGAATTGGTGTCTGAGTACCAGGTACAAGCCCAACAGATTTACTTTCCCAAGCATAGTATTACAGCGAAGCTAACTAATGACGATAACCTCAGCTCAAGATATGTCCGTCCACACCAATGTCCCCACACCTATGTGTGTGTGCAAGCATGCAGGTCTGAATAAGGTTTCCCCATGCAAGTGATTGATAGCTGGTGTAAGGAACCGTCAATCCGTCCTACAGGAATTGACACAGACATGAAGGAGGCAGGAGACGCATGCATCCAGAGTCCCACAGAGTGCAGGAGCCGTAGGCGGACCAGCGCAGGGCCGATCACCCACCAAGAGAGGAACAGATGGAAGCCCCAGGGAAACACCAAGCAGCCGCAATGCTGGAGCCCGAGAGATCGCAGGAACGAGCCCACGGGCTCCGCCGGAAACCGGCTACACCAGGACGGGCCCGGAACAGGACCCGGAGGCCACGGGGATCAGGGGCACCCCGCCCCCCAGCAGGGCCCCGACCAGGGACCCGCTGAGAGGGGTCCCCCGCCGCCGGGCAGGAGGTGCCCGCAGCCGACCGACAGACAATACTCACCGCCAACAACCCTGCCCCCCCCACACACCCACACGCCAGGGAGCCACAGTAAAAGCCACACCGGATGTACGCCCTGCCCAGGCCGCGCCCAGCCAGCACCTGGACATCCAGATCTACCAGCTCCCGGGTCCAGATCCCGCCCCATGCAGAGCGCCAAGATCTGGGGCCCAGCCAACGCCGGACAGCCCCCCCAGATGAACCGACCAGGCAGTAGAACTCATGGAACTGGCAGGAGCTTGGGCGCTGGGCACGGTCCCCACCGATCCACCGGACGGCACCAACCTACTTTACAACCCCGGCACCCCCATAAGAGGTGCCCCAGTCAATCCAAGGTGGATGTCGGCCCGAAACAGCGGCCGCCCGACACACCGGCCCACCCAGGACCAGCCAGGCATGCACCAGGACCGAGCCGGGCCGCAACCGGGACCCCCGGCCCCAGGCATCGAGAGCCATCATCGACCAGCGGGCAGGAGCATCCATCACCGACGGGGAGTGACAGAGGGGAAGAAGATGCACCAGGCCAGAGGGCAGCCAAACACCCAACCTGACAAGTAGACATAGACAGACAGAGACACTCATACGAACCCTCCCTCTCATGCGCACACATTCTTACATATACAGGACACACGAAAAAAGGACGCTGTATACTCATTAATACACCCCATACAAACTCTATACTCCCAGGCCCAGGGACAGACGCCCCGATAGAGCACCCTGCCCCTGCACCCGGGAGATGGACCCCTTGCCTGTCAGGACGTGGACAAGCAGACTGCCAAGGCCCCCACCCCGGCAAGAGTAGCCCACCAGCCTAGGTCCCCGAGCAGACGGCCTGATAATCTGACCCCTGTTCGTTGGACCCCTGATGGTCCAACGAACAGGGGTGTGGAAAGACCCCCAGCCTCTCTCCTCTCTGTGAGAGATATATGTTTGTAAGAGTTTGCAAAACCATTTTAATGTAATAAAATAAGACCAAAATCTACCTCTGAGAGTCTCTTTATCTAAGTAACAAGTGTAGCCTTTGACTCAAAAGCCAATTATTTAATTACATCAAATTGGTTTTGCAATCTCTTGAGAAAATAAATAATTGAATATTAGGGTAAAAACACTGAAAACAAAATTTAAACAGAGTATAAGCTTTATTTTCAGTTACTATGCTCTTAGTTTAGTTACCATTAAATATCTGTGGCTTGTAATCAGAAGGTCATAGGTTCACACCCAGCTTCAGCCTATCTGCTATGCACCTAACCCCAACTTGCGTACCATATTACTGCATAAATGTGTTCTGCTTTAAAGACTATAAAAAGCATTGAGTTGTCAGTACGAAGAATGAGTAGTTGAGCAAACTTAAAACAATAAGGACACCAGCTGCAGAGCATTTACTTTTTCATGCAGTTAAGTTGAGCCAATTTGTGAAATCAAGTTGGCTTAACTTGATCGAATATATAGTTTCAACTTTACAACATAAGTTGTGTCATCTTAAAGACACGAGTAGACCCGACTAACTATCTTAAGTTGTTGAATTTAAAATTCTGCGTTGACTTAACCTCTTTATTTAGGTTCGCACAATGTAAACAGATTAGTTGTGTTTACTCAAAATGGCTTTTTAGCTGGTTACCTTACTTTTTTTCAGTTCAGTCAAGTTTTCGTTTTTTTACAGTGATAGTTTTTTGTTTTTGAAAAATGTATCTCTGTTGAACACCAAACTTTTTCAAATATTGACGATTGTGAAAATTAAATCCTAGGATGAGAATGTGTGTTATGCTGCCCTGGAAATTCATCAGCCATCACTGAGAAGTAAGAGGAAGAGAACGATCCACAGTTCAGATTTCAGTACATACTCTGCTGTCAAGACATTCCATGTGGAGGAGATTCAAATTTAATTTAGACGTTAAAACAAAGATGGACTATCCCAATTATATTGTTTTATTTCATGTTATTCGTCTGAAACTGAAGACAAACAAAAATAGGAAACGACTACAAATTGTCTTCAGACAGCTTTTGATTTGATAGATATTAAATCTCTCTTCATCAGAATGAAGCTCTTTTAACTCATGCACTGACTTTTCCAGAAACAGCTGCAGTGGTTATACGTTTGAAAGCAAAAAGATGCAATGATTATAGTTGTTTTGTGCATATGCTCTGAAAAAGCTTTATTGAAATGAAGCTAGCCAACTTACTATTGTAAAATGTCTTTTTATTTTTATTCGCAGCAGCAATAATAAATTAATGATTTCTTTTTTCTGATTTTGGACATTTAAACATATTTGTAACCACTTGCAGTGCTATTTATTTAAACTTGAATTATGAGCATTTTGACAGCAGATCTTCTGTGACAATGTTCTTTTATAACCAGATTTGTGCTGTTCCCCTTGAAAAAGGTTTTAAGTCTTCCAAATCTAATGAAACAGATGCATCTTCTTTTGACCATGTGCAGAGAAATCCAAAACTAAACACAGTTATAGAACCCAGCAGAATTTTGTTTTTGCAAGAAACTTAATCTCTTTGTTTTTCTTTCCTCTCCTTTAACCGTCTGTTTACTCAGATTTCTCATCACAAGGAACCACACGTTTCATTTTCCCTAACAAGTAACTCTCACCAGTTCATACAACTCACAACAACACCTGGTAACATTATTATCTGCCATATCACAATAAGAACATCCCCGTGAAAAGAGCCCACCTCTACAGAGCATTTTAGCTCACGTTAGCAAGTAGCTATTAGCTCAGCTACAGTTAAACCATGGCTAGGACAGATGAATAAAGAAGCAGCGGGACCGGAGCTAAAGCTGCTCTTTCTACTCTCAAATCACCAGTGAGGAAATTTTGAGTTAAGTTGACATTCTCGTAAACAAGAGGACCAGTTTTTGCTGCGCATTAACTCGTTTCTCTGAGCCAGCTGGAGCTGAGAGTTGTTGCACTGCAGTAACTAAAAGGGTCATTAATGGCAGCCACCCTCTGCTATCATTTCTGTTATTTATTTAAACAAGATTTTTACATTTATAAGTGTAACAATTTATTGTAGATACAATGATATTGTAAAAAACAATATTTCAATTTGACCATTAATGCCTAATGTGATACATTACACAGGAATAATGGAAATTGCATCACTTATATGTCTTTTGAAATATGATTTACTGTACAAATTTATTGAATAAAACCAATGATCCTTGACTAGTCTAAAAATGGCATAGGGCTCCGTTCTGTGAGAAAAGGAGCAAGCGGGATCTCTGCTTTGTAAGTCTTGTTGTCTAACATTTGTGTAACACTCTCTACTGGGTTACTTGTGACTCAAATCCTAGATTTACCTTACTAAAAGTGTAGACACTCAAAAAAATGATTTTGGACCAGAAGGCTCGGCTATACACAGAAGAAATGAAAAAGAATGAGACTCAAGACAATAGTTTAAATATTTGCAAACTTCCAGCTGGATTGTTTTAATTTAAACAAATGAAATAAAAATTATTTCAAACCTGTTTCTTTTTATACCAAGAATATGGACAACAACAGTTTCCTCACAATCGCATATAATTTTCTCTGGGTGCACCCTTTAAAGTAAATCAACTTTCTTTCAAATAATCACTTTTCTCTCAGATCAGATCAATAGCTTAGTTAGCTATGTATGTTAGACAGTTCGTGACTTTCAGCTTCCTGCAACAAAAAAAAAAACCTCAACCTCCGTTGAAATGGCTCCGACTTGACCACACTAAATTGACTCCCCGCACGTAATGATTTGCAAAGTCCAGAAAGTCCTAAATAATAATGTATAACGTCCAAGAGTCCAAGGGAATGTATGGGGATGTGTGTGGAAGGGCAACAAGAGCAAAATGGTGTGGTGGGGTCCTTTTGATGCACTCCTACCACACTCCACGGTGCAGCAAGGAGAGAAGAGGAAAATCGCTGTCAATCTGGTTCATCCACGGGATTGGCTCGCCATCGATCTCAAAATGTTCATTCATCACAAAGAAAAAAACCTGACCTGTCAATGACAGCGTCAAAAAAAATGAATCCTTGCTAATTACATTTCACAGTCTGTTCGTACAAATAAGCACTCCTTGTAGCATTAATCATGCTTACAATAAAATAAATTGGGGAAATATGCAAATCTTACATTGTTTTCTAATGTTTACATTTTCTCTTAAAATAAACATCACATTTTCTATCACATTCTTGATGAAATATATAAATACACTGACAAGTTTTGAAACTAAAAAAATACAACTTCTTTTCACACAGAACTTTAACATTTTTTTTAGTACATATTTTACTCTTAGTTAAACCTAAAAAAAAACCCCAAATGTATCTTAACAGGTGAATTGAATTGCTCACCGATCTCGCATGGAGGAAGCACAGCAGCTCACAATGGCGCCGCCTTTAAGCTCTGGCTTTCTACAACCAAAAGGGCAAAAACCCAAAACTAATCAATATATTTTTAATCAACGGATTTTTTAGGAATAACATGCATGAACTTATCTTTAATGTTCGCAAAGACGCCTAACACTTGTTTTGTACCTTTTTTTCTGCGAAACTCCGTCTCTACTCGCTCTGCTGGCGTAGTCTGAGCAGGTGCTATGGCCGAAAGAACTAACGGAAGGCCTGCAGCCTGAGACGAAGAAGATGGGCGGGACGATGCGTCGTTTTACTGCAACTCATTGGCTAAAGATGATGCCTTCATTTCGCTCGGGGAGTTAACCCTTTTTATGCTGGAACTATGGATTATTCAGCTGAAACTGCATAAACATAAGTCTTAACTAGTAGTTATAGTCTTGCTTTTAGAGATTTAACTGTAACATTTAAAAGGCATATTTATATGTGGGTTACATTTGCTAATTACCCAACTTTTTTGAAAGATTTTTATCAAAGATTAGAGTCAACGTGATATGTGGGTTGTAAGAGAAACAGTAAAGCTAAGCTGTAGCGCTGAGGCTAAGCATTAGCATTGGCTGGCATTGGGTTTTTTTTGTGCTTGTTTCCCTGATCTCTCACTTGTTCCTAATATATTTCTCTAAAGTATGGTTTAAAGGGGGCTCTAACCTGCAACCCGCATTTTAACTTCTATTCTGGGTGTAACATTGAGCAAATTAAGGTCAAGCAGAAATGCAATTTCTCTTTTTAATAATTGTCAGAACGCTTGTTGCAAAATTTTGAATGAAGGCTTTTAATTGCATTTTGTGGACTTCCTGATGGTAAATAATTACAGTAGTCCGGCTTTAAACTAACAAATGCATGGACTAGACGTGGACTAAATAAGATCCCTACAACATGTTCAAGCCTTATGAAAACATATTGTGATCAACTGTGTAAAAAGCAACACTGAGATCTAACAAGACCAGAACAGACACAAATGAATTATCTGAGACCATGGAAACACCATTAGCAACTTTCACCAGTGCTGTTTCAGTTTCATCTATGATGAACTCCAAAATTTGACTGAAACTCTTTAAATACACCATTGCTGTTTAGATGTTTACACACTTGTTTAGCAACTATTTTATTCAAGAAAGGAAGAATATATTTATTATAGGTCAATAATTTATTAAGTCTTCTTGAATGAGAGGAGGCTTCCTAAGTAAAGTTTGAATTAGAGCAATCTTAAAATCCTGTGGTACATTCCCTTTTACTAAGGATAGCTTAATCATATCTAAAACAGCGGCAGTAATAAAAAGAGAAAAAGCTGCAAATAGCTCACATGAATTTATGAGACAAAATTAAGTTGACAGCATGGTCAACCTAAACCCCAACCGCTTTTTGAATGATAAACATTACAGGAAACCCAGACTGACAAACAGCGCCTTCAAACTTTTGCAGAGGTATACGTGCAAAGAGAATGAACCTGTACATAAATGCACTTTTACAGGCCATATACTGCTACCTTTTAATCCAGTGTTAAAGTCAGCACTAAATTTGCTCCTGTGAGAAAGGCTCTTAAAGTGTGATTTATGAAATTTCAGCGTTTCAACTTATGTTTTTTTTCCCCAAGATTAGGTATGATTTTTTAAATAATAATTGACACTGTGGGTCTCATTGTTTAGCTCATCTGTAGAAAATAACTTTTTATACAAAAACAACTGAGAAAAAAGTTCAAGCATGAATAAAGCTAAATGTACTAGGCCTGCATGATCATCTGACTCCATTACATGCTAGGACTCTGCTACACAACTGTAACCTTAGCTAAATCTTGTGTCTGAATATTTTTCCATTATATAAAAAACATCATTGTGATATCTACAGTTGACTTCACTAGACACCAATTGATCTTAAGTAATTATCATCTATTAGCTGTCTGGGCTTCATTGAATATACAATTATTTGCAGTTTAGGTTTCATTTCACATCTGTGTGAGAGAAATAAAACACCAACTAGAGCCACAACAACCAGTTGTTTTTGTTCTAATACCACAATCACATACTAATTAATAGAGTTTTCTTCTAATGACATTTTGGATTTTTTTCTGCTTACATTTCACAGTGATTAGACCAACATGACACTTTTGTTTAGTTTTTTTGTTTTATTTTTTTATATCTGCAGCTTTGAGCTGTAACAAATATATCAATGAAGGAATCTGACTTTCTGAGAAGACAGTCAGGTAAAAGTTAAAGTTTCTAATGAAACAAAGCTGCCAGTAAAACTAACCACACTCCACAACCTCTTCTTGTTGTGTCAAACACACAGGAAACCAATACTGAACTACAGCCCCCTATTAATCTGCGGAGGATGAAGAGCAGACAGATTAAAATTGCAGATAAGTCAAGTTTCATTGTCCACTGTGTACTTTAGTTAAGAATCTAAACATTCACTTTAAAAGAAAATCAGAATGCAACAGTGCTCTAACAGTGTGTCCAGACCAAACGCGATAGGAGCGACAAGAGCTTCAGGTTTACATGTAAAATCAATGGAGGAGCAAGATGAAGCACGATTTGGTGTCTCGCGACACTTCAGAAGCAGATTTGCGTCGCGAAAAAGCTTTTCTGCCTGATTTGCGCAAACAATTCGCGCTAGAGATGCGATGGAAAATTCGCGCTGCATTTTATGTGGTGCATTTTGTGCATTCGCGCTCATGGCGTCTATCGCTCGAGTTGGAATAATCTGAACTCCAGCGTCAAATCGCGCCGCGACAACCAATCAGGGGACAGAGTTTCAGTGATTCTGAGACTGTCATGGAGTCACAGCCTCAGGAAGACATGGAGGAAATACTGATAAACATCGTGGCTAATCACCCCGAGCTATATGACACAAGCAGTTTGCTATACAGATATACAGAGACAGAAATTAAAAAATAAACAATTTAGACAGGAATGCTCTTAAGAGGTTTGTGGGTGGCTCTTAAAAGAGCCGTTGTTGCTGTAAAAGCACATCTCGGCCTAGAAGTCAGCCTTGAAACAGCCTCCTCACCTGGTTTCCTGGTAGCAGCTCCCGCACCACGTCCCACGCTGCTCAAATTTTATAAACTTTTACAAACCGCAGACAGATGGACAGCTGCTCAGAAATGTAGTTTGTGTTTCGGCAGGCGAAGCTTGGACCTTCATGGCACAAACTGGGCGAGAAGGTCACGTTCTTCAGGCGGCGAGGAGCCGGTGTTTATGAGAGGCTCGCTGCTGTTTATGGATCCCTCCACCGTAGCTAGACGGTATCTGTAGCTCACCAACCCCCCAGTGCCAGGAGGCCAGCCTGAACACTTAATCCACTCTGTCCTCCGTCAGCTCAGTCCATAATCCACCGCCAGCTGCACTCTAGCCCCAGCTCCGCTGAAGCCCGGGCCAAACACGCTGTCCTCCGTCAGCTCGGTCTATAATCCACCGCCAGCTGCACTCTAGCCCCAGCTCCGCTGAAGCCCGGGCCGAACATGCTGTCCTCCGTCAGCTCGGTCCATAATCCACCGCAGATGCAATCTGGCCCCAGCTCCGCTGAAGGCCAGTTCGCGATTGAAAATACCATATTTTAAGCGCGACCAGTTCGCGTTGTACATGCTTCAAGGTGCGAATGTGCTCGCGAACAGCTAGGCGTGTGTCGCGAATTATAGTCGCTCCTATCACGTTCAGTGTGGACACAGCGTAAATGTCAAATCTATTTCGGTGAATGCTTGTAAAAACAATGATCTTAAAATATTTAGAACTTTACATTGGAAAAAAACACCAATAGGATGTTTCAGAAATATATTTATTCAGTTAAAAAACAGATTTCTTATTTTTACTCTTGTATATTGTACTGGTGTAGTTTAAACACAAAACCGTTGCAGTCATACATTGAAACAGCCAGAAGATGCCGCCAATGCATTGTAAATGGATTTGACTGTGCAATCTATCAGATTGCCAGTATTTTACAAGAAGACCACAAAGACTATAGTAAACTGACTGCATGTTTTTTTAAATGGAATTTAAACAGGTAAGAATATTTATTTCTTGAATGTTGCGAAATCCTTCAGATATTCTTAAACAAGACATTGGGATATATGTAGATTTTAGGAGAAATGGGAATATGCAAAACTCTATTTCTGTTATGGATGAAGAAGTGGAGGAAGTGAAAGAGTGTAAATATCTTGGTTCACTTAGACCAGAGAATGGACTGTAGATGCAACAGTAAAGCTGTCAACAACAAGAAACAGAGCAAGATATACTACTTCAGTGTCCAGTGTTGGCATCAAGATGCAGCAGATCTTCTCTAAGTACGAACGGTTGGAGAGTTCAGTGCATCTCCTCTACCATCGTCTGTTTAGGTAACAGTGTCAGTGCCCATATCAGGATATCAGGTGAGTACACAATGATAGATGCTTCATAAAAGTAAGAACTTTATAGAGAATCTGGAACAAATCAGCCATACAACTTTTCTTCAGTCAGAGGCTTCATCAAATCTGGTCTAATACACGCTGGTACAGATGATTGGTAAATGGCCTTTATTTGTATAGCGCTTTTTAGTCAGTCCCTACCGACCACTAATTTTCCTCATTGTAATACAGGCTGAAGTGGCTGGTGTACACTGACAGAGGCGAGGTTGCAGGACACTGGCGCCACACTGACCAACGGGTGAAATGTCTTGCCCAAGGACACAATGTCTGACTGTGTGTCCAGACCAAACGCGATAGGAGCGACTAGACCTTCAGGTTTACATGTAAAATCAATGGAGGAGCGCGATGAAGCGCGACTTGGGGTCCCGCGACACTTCAGAAGCAGATTTGCGTCGCGAAAAAGCTTTTCTGCCTGATTTGCGCGAACAATTCGCGCTACAGATGCGATGGAAAATTTGCGCTGCATTTTATGTGGTGCATTTTGTGCATTCGCGCTCATGGCGTCTATCGCTTGAGTTGGAAAAATCTGAACTCCAGCGTCAAATCACGCCGCGACAACCAATCAGGGGACAGAGTTTCAGTGATTCTGTGACTGTCATGGAGTCACAGCCTCAGCAGGACATGGAGGAAATACTGATAAACATCGTGGCTAATCACCCCGAGCTACATGACACAAGCAGTTTTCAATACAGAGACAGAAAAAAAACAAAAAAACTATTTAGACAGGAATGCACCTCTCGGCCTAGAACTGAGCCTTGAAACAGCCTCCTCACCTGGTTTCCTGGTAGCAGCTCCCGCACCACGTATCCGTAGCTCACCAAACCCCCAGTGCAGCGGTCCCAGCTCTACCGGAGGAGGCCAGATCGAACATTTAATCCACTCTGTCCTCCGTCAGCTCGGTCCATAATCCACCGCCAGCTGCACTTTAGCCCCAGCTCCGCTGAAGGCCAGTTCGCGCGTGAAAATACAATATTTGAAGCGTGACCAGTTCACGCTTCAAGGTGCGAATGTTCAAGCATCCAGCTGGGGGCATGTGGCGCGTTTTGACGCTTTTGGTGTGGACACACAGTGAGACTGTCAGAGCCGGGGCTCGAACCGGCAACCTTCCAATTACAAGACAAACGGCCAACTCCTGAGGCACAGGTTTCCTGCCAACATCCAACAATATCTACGGGTAAAACTCGAAAGATTACAAAGTCATGCAGAAGTTTCTTATAATTATAAATTGTGGATCATTTTGGCTGTGCTAATGCAATTTATGCCGTTTTTCCCGAGGGTGTGTAATTTTGGGGGGAATTACCCGTGAAAAAGAAGTTTTTTACTACCATTTACTATAATGCTGGCATAAATAAGTGTATAGCATCTTTCGTCATATTGTAGGGGGGGTTTTGCACTCTTACTGCAGATGGTTTTGGTGTATTTTAGAGGTGTCGGGCAATAATGTGCATGTATGTGTTCAAAATTTTGTTATGTGTTTTTTACAGCTTTCCTCCAGAATGTTTGCTCTCATTGCTCTCTGCTTCACAAATATACAGATGAAAGTTGCGAGCGCAATTTTTCAGAAGGTAGGGTTGTGTGGGTGGATGTTACGCCACTATGTCCCAATCTTACATTTTCATTACGCCTCGCTGTATGTGAATAATCATTCAATATGCTGCAAAAATATTAAAACTTACAGACATATTTAGTGTTGCATATTGTAATATCAACAAGTATAAAGCATATGCAGGGATCAAAGCTGAACATGAACACAGTTCTCACTGATAAGATATTCCACGAGCTAGATGCTGAGGAAGCGCCAGCTTCCTCCACAGAAGCACCCAGTACACCAGCTCAGGTGACTGGACAAGCCAGCTTCTCCTTTGTGTTGCCCAGCTCGCCCTTACCTACAACCATGTGGAAGTTGTGTATATGGAGTAGCAGCTGAGGTGATTCTGGGGCCACTGCAGCCTCAGCCATATGCCATCAAAATTTGACCCGAAGCTGTGGACGGTTTGCAACATTGCTTCCTCATATGCCTGGGGGATGATTAGAGATGGTACCGGTTATGACATAAACAGTAGTAGCCAGACCGAAAAGCAATGCACATTTTGGTGCCTTATTTCAGTTCTTTTTTCTTTTTTTTCCAGAGATGGTAAACACTATGGATTCTGAGCATACCATCAGCCAAGAGTCATGCCCTTTATCACCAGAAAAGGTAAACCTGGCTATCTTTTTGCAAAAAACCTCCACAAAGTTAGGTCTGTCAGAATTATCAATCAATCAATCAAACTTTTTTTATAAAGCGCTTTTCAAACAAACAAAGTTACTCAAAGTGCTTTACAGATTTAAAATAACCCCACAACCCCCCCCTTCAAAAATAAAATCATCAATGCAAATCCAACCCATCATCCATACTCACTCACACACACACTTAGAAGCTACAAAAAGCGTGCTGAGTACAGATGAGCCAGGAAATGCCATCATGGGAGCCATCTGCATCAGCAGCAGCAGATCAACAGCAGCAACCAAGGCTCCGACCCAGGGCGCCCAGAGGAGGGAGGGCTGGTACCCCCACCTCCACCCAAGCACTACCTGGGGGGCACCCGAGCAGCCACAGCCGACCACCGCCCCCGATGCAGGGGGCCCCCCAGAGAGGAAACACTGGCAAGAAAGATTAAAATACATTAAAATATAAAGTTAATAAAATATAAAGTATATAAAGTATAAAACAATAAGTGTAAAACAAATAATAAAAATGCAAAGCAGATTAATAAATAAACAGTTAAAAGCTAAACTAAAAATTAAATCAGGTAAAACATGCTGAGCGATTAAAAATATATCAATAAATAATAATTAGTTAAAGTCTAAGCTAAAAAGGTGAGTCTTGAGCCTGCTCTTAAAAACATGAACGTTCTCTGCGGCCCTGAGATCCTCTGGCAGCCTGTTCCAGAGGTGAGGGCCATAATAATGGAAAGACGCCTCACCATGAGTCTGTGTCCTGACTTTGGGGATGACAAGGAGATGGCTGCCAGAGGAGCGCAGAGACCACGAGGGTTCATACGGTAAAAGCATTTCTGACAGATAAGAAGGCCCAAGACCATTAAGACACTAAACGAGTTAAAAGAATAGTGTGGTCTACTGTATCAAAGGCAGCGCTTAGATGCAGAAGAACCAACACTGTCACCTTCTTAGCATCATAGCTTAGTCTAAAATCATTTAAAATCTTTAAAAGCGCCGTCTCTGTGCTGTGGTTCATCTTAAAACCAGACTGAAATTTCTCTAGGACATTATGTCATTAAGTTGAATAAAAACAAGTTTTTCTAAAACTTTGCTTAAAAATGGTAAGTTAGATACCAGTCGTTAGTTGTTTAAATCATTAAAATCTAAATTGCTCTTCTTCAGCAGGGGCCTCACTACCGCCGCTTTAAAGGCAGCAGGAAAAACCCCCGTCTGAAGGGAGCAATTCATAAAGTTTAAAATCTCATCTTTAAAAGAACCATAAAATTGCTTAAAAAACCTGGTGGGAATCGGGTCCAAAGCGCTTGTGGTGGGCCTCACTGAGGAGAAAACTTTATCAAGGGTCCCAGCTTCTACCAGGACAAAACTGTCCAGTGTTTCCTCTGGTGAAGGCAGACACTCAGATTTGTCTAAAACCATGTTTGTTTGAGAGGATAAAATATTACATCTGATGGTGTCTACCTTCCCTCTGAAGTGGTCTGCAAACTCCTCACAGAGAGTGTTTGAGGGGGTTTTCTGTAAAGTATTAGAATTATGATGTAGAATGTTGTCAATGGTGGAAAACAGAATTTTGGGATTATTTTTATGTTCTGAGATGATTCTGGAAAAGTATGTATTTCTGGAATTTCTTAAAGCGTTATTATATAATCTGAGATGTTCTATGTATATCTGATGATTTATTGTGATTTTATTTTTCCTCCATTTCCTTTCTACCACCCTGCAGCTCCTCTTTAATTTTCTAATAGCTGCGTTTCTCCACGGTACTGTACGTTTTGAATGAGGGTTTACAACTTTAATTGGAGCCAGCAGGTTGAGAGCAGATGTAAGCCTACTGTTAAAATCATTAACGATAAAATCACAGGGGGCAGGTAAAGGTATAGGAGGAAATTTTTTAAAACTTCAAGAAAACCTGCAGCCACTTCAGGGGTTAGATGACGCTTCCTGACAGTTCTCATAGAGGTCTCTGATACAGACACCCTGCGATTAATTAGATCAAAAATTACCATAATACCAATCCCTAGGCATGATGGCATACTTGGGAGGACAAAACTCCAGATACACCTGCAGACAGGGGAAGTATGAAGGCATTTGGGGGTCAAAAGTATTTGTTTCTTGTAACTGAGAAGCTGAGGTCACTGAGGAAAATTGTTTTGTTGCAGTTTTCAAATTCTAGATTTTTCTCTCACAAATAGAACACAGCGGTTACACCTTTTCAGTTTTTAAGTACAATGCACAAATTGCATTCTTTGACTCACACTTTTAAAGAAATCTTACGTTTTGCCCCAATTGATCCAAAACAAATGGATCATCCACATGTGGATGAGTTTTGTACCATACCTGTACCTGTATGAAAAACGGGGCTTCTGTAGGAATGGCGGCGCGTGCACACGCTGCGGCTCAGCGTCTCTCCAGTTTTAGCAATTTAGTGTTTATATTTTTACTCAGCATACTGTATATACTCCACTCAATCTCTGTAGACATGTCATTTGGATAACCAGTATTAACCAACCATACATTATACACAATTTATATATTCTCTGCACTGCCATACTCTACTTGCACTTTGTACTTAATGCTTCTTTGCACTTCTGGTTGGATGTCAACTGCATTTCATTGGCTATGTACCTGTACTTTGCTAAATGACAATAAAGTTGAATAAGAATAAGAATGAGAAAAACAAATAAAAATACCTGTGTACACGTCTTTGTTGACAACAGACACAAAGCAGTGAATGCAACTGCACAAAACGGCTGATAAGAGTCACAAAAACTGTCACACCTTCTTTTTCTGCACGCTCCTCCTTTTGCTCCATTTGTTTCACTGTGAAAAATATTTTGTGACTTGTGGATAAAGCTTATGCCATATAGCATGGGGCACTGCTGAATTTAGTAATAAAACCAGAAATAACCTATGCTAAGGACGTAGCACAGTGCGGCGGCCCCTGTTTGTATATTGTTAAATTGCGGCTGGGAAATTTAGAGCAGATTAAATCCCTAAATGTTCCAAAAACTCCTCAAGACACAAAACATTAAAGCCCTCTGTAATAAATGCGTCTTTCTCCTAGTGTCTATTAATAGCCCATGTATATTAATAGAACACCAAGGCCTCTCAGAACCGGATAAATAGGGAGATACGAAGCCGAAGTTGGCTTCCGGTTGTTGTCTGACTTGGGCTAAAAGGCAATCTGCCCAATTTCCACTAACCTGAAAGGCTTTAATCTGCTCTTGTTTAAAATATAAAATACTTCAAACCTGGGCTAGATTATTCTACACCAATAGCAGAATAATTCAAGATCACTTTGGGATTAGTGAATCCTTTATTTGACTTGTAAGAGTTTAATAAATTGCAAGATTAGCACTTAATGTGAGTTACCTCCCGAAGTGCAGCCGGAATGTCCCCCTCATCAGCTCCAAGCACCGGAGAGGAGAGTCCCAGGATGAGCCTTGTAGGAGGAGCGCTTGTTCTGCACACTTGTTTTTAATCTGTGTTTTGTAATACACTGTTCAACCGGCTTTTTGTATGAGCGATTCTTTGATTTTTTTCTGTTTTTCAAAGTGCAGGTTTTAATACAAAATCTGGCATGAAAGGGGTTAAATCTCAGAAACATATAAGTATTTTAATATATTTTGTGAGTACTGAATCTAAGGATGTAATTAATCAAAAATAGGATTTATGAAATATTATACACTTTTATTCTTACATAAGTCTTTAGTGCATTTTAGTGCATATTGAAAGAGGGTAGAAGGGTTAAATGGTCTCTCAGTCTGGTTCAATAGGAATCACAATTATGGGTGAGACTGTTGAACTGATTGTGATGCAGAAAACAAATGGACTCAGCCTCAAAAGCTAAATGCAAAATAAGTTAGGTGTTCCCAGAGTGGTGTATCAAAGCATGTTAAGAGAAAGTTTTGTGGATGGGAAAAGTGTGGACGAAAAACCTGCACAAGCAGCAGGGATGACTGCAGCCTGGAGAGGATTGTCAGTAAAAGGTCATTCAAAAGTGCAGATGACTGCAAGGCATAGAGTTACAATACTAATAATCTGAATTCTGAATCCATGATGTAAAGGTATTGTAATTTTTCAGGAACTGTTCCAATGAAAATGGGAGCAAAAATATATCCACAGAAGCTCAGAAGCTGACAATGCTGTTATCATAAGTGGACCAACACCAGGAGATGACATGGCTCCCCAAATCAACACAGACTTTGGAAACTTCCCACTCAACCTCAAGCATATTGGATTGTGTGCCTCTCCATTCTTCTTCCAACCCCTTCTGGGACCTTGGTTTCCAAATCCATCCATCTGTCCATTATCTAATCTGCCCATCCCTAAAAGGTCGTTGTGTCCAGCGATCATCAGCCGAGAGGCGTGGAAAAACCCTGGCTGGTCACCAGACCATCGCAGGGCTGGTTTTCAAATGAGTTGCACAATTAACTCTTATCATAAAAGAGAGTTTGGACCACTGAGCAACAGACCAACAGCAGCTTGACATGAGTAATGCAACATTTGAAGCATATGTCTATGATCCGTCTGTGTGTGGTGGTGTTTGATGCACTAACTCCAGCCTCATTCCACTCCTTGTCTCCATACTGAGTCTAAAATATTTAACCTTTTTAGTCTAATTTGACATTTTGAATTTGGGGGTTTTCATAATCTGTGAGCCATAATCATCAGCATTATAAAAATAAAGAGTCTTTATCTTATATTAGTTTCAACTTTTAAGTTGAATTACTGAAATAAAGAAACTTTTGCATAATCTAATGTTGTTAGTTTCACCGACATTCTGATGACCTGGGTATTATTTCCAAACTTTATTGGCTTGCAGCACTTGCTCAGCTTCAAAAAGTTCACCAATAAAGTATAAAAAAAGTATGTAAAGTATGTTCCATGTTTAAAACCTAACAATTTTGCCAAATATCTTATGTAATGTTCCTAATTTTAATTATTTAAATATTCTTTATTTGTAAACTCATGTGTTTGCTTGATTGGGTAAAAGGCACATACAGATTAATAATTTATGTTTCTTGTCACACTTTTTTAAAAGCTGTCCCCTTTTTATTAATTAAATTTATGTCTTAATTTCCTGTTTTGTTTTTATTTTTTGCATATTCAGACCAATGTGATCAATATAGTAGCAAATCAATAGAGCTTCTTCAAGAGCTTCACACAATGTCAAACAGTTGATCTTAACTGGTTTTCAAGGTAGACGTTATGGTTAGCTGGATTGAAACCAGTGTTTGTCTGCAGTCTGTTACCAACAACGTGAAACATACATTGCAAACAATCTGTTTTCTCAAATTCTAGATCAATGCAGTGTGTGATGCAAATGCAGAAGTAATAAATAGAAATAATAAAAATAAATAATAAATAATAAAACTGAATATAAAGATGTAAAGTTTGCATCTTAATAGGTAAACTATTCAGAAAGCAAATATGACCAAGTTAATTGCTTTCCATTATTTTTGTTTAATCATTTTTTTCTTTATTATTTTCTGTTCGTTTGTCTTTAACCTTTAAAACATTTCTTGCACTGAAGCAGTCCATAAAAGTTTCACCTCGAAGCTTCTCATTTTTTTGTTGTTGTCACATTTGGTCACAAATTAACTTAAATTTAGGACACATTTCTTTAAAAAAATTACCATTTTAAAATTGAGTAAATTTTATGTATTCCAAGAAAAACTTCACCTTTGCTTTGTTACCTATGCTGCATTGAGAATTTAATTTTGTACTGATGACAAATTCAAATTTGACTTGCTCTGAAGATCACTTTCGGAATTTGGGGTGCTGTTGGTTTTATTTAGATTATTTACAAAATCTCACAATGTTGAAACAATTCAAAAAGCCTAACAATGTATTTTGCATATATACATGTAAAAAACCACAGAACGAAATGTTCCATTCCACCAGCCAATCAGCAGCGGCCCATATTTCGATGGAAAGATCTATGTCATCTTTTCAACCAGAAAAAAGATGCAAGCTTCTCTTTGAGCTCCAGCTCAACATCTATCATGAATTCAGTGAGATCGATTCTGGGGGTTTTCTTGGGTAAATTTCAAATGGCATTTACTTTCTAAAGTTTGGGCATGTTTTATGTTGTCATGTACTGACTGCAGAATTATTCTGTTTTTTTCTTTTCCAGGACTAGTATCATGCAGTCATAACTGCATGTCTGTTTCAGTGCGTGAAGTGACCTTTAGAACTGGAGAAAACATCACTCTTTATTGCGATTGCAAAACAGCAACTGGAGTTTTTATTGCGTGGTTCTTTAGGTACTGTTCCCATGAAAATCAGTCTCATCATGTTATAACCATATCGGATCAGTTCAAACTGAACTACAAATTTCCACGTTTGAAATTTATAAAGAACGAATCTTCAGAATCTTATGACCTGCTGGTTATAAATGCTACAAATGCAGATGAGGGCTTCTATTACTGTGGAACAGCAGAGCTAAGAGTGGAAAAGGACAAAGACAAAAACATCTTCTCTAAAGAAATTTACTTGTATGGGGACATCACCACAAGACTCAAGCTCAGTAAGCAGATCTTTTTGAGTATGGTGTTTTTAATGTGTTTAAATGCTGTACACTTAAACATAACAAACTATTTGTGTTTGTTCAAGATACCTGTGCGCCTTGTTCTGACTATAAGAAGGCAGTGGAGGACTGCGGCGGGTGCTGGAAGCTGCTCTTCTTTCTGTGCCCGACTGTTTTTCTTTTCTCTGTTCTCTTCTCCTCACTTTTATTTTACTTGCATTGCCACAAAACAGGTATTGCAATATTGACCTGTCTTGCTCCTTTAGAGTTTGCCTATGCTGAAAAAATTACTAAGTGCATATTTTTTGCTTTTTAGGAAAAGAAAATCAGGACGACAGAAATCAACCTGAACAAGAAAGACATATGGAAGAAACAGAGGTAACAACCAGATTTTGAATCTCTACATTTGCCAAGTCTTACGGCACAAATTGAGTACCGCAGATATCTGCCCATTTTAGTTACAGTGGTCAATAAAAACCAGCATGTCTGCTTTCCTTTTTTGCGTTGTCCTTCCACTATATATAATTTATTGGTATTCTGTGATTATTTGATATCTTAGGATGAAAACGTGTGTTATGCTGCCTTGGAAATCCATCAGCCATGTAAGAGAACAATGAAGAAGAGGGAGATCCAGTCTTCAGACTATAGAACACTCACCACTGTTAAGTATGCCTCCAATGAAGATTCACTTTCTACTGGGATGTGATCCAACGTGAATGATCAATGCATTCTCATTTTTTCCACCCCCTCAAAAGTGAACTTTAAAAAAAGTTTTCCTTCCTTTCTTATGAATGTAAAATTTTAAGTAAATATTTGATTTTAAAATATGTTTATTGTGTGCATTTTGTGCTTATTTAAAACATAAGTGGTTGTGTGGAAAAAATTGGATACCCAAATAGATATTTATTTCCTTATAAAGATATGTTCACATATTGATGTCTAGAGTGATTTTTTTTGTTTGCTTCTGAAAATGAAAAGTATTTAATTGCACTTTAGCACCAACAATAAACAACGGGCACCCTTCACTCTCTAGTTAGTGTTTGACATTTTAATTGAAATAATTTAAGGGAAACACTTCTTGAACATCCCTGAAGTCTCCACTATCAGTCTAAACAAGGTTGCACCAATCCTCATTTTCAGCTGTGAGATGTTTGAAAGATTCCTTGTATGTACAGCCTGTTCCAGTGTACCTCAAGTTTATCTTTCAGATATAGTATAAAATAATGGTCTCTGATAAAGTTAAATCTTTAATCATAATAAAAATGTATTATAATCTGAATATTCATACTCCCCCACCCCCCAATAATTTTCCTTTGGCTGGATTTGTTTGTGTCCTGTTTCTTTTCTTAAGAATTAAAAATCTTAAATTGATCTGTAGTATGTGAATATTGATTATTTTAGCAATTAAAACAAATATAGTAATTAAACTGCACATCATGATTTTTAGAATTCTGATTCTCGTAAGAAAGGAGTTAATGATTATGAGCTAGTTCAGGCAGTCAGTTCCACCCGTGCAGCTGCTTCTCATGAGATCTTTCACACACTGTTCAGAATATATGAGGCATACCCTACCCTAGTATCATGCTGCACTTTGCATTTCCCGCATTGTTTCCTGCCTGCTGTTGCCACCCAGCCTCTGTCTAGTTCTCTTAAGCCCCTCTACTACCCCAACACCCATGTTTGCCCCCCAAGGTCATTTATCTCCTGAAATGTGTGGCCATCTGCAGGGGGTTTCAGATGTGTTCATCACTCCAGGACATGTTACGTAGTAGTCATGGAAGGATGAGATCAGAGCCTAGATACTAAAGTCAAACTTTTATTGTGTTAAATAAAGATTAATTGAAATATTACCGTATATGTTGTCTGAGTAAGATATATAGTTTATATATTATTGTATATTTATGTTTTATAGTAGACTGGACAATGTAGGGTCTCTTCCAAAGATAATTTAAACTTCAGACAGATATTTTTTTTAATACAATATATGTCAGGGTCAAATTTTTTTACAACAGTACCACTGCTCCAAGTGCTTCACAGGGCAAGACAAGATAAAAGCCTAAAAGACTACAATAATGCTATAAAATATATGAATTGCAACATAGAAATAAAAATATAATAAAATAAAAGTGAAGTTCAAATTTTGAAACAATATTAAAATATACAGTATGCCAGTTGTCTTTTAACAAGCAGACATGATTATGTAAGTAATTTCAATTTACTTTAAAGAATGCTATTTGAACTTCAGAGCACCATCTGTGTATTTAAGACTCATTGACAACGATTGCTACATAAATGCTAGAAAATAGAAGCACAAACCTGGATTTTCAGGAAGTCCGTTCAAGATGCTATAGCTGTATATTGAGTCCTTGTGGTTTAGCATGGGTTTTCATTATATTGAAAACCCTGCCATTCAGAAGACCAGAGGGTTCTAGAGAGCTCAATAAAATAAGCATGAAACAATAAAATATCTCTGATTACTGAGATGGACTAAGATCAGCTTTATGAACAATCAATCTGCTTGCTAACCACTCTTCCCTATATGCTTAAGAACTTTATATCAAATTTACACACATTTAATTTTTGGATAATTTATTCCTTCAGATATGAAAAACTGCTTAAATTTGTAAAGTAATTGCAGAAAACAATAGGGCACCCAAAAATTTTACTCAAGTAGGAGTACAATTACTTGAACATATTTTTACTCAAGTGGAATTAAAGAAGAATACAAAAGCAACTGAAGTACAGAGAAATTAATCATAACTGATTTATCTTTTTCTTTTTTTAAATTATTTAATCAAGCAGAGAGAAAATATAAAGTTATTTGCAAATTCTGGTATTAAAAATACTAAAATACATTACAAGTAAATAATTATTCAATTTTAAGCAGACTATTTATGAAATTAATACCTACAGTAGTTAATGTATAATATAAGTTAGGAAAGGATAAAAAAACTACCATTGACAATACATACTAATTGCTCTTATATTCATTTGACTAGACGACACAAGCTCACCAAAAATAAAATATCTTTGGTGCACAACAACAACACTTGTGTACAGCCAAGAATTCTTACTTAAACATAAACTGTGTCTTTCTCATGCATTTTCTCTTACAAGTTTGTACTTCGTGAAATACATTACAGTGGGTAGAATATCCAGAATTTTTATCCAAGTAAAAGTAAAAAGTGCTGTGTTATAAAATAACTCCTAAAAGCAATGTTTTTCCCCAAAAGGTTACTCAGGTAAATCTAACTGCAGTACAGGTAACTAGTTAGTATTTAAACACCCAAGAGCTCTTTTCATGCAATATAAATTCATTTAAATAAAAATTGAGATCTGAAATATTTATTTTATCAAGCTACATCTTTCTGGAAGACAGGAGTGAGTGCAAATGCATACAACACTGTTAGATGCAAGTTTGACACCCATATGTGGAATGTTTAATTTTATTTTTTCAGGTTTAGACTACTACAACAAATTAAACTCAGGAAACGTTTGTAGTTTGTGGCTAAAGAAATTTTGATCTATTATTCAGAGGACCCAAATATGCTATGTATTATTGAGCTGAGGTGATATCCATGGCAGAGGAGGTGCACTGAACAGTACCTAATAATTGCATCTTGTTCAGAGCAATAACACATAGTAATAAAACATCATAACTTGAAAAGATACTCATTGTTTCACACATGAACATGAGTGCATCTGTTTCCTTTAATCTTGCATTTCCCCTAGTCTCTCTTGACATAAACAAGGGCACTTTAGATTTAATCTTCAGCTCAGTGCTGACTGCCTACACGGCGAAATTTCAGAGATGTCACAAGATAACAAGGAGCAAGCTTCAAAGATAACCTTTGCAATATAGCACCAGTGAGCAGCAGTCTTATGTGAATCTGACACAATTTTTTAGTGTACATTTGTGGCTTAATTTGGTTACAACTTAAAAAATCATAATATTTTGAAAAAGTTAAATCATATTTTACACTCTTTTCACAATGTGAAACTCATATTATGTAAATTCATGGCACATATAATGAAATAATTCACTATATGAATCATTTTTTGTGATTTTGATTATTATGGTTGATGGATAATAAAAGACAAAAAAGTAATCTCCTGAGGCGTTGTGTGGCGTAATGCTAGAGCTGGTGCCCCATATGCAAAGGCTATGGTTCTTAACATGGCCGTGGTTTGACTACTGACCTCAGAACCTTTGCCGCATATCTTTTTCCCCTTCTCTTTCCCGATTCAAGCAACCAACTGTCAAAAAAGGGCCTCTACTGCCAGAAAAACATAAAAATTGCCTTATTTTGCATGGAAGCAATCCGCCTGTGATACTGCTAAAGTGTTAAGGAGGTTCAGGTTGCTTTGATAGCACCCTTCAGGTCATCTGCGTTGTTGGTTCTGGTGTCTATCATCGTTCTCTTAATAATACTACATAGATTTTTTATAGTGCTCAGGTCAGACCAGTTTGTTGGCCAGTCGCAGTTACATCATGATTTAAACCAGCTTTTGGTAGCCTGGGCAGGTTGCAAATCCAGCTGTTAAGGTCTCCATAAAGCTTGCGGCAGAAGGGAAGATAAAGGGCTTTTAAGTTTCCTGATAGATAGGTATGTTGATTGTGAACTTCAGAAAGCACAGTGGACCAACGTCAGATGATGACATGGCACCCTAAATCATTAATGACTGTGGACCACTGAGCAACTGTCCAATTTGTTTTCTCATTTCCCTGGTAAGACCTTTCTAACTTTTCTAAACCTTTAGGAGTGGTTTGAGACCAACAATCTGCATTTCTATGGAGGACTTTGTTAGTTCTTTCTACCTCAGTAGAGCAGAACATATCATAAAAGACTCCTCACACTCAGGGAAATACCTTTTTAAACTTCTACTCTTGGGTCAGTCATACAGGTCACACAAAGCTCGGACAAGCAGACTAAGGTATAGTTTCTTTCTAACAGCAGAAATACATTAAATAAGGCTAAACCTTCCAGAAAACAACTTAGCAATAGTGTGAATTATGCCGGTCCTTAATAAAATATACTGTAAGCTAATTAATGAAATACGGCCTGTAGCTTCCTGTATAACACTTGTTGTTATTTCAATTACGGGTGTCTAATTAATTAATTAATCAAAACCATTTTAGTATGCTGTTTTTTAATGGCATTAATCTATTTTTTAATCTTTACTTTTATTGTTTGTGCATAGAAACATTACTTTGTAGTTGCCTATGAAAGGCATCTGTTTTTTATGCTTTGGGCTTCTTGTGCTTGAGTTGTTGGGGCTTAACCATACCCTGAAGTGAAGATTTAAGGCTGTAAACTTATCATAAACGGACTGTTTTCTATTGTAGGGTGGAGGGCGTCGTAAGATGGTGCGGGGAGTTGCAGACAGTCTTCTCAAATTAGCCAAATTTAGCAAGTTTTTACATCATCCTAGCGGTTCTCTTTCAAAAATAAAAGAGAATAGCGATAAATCTAGCAACTTGTTATGGGGTTATTGGAGACTTTTGGATAAGCCATGTAACATACTTGCTTTTTAACCCTGCGTAACATCGCGTTGACACAAGCAGCAGGCTGCGTCTTGGGGATATACTTGCTTGCATACTATCTCAAGGAAATTTCCATCAAACGCAACTGGACTTGGTAATTTGTCTTGGAAGACGTTTCACCTCTTATCCAAGAGGCTTCATCAGTTCATGCTCGCCGCTGACCAGGCTGGGACTGGTCCAACTAACTGGTGTGGAGACTCAGCTATTTAACCTCTTGAACAAGAATCATTATGTCATTGGATCCTTTGTGCTCCATGTCTTAACGACGGTCGTTGGCGTGCCGCCTATTGGTGGAGGTTAGGTTTCGGCTTCATTAGTGCCCTATTGTGTTATAACGACAGTCATTGGAGTCACAGTTGTTTCTGTTATTAGAGGCTAATTTGTTTGAGTCTCCTAGGGAGGGATGAAAGTGCAGCATTGTAAATTGGAGATAGGTGATGTCTCAGGCCTCCTCCTCTGTTTAGCGATGGTTTCTCTACTTTTACATAGATGGCTTCTTTTACTCCTCTTTCAAACCATCTGTCCTCTCTGTCTAATATCTGGACATTGCTGTCCTCAAAGGAGTGGGCTTTCTCCTTGAGATGTAAATGAACAGCAGAGTCCATGCCTGAGGAGTTAGCTCTCCTGTGTTGGGCCATGCGTTTGTACAGTGGTTGTTTGGTTTCACCAATGTAGAGGTCCTTGCATTCTTCATTGCATTGGATTGCATACACCAGGTTGCTTTTGTGTGTGTGTGGTGTTCTGTCCTTGGGATGTACTAGTCTCTGTCTGAGTGTGTTGCTGGGTTTGAAATACACAGGGATACTGTGTTTGTTAAAAATCCTCCTGAGTTTTTCAGAAATCCCAGACACATATGGAATGACTACATTGTTTCGTTTGTTTTCTTTTTCTTTTTCAACCACTTTGTTGGCTTTCCTTCTGGAATTAGCTGCAGTTTTCACAAAAGTCCAGCTGGGGTAACCACAAGTTGTGAGGGTGTCTCTCACGTGCTTGCGTTCTTCCCCTTGGGCCTGTGAGCTGGTGGGTATGTTATCAGCTCTGTGTTGCAGGGTCCTGATAACACTAAGCTTGTGTTCCAGTGGGTGGTGTGAGTCAAAAAGTAGGTATTGGTCTGTGTGTGTGGGTTTTCTGTATACCCCAATGTGGAGCCTTCTGTCCTTTCTCCTCTGGACGACACAATCTAAAAAGGGCAAACTATTGTCCTTGACATCTTCTCTGGTGAATTTGATGTTTCTGTCCACTGAGTTTATGTGTTCAGTAAAGGCTTGCACCTCTTTGGTTTTGATTTTAACCCATGTGTCATCTACGTATCTGAACCAGTGGCTAGGTGTTATTCCTTCAAAGGAGTTCAAAGCTCTGCACTCTACCTCCTCCATGTATAAATTTGCCACAATTGGAGAAACTGGTGAGCCCATGGCACAGCCGTGTTTCTGTCTATAAAACTTGCCATTGAACTGGAAATATGTGGTATTCAGGCACAATTCCAGGAGTTGGCAAATGTGTTCTGGTTTGAGTTTTGTTCTGTTTTGGAGGGAGTTGTCCTGTGTAAGTCGTTCTCTTACTGTGACCAAGCCTCCATGGTAGGAATACAGGTGAACAATGAAGTCACGTCATAGGAAACCATTGTCTCATCTGGATCCATTTTTAGATTCGGACTTTGTTACAAAGTCTATGGGTTTTGGATGTGGTGTGGGGTGTTGTACCAGAGGTGCCAGGATATTAGCTATGTGTTTGGCTATATTGTACGTGACAGAGTTTATACTGCTGACAATGGGCTGAGGGGGCTTTTTATGGATCTTGGGGAGTCCATATAGGCAAGGAATTGAGTCTGGGGGTAAGCCGTAGTATTGCGTTTTGTATACTAAGGACAGAACACCACACACACACAAAAGCAACCTGGTGTATGCAATCCAATGCAATGAAGAATGCAAGGACCTCTACATTGGTGAAACCAAACAACCACTGTACAAACGCATGGCCCAACACAGGAGAGCTAACTCCTCAGGCATGGACTCTGCTGTTCATTTACATCTCAAGGAGAAAGCCCACTCCTTTGAGGACAGCAATGTCCAGATATTAGACAGAGAGGACAGATGGTTTGAAAGAGGAGTAAAAGAAGCCATCTATGTAAAAGTAGAGAAACCATCGCTAAACAGAGGAGGAGGCCTGAGACATCACCTATCTCCAATTTACAATGCTGCACTTTCATCCCTCCCTAGGAAACTCAAACAAATTAGCCTCTAATAACAGAAACAACTGTGACTCCAATGACTGTCGTTATAACACAATAGGGCACTAATGAAGCCGAAACCTAACCTCCACCAATAGGCGGCACGCCAACGACCGTCGTTAAGACATGGAGCACAAAGGATCCAATGACATAATGATTCTTGTTCAAGAGGTTAAATAGCTGAGTCTCCACACCAGTTAGTTGGACCAGTCCCAGCCTGGTCAGCGGCGAGCATGAACTGATGAAGCCTCTTGGATAAGAGGTGAAACGTCTTCCAAGACAAATTACCAAGTCCAGTTGCGTTTGATTGAAATTTCCTTGAGATAACCATGACCTGGATGAATGAGAATATTCACAGGCTTGCTTGCATACTACTGAAGTTCCTCTAGGGGGCAGCGTACAGTGGTCAGACCAGATAGAGTGGTGGATTTGTAATGTAGAGACCAAACCAACATGACGACCACAGTGGAGATAATCAGATGGTTATTCTTCAGTTTACGACAGGAAAATACGGCAGCAGTGACGTAGAAGGTATGTAAGACAATATTTACCGCTATTCGTGCTTGTTTTCCTACTGCTTTTGTCGCCGTTTACTCCATGTACATACAGCCAGTCAAATAGTCCTCTACAATCCCCCTAGTGGTAACGCTCATATTGCTGTGTGCGGAGTGTGGACACGTTGCATTAATTTCAGAGGACGTTCACAAGCAACGCTTGAAACAAAGCTACGCGAGGAAGCCATGATAAACACGCGTACACATAATTAAAAGCAAGTATGTTCCCGGCCTTACTCTTCTCTCCAGGCAACGGCAAGGCATGCTCCTGTCTTAGACCGCTCACAGAAACAGAAGGCAACCAGTCTGCACTGCACACTGGAGCTCAACCCAGCCGCCCAAGCTGTATGGCTGGGGTGGCACACCCGGACTCATTGCAGATATTTACTCCAATAAGTCCAGAACGCTAATGAACTAGGCTTGCTCGAAGCAGAAGGTTACAGTCGCCCCTTGGAACCAGTCATGAAAACAACAGAATGCAAATTCTGGGACTGCATCTCTTTATGTCTGTTAAACACAATAAATTACTTCATAAAACCACTTTTTTTAATTATATTGATCAAACCTTTGTTTGACCAGAATTTAAATCAAAATAGCCTGACGCAGCCATATTCAATTCTAATCAGAATGTGAGTCTGATACTGCTCCATTGGGCTGTGATTATGGGGCGTGTTTTAACTGAACCAGAAAAAAAATGCCTCTGCACTCAATTGGATAGACCTATAACCAATTTGAGCAACGGAAGTGTGTGACGTTGCTCTGCAGAGCAATGGACGTTATATGTTCCTCTTTTAAGATTCCTCTTTTAAAATAAATGTGCTGTTGATATCTTCTAGAAAAGGCTCGATGGCAGAATCTACACATCTCGGTTCTCCAGCGGCAGCCATCGTTGTTGTAAACAAATTAAACTCCGGCGCTCTTTGGTGACGTGGTTGATTACGTTACTGTTATTCACCTGTCAATCATCATAAGCCCGATTTGATTGGTCCGAACAGATCTTGTTCGAGCATAATTGCTGCTCACCCAGGCTATCAAGACTAGGGTTTTTCTCAGCAATTGTTAGGTGAGATTAAGAGTGAGATTAATAAAATAAATTAATTGCAGATCATAATTAATGAATCTCCCAAACATGTTAATCTTATGAAAGGTCTCATTTCAATTATTTTTTTATCATGTCTTTGTTTTTATACATTTCATTCGCACTATTTTACTGCATTCTACATATTTAGATCTGATTAGGTATCTATTTCTATCTATCTATGTATGTATGTATGTATGTATGTATGTATGTATATATATATGTGTATGTTTTAGTGTACAGTTTTTATTTTTTGTAATGTACAAAGGCACCTTTTAAGGACCAACTGCTCATATTTCATTGTAACACGATGACAATAAAAGTATTTCTAATTAATTTAAAGCCCATGTGCAAGACCGGTCTGTGTGTTGTGACCATAGACTGTAAAAAAGAATAGACAGTGCCTCCTCACTCCTCCCCGTTTACCAGAATGACACACTTTCATGGGGGAATTCATGGAGGATTCACAGACTCCTCCTCCCCAGCTCTGAGGAAGCATGTTCTTAAAAAGGGCATGGGGCGGGATCTTCACTGTAGACTCTTCCCTCGTGGGGCGTGTATGGGCGTGTAGTTTGGTCGTAATCACGCCCATTCTCCTCCCGCGTCTTTAGCTCTGATGCTAAACTTGGCTCGGCCCCCTCATTAATTATGCAAGATTTTTAAAAATTATCTTACGAAAACCAGCCTGGTGCCCAGGTTTTTTATGAGCCCAGCCTTATCTCAGGAAGAATATGTAGCGATAGAAAGTCTAAAAAAACTGGGCACCAGGCATTAAAGTTGTTTTTAACGTGTCTAAAGTCCAATGCTTTTCAATGGGGGCCTAGCGGCCAAATGGAGGTACTACAGCAATGGAGGAGCAATGGTCACAAAGCAGAGCAGCCAGCAGCCATTGGTTGTGACTCTTGAAGCAGTGGTTCCAACCTTGCCCATTCCCCATGTCATTTTTATTTTATTTTATTTTATGGATTTGCTTGACAGTCCTCTCATGGCTGAGGTAATCACCCTTGCTGGTAGTCCTTTTCCTATCAAAGTTTTCCTTCCACTCAACTTTCTATGAATATGCTTGGATGCTGCCCTCTGTGAACAATTAATTTATTTAGCAATGATCTTCCATTGCTCACCCTCCTTATGGAGGGGATCAATTCTCTTCTGTACATCTGTCAAGACAGCAGTCTACATTAGAGTTTAAAGGCATGCATACTTTAGCAAGGAACTGAATATATGAGAGATAGTTGACACTGGTTCACTGTTAAACTAAGCATTTGCTTCTAAAATAATCTCTCTGTACTGAAGAGGAAACGCATCTTACTCAATTCAGCTTATTCTATGTTTTGAAAAAAAAATTTCTACAAATAAATAAATAAATAAAACAAAGCCACTCTGCTCTGGCAAAGCAAACAGTTCAACAAAAAAACCATGAACTTGGACCATTTTAATTTGCTCTATCGTTTTAACTAAAAAGAACAAGGTCCTGATTCAGTAAGTTCATTGAGGGGTGAGGCCACGGGTGGTACAAATGTGCCTGAAGAGAAGAAGAAAAAGTTTTATAGTTTATGAAATCTTTTCCGGGCCGTTACAACACCAAACAAACTGACGCTGAAGTGTGCATGTCGTTGGTCATGTGAGCAGACGCACAGGAAAACCACACAGAAAAACACAACTTCAAACAAGCTGATTTATGTTGCAGGTTAGAGGACTTCTGAGACTGTAGTGGCATTATAAGATATCAATAGAGGACACTAAAATGTTGCACCTTGCAGAAAGAGAGTATACACTTTCATTTACCGCCACAAAATTCAAAGAAGATTTTAGGTGATAAGCTAACAAAAAATATTGCATTATTATGAAGTGAATTGAAAGTCGGTACCCCAGCTTTTGTATGATGTTCCTAGTCCATATTTGTCAGTGTTTATCAAAATTGGTCCAAAGCACTGGCACAGTGATGGGTTATTCAAGCTCAGTGATGCATTTGAGAGGCAAAAACAGGCCCACATGGTCCAGCCCAATGAATATTTGTTTCTTTATTTTTCTAGTTAGAAATCAGAAAATCTGACTTTTGACCTAAAATAGAATATTATTCCAACATTATTGCTGCTATGTTTTTATCTTATGTTTGAAAATGTATGATGCATGTTAGTTTAGCCATTTTTATATTGAGCTGTCAAATTACAATCCGTGTGGGTTTTTTAAACACACAAAACATTTGACTGACATTTTTAAATTTATATATAATGGTAAGTAACAAAACTGAGCAGCCCTATAGCATATCAGCATAAAAGAAACATGTAATCAAATGCATTATTTAAAGGGGATTATGATTTCAAAACAATGGATTGCATCGTTGTGTTTGTAAATGCATTTTAAAGCCTTATTTTTAATTTAAAGCCAATACTTTAAGAGCATAATGCTAAAAGAAAACAAAATACAATTGAAATGTGTTCCAAAATTATGTATTACTGTATGCTAACATGATCTCCAAAATCTACATGTATTTGTAATTGCAGGATTTAAAAATAAATCTTAACCCAAACTAACTGAAGTCCCATGTACAAGGCTGAAAATCAAAAGTGACTTGGTTTTTTAAACAATAGCCTGAGGAGTCTAGAACTCTGTCCTATTGAATTTGAGCATTGTGAACTCTGTTACATTTTTTAAAGGCTTCATTTGCCGTTTTTTTGTGTGTTCTCCGTGTTGAAAGAATGGCTTCTGGGTCGGTTTCTGAGAAAAAAATCCTTCATCTCTCCTTTTTCAGTGTGTTTCAGTTCAACACAGGAGTGGGGGGAGAGAAACAACAAGATTCGGGGGCTTGGTCATTGAGATTAATAACATGCAAGTTTCTGTCCTCTGGCTAACTGCAACAAAACTCCTACATGGTCTTCATTTACTAAAATCAGTAAGGTGTAATGTAGGACAAAAATTATGCTTTTATTTAGCCTTAGATGGAGTTTAATCCCCCAGTTTCGGCTGTATTTCCAAACAAGATTGGACCACGCCACGGCAGGAAGCATTCCCGGGCTCACACTCTCAGGACGAGAGGTCTTATGTACACCACATGTCCCACGCCCAGCACTCGGACAGGAATTTGCCGCTGGGTTCTTGCCCGTTCTCTACTGATGTAAAACTTGTTATTTTCTTTTTCTCTGCTTAGTAATATGCTTAAATTCAGCAGGTAGTCTTGCCTGATCCCAACGCTGACTAGTGATGTATCATTCGTGAACGATTTGTCCAAAATGAAGTAATCTTTTATATGACCTGGGAGTAACGAGTTCTCCCAGTCAGTGATTCATTCATTTTCATTCAGTACCTTCTGTCGCCACATGGCAGTAGTAGCATGAGCTCAGTCAGCAGCAAGACAGGAAAAAGAAATGATTAATTCACAACTCACTCAGCTGCTGCAATGTTCCTTCATTTGTCATTCGACACCCGATATATATTATTTATGCGGAGTACCACAGGGTTCGGTGCTTGGGCCGATTCTTTTTACTATATATATATGCTTCCTATTGGTGAAATCATTAGGCAGCATGGGATACATTTCCATAGTTACGCAGATGATACACAGCTATATATATCCATAAATCCCGATGAATCCAATCAGTTAGGTAGACTACAGGCATGTCTGGAAGACATAAAAATTTGGCTGACTCTAAACTTCTTGCTTCTGAATTCTCATAAAACAGAAGTTGTCGTCTTTGGACCAGAAGCTCTGAAAAAGAAACTTAGTCAACCTCTTCACCTGGACGACATTAAATTATCCCCCAGTAATAAAGCAAAGAACCTTGGTGATATTTTTGACCAAGATATGTCGTTTAGATCTCTCATTAAAGAAGTCTGTAGGATTTCCTTTTTTCACCTTAGGAATATTGCAAAAATAAGAACCATCCTGTCCAGGAGTGATGCTGAAAAACTAGTCCATGCCTTTATTACTTCAAGGCTGGATAACTGTAACTCTTTATTATCAGGTAGTCCACAGAATACAATTAAAAGTCTTCAGTTAGTCCAAAATGCTGCTGCAAGGGTTCCAATGAAAAAAAAGAAGAGATCACATTTCCCCTGTTTTAGCTTCTCTTCCCTGGCTCCCAGTAAAATCTAGAATAGAATTGAAAATCCTCCTTCTGACATATAAAGCTCTTAATAATCTAGCTCCATCATACATAAGAGACCTGATTGTTCCATATGTTACTAACAGAGCAATTCGCTCTCAGACTGCAGGTTTACTGGTAGTTCCTAGGATTTTTAAAAGTAGAATGGGTGGCAGATCTTTCAGTTATTAGGCTCCCCTCCTATGGAACCAGCTCTCAGGGTTGGTTCGTTAAGCAGACAACTTGTCTATCTTTAAAACTAGGCTTAAAACCTTCCTCTTTGACAAAGGTTACAGTTAGCAACAGGTTAGACAGGTAGCTAGGAAAAGACAGGTTAATTTTAGTAGTGTCAGAGGTTGTGCTGCAGTGTGGGAGACAAAGGACCCAGACGCAGAAGCAGAACTCAGGTGAGGTGGTTTTAATGAGGTGCAGCAACAAAAGGCATGACACAATCAATGATCCAGCGAGGATAGAAGGCCTCGCTGGATCTTAAATGAGGGGAGAACCAAGGAGGAACAGGTGGAAACAATGATTAATCAGGGGCAGAGCCCTGGAGGTTCAGGATAACACAGGTGCAAATAATAAAGGAGTGTGAGTGGGGAGTGAGGCATGACAGGACCCCCCCCTACGGGTCCTCTCCTGGGGACCCGTAGGCGAGGCGCAGGCTTGGGAGCCTGGAGGCGAGGCGCAGGCTTGGGAGCCTGGAGGCGAGGCGCAGGCTTGGGAGCCTGGCGGCAAGGCGCAGGCGTTGGAGCCTGGCGGCGAGGCGCAGGAGCCTGGCGGCAAGGCGCAGGCGTTGGAGCCTGGCGGCGAGGCGCAGGAGCCTGGAGGCGAGGCGCAGGCGTTGGAGCCTGGCGGCGAGGCGCCTGGAGGCGAGGAGCAGGCGTGGGAGCCTGGCGGCGAGGAGCCGGCTTGGGAGCCTGGCGGCGAGGCGCAGGCTTGGGAGCCTGGAAGCGAGGAGCCGGCGTGGGAGCCTGGAGGCGAGGAGCCGGCGTGGGAGCCTGGCGGCGAGGAGCCGGCGTGGGAGCCTGGCGGCGAGGAGCCGGCGTGGGAGCCTGGGGGCGAGGCGCAGGCAGTTCATCCTCGCTCACGCAGAGGGGACACCGTCCTGCCGCAGCCGAAGACGGTGGTGTGGGAGCAGCAGCTGGGCGATTGACCGGAGCCCTCGGTGAAGCGGTCGGGAAAGGGGCGAAGACAGCCAGTGAGAGGATCGGAGGCGCATGGAACCAGGAGACCGAGCCGACGTTGGTAGAGGCGGGCTGTGTCCCTGCAGGAGGCAGCTCCTCCTCCGCAGCAAGGAAGGCGTCGTCGGCTGCCTCCTCCAACTCCTCCGCATCGAGCGGGTTGAGGCTGGAGCGGAACCGAGGAAGGAGGTCTAGGATATAGTCCTCCAGCGCGGTGAGGCGCGCGGACGGGCTGGCGAAGCCGGAGACCTTCTCCAGCCTACACCAGATGGACTCCAAGATCTCGGGGTCGGAGGCTTCTGCTGGGTCCATCTTTCGGGGCCGGATCATTCTTTCAGGGGTTGTGCTGCAGTGTGGGAGACGAAGGACCCAGACGCAGAAGCAGAACTCAGGTGAGGTGGTTTTAATGAGGTGCAGCAACAAAAGGCATGACACAATCAATGATCCAGCGAGGATAGAAGGCCTCGCTGGATCTTAAATGAGGGGAGAACCAAGGAGGAACAGGTGGAAACAATGATTAATCAGGGGCAGAGCCCTGGAGGTTCAGGATAACACAGGTGCAAATAATAAAGGAGTGTGAGTGGGGAGTGAGGCATGACAAGTAGTCAGGTTGAGTGTCAAAAGCTAGGAAGAGATAGGAAGAGGTAGAGTAGCTACGTAGAGATAGATTAATGTAAGCCAGGTAGAGAGTGTTAGTAGCAAGGTCTCCTAGTAGATAGGAGACAGGTTAATGTTAGTAGCTATGCTGCTTTAGGCTAGGATGTTGGAGGACATTATTAGAGTCAGTTCCTACTTTCTCTCCTACTTCTCTCCAACTGCATGATGGTCTGTCAATTCAAGCGCTGACCTGTTTTGTCTTAGTCTCTTTCTACAGCAGGTGCTCCTGACCTGCCCTGCTTGACAACCCTGACTAAGATGGCATTCCAGTGGAGGAACGTTCTCCACGTTCTGCTACCAGCTTATGCATCAGTTCTGTTGCTCTTTCTGTGTCTCTGCTGCCTTCTCCAAACCCCATACGGTCTCGGCAGGTGACTGCTTATGCTTTCTACCTGTTAAAAGGGAGTTTTTCCTCTCCACTGTCGCTTCATGCTTGCCCAGTGTGAGGGATTGCTGAGAAGTCACGACGCAATCTTCTGTGGTTCTCTAATTCTTAAGTTAAACACTGTATTGTAATAACTCTTCTTGTAAAGTGCCTTGAGATGACATCTGTTGTAAAATGGCACTGTATAAATAAACTGAATTTAATTGAATGAAATAATTATGTCGTCGTCTTCAGTTCTTGTAGATGTGTTATTGTGTGTATAATGTAAAGTGTGTTTGTAAATAAATACGTTCGAAAATTATATCAACAAGTTGTTTTTGTGTTATACTCTGCCACAAAATTATAAAACATAACAATGATAATAATAATAACAACAGACACAATAAAAACAATAATAATAATAGTAATAATAATAATGTTAAATTTTGGACACAATAAATGCACCATGTAAACATAGTTTTATATTCATTCTTCCTCTACCCAGTTGTCATGTGACTGACGGCTCGGACTAAACGGATCTCGTAGTTCATCGTTCCCAGCTCAGGCTGTACAGTGTGTGCAGCAGTAGATTCGTTCATTTGTCACATGACCAACAACTCAGGCTGTGTGGCCAGCATTACGTTCTGTAATCAGACTCACTCGTTCATTTGTCACGTGACAGCTTCCTATTCACCGGCGCGTTGTTAAACAAGGATGGCAGCGAGGATACAGGACACAAATAACTTTATTGTGATTTGTATTTGCTATAGATTGTCGAATGGTTTGAATTGCTTGTGGCATTCTGTGTGGCATTTTCAGGTGAAGCAAACCATGTTGCCTTCTGTATTGTAGTGGAGAACCGCAGCCTTGTTTAAAAACGCCCACAGGAGGGCAACAGCGCCACCTGCTGGTAAAATGAACGAAATGATTCGAAAAAATAAGGTGACCAAGGCCAGTGAATACTAATTTTCACTGTGATGTTCAATGGACTGGCCATTTCTGACTCACCCATTTTCTGCTATATTTTCTTTCTATTGCTAATGCAGGAAATGGAGTTTGAAGAAAATACTCACTTGCAGCATGCTTATACAATTCAAAAATTACTGACTATACTTAAAAAAACTGTTTCATTGTTTAAAAGCACCTAAAACCCCATCTTTTTCTAATTAAAACTGTTAAACTATTTCTAGTTTTTATCATGATTTCTATGTTGTATTTTTTGGACGTAAAGTCTGTTAACATAGTTTGAAATAATTATGATTTAACTTTTTCTTCAGTCTGATATGTGCAAATTTAGAAAGTGAACTTGACACCGTAAACACACTTTCTTTTATTTTTGTAGAATCTTTTTCCCTTAATTGGTAATTTAAAAAAACATTATAAAACAGAATAAGCTGTCTAGCTTTTCATTGTTAATTTGATCACCTCACGAAAGTCTTGAAGTCTCTCGAAAAAGTTAATGAATAAGACAGCAAAAAGATAACAGTGCAAATGTGTTGTTTAATCAGTAATTTGAAATTCTAGAGAACATCAATGAAATAGAATAGCAGACTGCAATCAACCAAATCAATCAGAAGTAAAAACAAAAATTCAGCGAGTACTTTGTAACAAAACAAGAAAGTTTTAGATTGACTTCCAATGTATTACTATTAGATAAGGAAGAACAATCTATGCATCTAGAGTTATGTAAAAATAATAAGTACACCATATGACAGCCTGTGAGCATATTTCAGCATATGGATAGTTATTATCAATTTTAACAACACTAAGGCATTCAATTAATATAAATAAAATATAAAAACTGAAGGCCTTTAATATTTTCTGTAAAATGGGAATTAAAAATGTAAGTAGTAGTTTAAGCTGCTACAGTCCTACAGTCACACACAGGTGCATCACATTAGTGGTAAATGAAGAAAACATTGTTACCCGGCATTTTAAGGCGGTTTTTAACCTCAGGCATTTAGTTTGGTCTGATCATGACCGCTGAAGGGGAGTGAACACTATGGTGACATTTAACAACCTGTCTGCAGCTTTATATAGAAGACTTCAGTGTCTTATGAGTCTGATAAGGAATTTAAAAAAGTTGTCCAAAAAACTGAAATCAACTATTCCAATGAGTGAGATATAATTTAAAATTAAAGCTGCAAGCAGCGTCTAGTGGCCCTCGAAGCTTAGCGCCGCTCTGGCCTGTGTCGTGACCGCTACACTCACGCATCACTGCCTGAACGCCATCTCAGCACTTGCAGCGAGCCTCATAAAGTCTGTTTGAGAAAGTGTTTAAAAGGTTTGAATTACAGCTTTAAACCAAAATGGCTGACTTCATGAGGGTATAGGATCCCTCATTCCAAAATGTTTTCAGCAGTCTTGAGAAACTAAATATGTTCTGAATTGAATAATCCAACCTGAAAATCGTGTTTGACAGGGGTTTTGTTATTGTTCAAGGTGGCGCTGTTCAGGTATTAGGCCATTACCACCAAATATTTCCATACATATGTGTTTAGGACAGGAGTAAAATGCTTGTTGTTGAATTTGGAGCAGATCAGATGATGTGTGTGGAATTTAGAGCCAAACGTATTTCCATGGCGTGATATGAGGATTCGCCATGCTGCTACAGCCACACCCTCCTTCCAAACATCTCACCTCTGGACAAAAACAAAAGCCTCTCCAGTCACTGTCCACAGGGAGATTTAATTAGGTAAAGGAAGCCAAATAACCAGCTTCTTTACTGAAACATTGCAATTCCTGTTGGCAGGGGGCGGGGTTAGATGAGTAAATGACTTCAAGACAGTGTTCACTAGTGGTATGTGACGACAGCCCTGAAGTATGGTAGACCCGTGACATTTAATGTGCAAGATAATACAGTTTGTAATTATGTCGTGAAAAGGTAGGATTGTGGACTTGGCCACGCCCACGTTGTTAAAGCTTGTGAAGATACTCAGTCATTTGTGTGTAAGTCATGAATTGAAAGATGAGTTTTTTTCTCATGTGAAATGTATAGAAGAAAATGGCGGCTTTGATTCAAAATTACTGACTTGCTGTGATGTTTTAAAGTGGGTTCAAAATAATTGTTGGTCAAGGCAATCACAACCTACATATGTCTGCTGAATTTCAATAGCCTATATAAAAGCAAAGCTTAATGTTGATAATTGTAATACTCCTAGGGGCCGCTGTGCAGGAATTAGACCCAACCAATGAAATAAATGCATGTATATCCCTTATGGGTTGGATCAATATCCATATTCTTGATTTTGGCCATTTTGAAAAATCCAGGTGGCGCCACTGAGCCATGTCTTTTGCAAAATTTTTTAAACCCTTAAAATACGTACATTTCACAAACGCCAGACGCCACCGCCAAATATTGTGAGTTTTTGAATATGTTTAGGCCTCCAAAAAGCCAATTCATTTGGGAGAAGAAAGATAAACAGTACAGAAACAATAGGCCTTTGCAGCGCTTAGCTGCTCGGGCCTAAAAATGGGCAGAATCCAATATGAATTTTACCATGTATTAGAGGGTGCAAGGGGAAAATTTAAGGCCACTTATTAAAAGAAGGAAACATGCAAACAAGCATAAAAACATGCAAAGTGCTCTTTCAAGTCACCTCCCAGATCTTGATTTTTTTTTTATGTGGGGTGAATTAAAACTGACTTTTTATGCATCGCAGGTGAAAATGAGTAGTGGAGTAATTTTTCCTCAGCCCAATGTCAGAAGAGGTGTCTCGCTGAATTTTTTTCAGCCTATAGTAGACAGACTAATAAAACGGGGAAAGGGTGCCTTCACATGTTTGTAAAGTAGCAGCTTTGTTTAATGATTAAAAATATCTTAATTTTATTATTTTTTATCTGTAATTAAATAAATGTTCAAAGATAAATTAAAAGAGATATATACTACATTTCATGTTTGCAGTAAGTGGCTGTACAGGTCAATATGCAGGTAAGTGTGCTTAAAATGTGAATTTACCTGTATGAGAACATTTGTAGAACCAGGAGACAGCTGCTTTATAACAACTAACTCTCAAGATGCAGATATTGTCTTTTTACATTCTGTTAGTTAAGACTTTATTCAAAGTAAAAGCTTTTCTGTAATAAATCTGTGAAATGATATTAATTTGGACTGATTGTTACTTTTCATGCATATATTCATACACACATGCATACATTTGCTTTTTGTGTTGTTATGGTTGTGTTCTCTAACATATAATAAAACATAGTACCCTTTCAACAAAAAATTTCCCTAGTAAGGTTTACTTTAAACATTACTGCCATCTAGTGGGAAAACACAAATAACACATAACGTTTCAAATGAAGAGATTTATGTCTAAATTGCCCAAATTGTTATTAATATTACAGTAGGCTATTTGTTTTGTTACTTCTCAAAAATTTGTTAACTTCTATTTTATGAAACCTTCCAAAGCCTAAGTGAATTTAACTTTTTTTAGAAAAAGTCTACAAATCATTACATATTGTACAAGTAACCGCTCATCTCATTCAGTCCTATAATAGTCAATATTTGCCTTCTTACCATTTCTGTTTTGAAAAGATTGAGGAAATATCATTTTCATGAGCATACAGCCTTCTTTGTGTTTAACAGATTGCAGATTTAACAGCAATCAGGTGTTTCCGTTTTTAGTGCTGCCCAATGCACAACGTGCTTTTTATTTTCAAACATTCAATTTTTATTAGTAACTATTATCATAATAAAAAATACCAATTCTAGTTTTTATATTGCAGTCTTTAATTTTTTTGTTTAATATATGAACATTTACATTTAAGACTTGGTTTAAATGCCTGTAAAAAAACTTTCTTGGTAGTTAGTTCAATTCTAAGAAAAGGTGTTCAGAAAAAATGTTGTACAGTGCTGTATAGGACACTGATTTACTGAGATACAAACCGTCAGAAGTACAAAAAAAGCAGTTTAATACAGCAGCTTTACCTCCCGTCCTATGCAAGACAGCCATATTGTATTTGTATTTGTTTGATACAGGTGTGATATATCTGACTTGTCCAGTCAAAATTCCATTTCAAGGGTGGGTCCTAGTTGATTTTAATTTTTTTTTCATTTTGTATGTATGTATGTATGTATGTATGTATGTATGTATGTATGTATGTATGTATGTATGTATGTATGTATGTATGTATAAGTTAAAATTCTAATTTAGGACAGTATTTTTGTTGATAATGAAACTTAGAACTTGGTTCTAAGACTAATAAAAGAAGGACATGATGTCTTAATTTTTTCTTTTAAACCCAACTCCCAAGTTGACTTAGAACCGAAAATAATTAGCAGAATTTAAACAAATTAAGGATTACAATCTATATTCTCTTTAATACATACCTCAATTTGAATCTTTACTCTGTCATACAGAGAAGCAGCAACATTGTCAACATTATTTAGGCCTTTAGCCTTAGGCAAAGCATTTAAAAATCACACATCTAAGTCACTATGGTAACCATGTGCACCTGTAAGACTTCTTTAGCAGGTAAAACTGGTTTTGAATATAAATAATTTAAGCATAAAATGAAACCCTCAACTACTCTGTTTTTAAATTAACATAAAAATAGACACAAAGTTGAGTATTTTGTTAACTTTCAGTTAAGATGTTTTCTGAAACTTTTTCTGTTTCAGAACCCGATTCAAGACTCAAGGCAGTTTAGCACTGCCTGGCACAGCATCATGAAAAATAATCATTTGTGCATAGAGAAACAACTCATTCTCAAAAACACTGAATTCTTGAACATAATGATAAAATCTTTCTTTTCAGTATAATGCGTTGCTCTTCTGTTGTCCTAGATGTGGGAAACACAACATTGTTGATCATTTTCTATGAATTGTACAGTTTGTATGCTCAGAGTGTTAGGTTTTATGAACAACACGGGACCGGTTGAATTCTTATGATATGTGATGTAGGCTTTACCGCTTCAATGACATTCAGAGCATTACCTACAGCTTAGAGCAAGGAATCCTGGGTTTCCTCTGACCCTGCTCCCCATCTTGAGGTTGTGCATTAAACAAAAACAGTGCTAAAGTTGTTAGATTTTAGATCAGTGCTGATGCTTTACATGAAATTAACTGGCGGGCTAGCTGGTTATGTAGCTCCTGAGCAAAACCGATCACTGTTCATCCAGTGGCAGTAAGTACCAGTAGAAGGTAAATTCCTTTTGGGGGGGGAGTATTCGGCCTCACTTATGCAGCCAGCCAAACAAGCTATAATTTCTAAATCCATATAACTCAGGAGAGAGAAAAAAAGCCAAGCTTGTGTGCTATCAGAGTTTCTGAAGTCCACTTGGAGACTTTTCTGAAGCTGTCTCATTTTTCTTTTTAAACAGGTTTTTGAGCTTTAAAGTTTTCTTGCTTTTATCCTTATCTTTGTTCTTTTCATCTCCTCTCTCATGGGGTGATGCAAGAGATGGGCAAACAACTTTTGGAGACGGCAGTGGCGACTCAAGCTCAGACAGCATTCTGCTCTGAGGAAGGTTTGGTGTGGAGGCTGATAGAGGCGTATACACCGAGGCCATGGAGCTGCATGATTTTTCAAGGATTCCATCATACACAAGTTTGCTCAGAGGCCCAGTAGTACAAAGGTCTGAGGAGGACTGCCATGGCACTTGGGATGTTAGCATAAGATCTGGCTGTCCAGTACGACTTGGTAAAGAACTTGATTCAAATCGTCCAAAGTCGTCCCTCAGCGTGATATTCTTTGGCATGTCAACTGAAGCATTAACTCTATCCCAGGAGATGTTGTCAATGAAAGTATCTGTTGAACTGGGACTGGTGTCACTTCTTGGAAGTCCAGGTATTCTCCTTCTAAGAGAACTAGCAGACATCTCAGCTTCATTTCTCAGTATCCCTCTGCTTTTTGTTGACTCCAGACCAAACTCTGATGTATTTTTTAAGTTTGAGGTATCCCTAAAAGCATCCATTGTCTCTCTGGGGTGCATCTTGATAGAAGAAGTGTCTATACAGTACTCCATTTCATCTCTAGATATTTTTCTTTCTGGTATTATAGCAGTATCATTTACTTGATCCTTTGGTAATGCTCTCAAAGAGGATTCATGCTGACAGTCTCCCATATTTAGTGGAAGCTTCCTTGAAGCTGTGTCTTGGGACATTCCCATTGAATTTCTTGTCAATCGTCGTGATTCAGTCAAACGCTTAGCATCATCTTTCATTTTCTTTGCTGAGGCCACATTTATTGAACTCTCCATATTATCACCTGATGTATCTCTATGTGTTTCTGTTTCTAACTCCGGCTGAAGAATCTTTTTCATCTCCAGCAGATCTGCATCGTATCTTTCTTTGTAAAATTGTCTTGAGGGAATGTCCATCAAATCCTCAGCAGTATCTTGTTCTGTTTTTGTGAGTGAAACCTCTATATCAAAGTCATGAGAAACGCCCTTTCTTAATGCAACATCAATAGAAACGTCACTTCTTTGTCTAGATATCTTCTTTGGTGCAACATTTTCATGAGATTCTTGATTAGAAATCTTAAAAGAAGAGGTTTCCAAAGAATGATAAAAGATTTTGTCTTTTGCTATTTTCCTGCAAGAAACATCCAAATGTACAGGAGCTTCATGCTTTTCCTGAGACATTTTGTGAACTGGAGAATCAGCAGCAGCTTCTTCTTGTTCACTCAAAGGCTTTGTAGTTGGACTGTCTGCAAGGAGTTCATCTTCATTGTGATAGAACCTTCTAGATGAACTGTCCATAGTAGGACTAGAAAACATTTTGCTGAGGGGAGGGGATGTTATAAACTCTGAGTCTAAGAATTTCTCTTGGGAATCTCTATTAATGAGAAAAGAAAAGAGAGAAAACAAACATGGATTGGAAAAAGGTGTCTTAGCAATAAAATTTACAACATATTTATATTATTGAAAATTGTAGCAGTGTTCTGCTAAAATGTATGTAAACTTGAGGGCATGGAAACTTACTGTTTTTTAAGAGTTTTTCGAAGAAGATCCTCTCCTTCATCATAACAAGAGTAGGGAGTTCTGATGGGGATCAGAAGGTCGGGGTCTGTGGATATTGTAGCAGCTTGTGGCTGAGGGAGGACTCCAGGACGACGTGGCCTACAGATGGTTGATCCCCGAAGACGGGGAGAGCGCTTAAGAGGCGAAACTGCGGAAATGAGGCCAAATATGACTTTATTCTACATGACAAGAAATAATTACAAAGGTAACAGGTGTTTTAATTTATTTTTGTGCCAACTAAAGTAGCACAGATCAATGTATTTCCATTTAAAATATACTTACACCATGCCACATTTAAAGTTCTTTAAATCCAATTTCTTCCCCATCTGATTGTTGGTTTGAATTTCAGAATGCTATTTTATCCACATTTAGAGCCATTAATGTATTAAGTTGCTAATTAATGGTGTTACCGATATCGAATGCAAAGGCCAGTGACTGTGTTCTTCACAAACAGAAGAGTTCTCAAATTAAAAGATTGCAATTTAGTTATTCCAATTTTTTATGGAAGTAACACATTTTACCCCCAAGCAGTGTTTTACTTCAGATATTAGTGCTGAAACTCACCAGGCATTTGTGCTATAATAGGAGCAGAAGGTTCATCTAAAAGATCTTCTATCGAACTGTGAACAGCACTGTGAAATGAGCAGGAAGACTGTGATGCTCGGGGGAACCCCGAGGCGGTTGAGTCTGAGTAGAGCTGAGCGGTGAGGTTAGCTAGTCCAGGATTCCTCATAATGGGAAAACCACAGAGAAACTCAATCTGCTGCCAGCGGTGAAGGCGCTCTCGCAGACAAGCTGTTACTTCAGACAATGCTTGCCTGTGGGATGTACAAAGTATTTGGTGTTCAAAAATTACATGATTTCATAATTAAATAGAAGCTGCATGTGTAACTTTCTGACTTACTTGGCTTCCATGATCTTTCGATCAACATGGTCTAGAGAGGAGCTGTGGGCCATGTGAAGCGTTCCCAGGACAGAACTCCTCTTCTTCTTGATCTTCTCTGCCTGCAGAAATGATGGGTTCAGAAGAAACATGACAATACTCAGTCCAGGTACAATTTCCAGCAATTAATTTTTTGTATTTTTTTTCTTAGTTTAGTAATCACTTATTTATGTAGGTAAAACAGCTATTTTGATGTATTTAAAAATTTTCTTTAACATGTAGGCCTATACAGTTTTTAAGCATTACCTCTTCCTTGGCAGAGGCTAGCTGCAGTTCTGCACTGTGCTTTTTAACATTGTAGTACTGAACCTCCACCTCATGTGTAAGCTGGAGCCACTGCTGAAGGGCACCTGAGACTGTCCAACTGGCTATCATCTCCTTCTCAGCCTGCTTCAGCGCTCCACGGACCTGAAAAAGTGTGGGAAATCAGAATCAAAAGTGCTTTTCTACAAATGAAACCTGTTAAATATTTCTGCTCCTGGATGTTTTTTAAACTCACATACTGCATTTGTCATAGACTTTTGTATTTATGTACTCACTCTGCATAAATGCCCTCTACTGATGAGTATTTCTCAGTCAACGAAACAGATGATAACTTTAAAGTTGTGTCTTTAACAATCTACTGTATCTGGAGTTTGTTAAGAATTACTGTACACTCAACTCCTTGATGGTGATTTTAATTGTTCAAAAGCAAACAGAAAACATTCTTATATCCCTTGAACTGTTGTGAGTGAGCTATACACAAATATAGCAGCCAAAGAGGTGCTTAGTATAGAACAATACCAAAGTTAACCTCCTTTGGAAAGTTTCAGTTAAGTGTTGCTGAGAGGAATATACCGTCTGTTTACTGTCTTCTTTATGTGCTGATTAAAAAAGTTATTACGTTTTTAAGGCAGAAAACAATCTATAATAGGTTTTACATCAGCTTAAGAGAAAAAAAAAAGTTGTGTTTTTTAATTTTTTTTCCGAATAATTTCCTATTGCATATGTTTAAACATACACAAACATTCTAAGATCAACAACATATGAATTTAGGTTGAACATGTTCTTTAGTTAGTAACAATTAAATGCTTGTAAGCTATATGCATATATGGGGTTTATTCTGTTTATTTCTTTTTATGGGAGTTGCACTTTTAATTACTGGCATCAGCACTAAAAACCCACGTTACAAATATAGTCTGTAGAAGACGTGCAAGTGTTGAGAAACAAGGCCAAAAAAAGAGAATCACCACAAAAAAAATCCCATTCCCCAAAAGATATTCACATTACAACTGCCAAGCTGTGTTATTTTCAACTGACTGGAGGAAATAGAATACAGCAGCATTTTAAGATTGAGGGAGCTGTAGAAAACAAAACGTGTTGCAGGCAGCCCATAAAGGGTTTTTCAACAAAAGCAGTTCCACCGTTGAACAAGGCTATAGTCAGTTCTTGAGTGGTTCTAAAAAGACAGAGCATATAACTTTTCCAATAAACGTCTTAACCACTCTTTATTTTTCTAATTATGTTTGCAAAGTACACAGTCAGCCTACTCCTGCTAAATAAGCACTGGCCAAAAGAACCACCACAGGGAAAAACAAAACGAAACAAAGTCAGTAACTAATGAACACACGAGAACCTATAAGCAGCTGTAAATCATTTCAGCTGTCAGCCTTATTGAATTCTTAAGAACATTGATAGACTAGTGTTGTAGCTATACCGAAATAAGACATGTTTGTGGTAATTTACAGTTCCTTCTGTTAGCGCTTCCTCACTCTAAATTAAATCACTGCTGGTAGACATCTTTGGTAATTATTGAAATGAGATATATAGCTGTGCCTAAGTATTGAGATAAGCAACATTTCAGGATGTTATTTACATGTATTTCTTACACTTTAACTTTATGATTTTTGTACACATCATCTGTCAAGTATTTTTTTCCTGTAAATTTTAAAATCATGTGATAATTCATAATTCAAAAAAGCACTGGTAAAGTTGTTCTCCCGGTTTACAATGTTCCTACCTGTTCCAGTTCTTCCTCTGCGTACCATAGGCGACTGAGCTCGCTGACAGCTCCCTGTCTCAGTTCATGCAAACGGTGAGCTTCTTCCTGAGCTCCAATAATCTCATCTCTCATCTTTTCCTCCAGGTATTGTTTTTCTACGGCCACATTTCGTTTTTCTTCCTGAGCTCTTTCCAGTCTGAGCAAAGCAAAAGGGTTTTGCTCTATTAATACAAGCAAACATTTGTTTGATCAAGTATATGCAATTATAATAAGTGGTAGACAGTGGAAAAACAAAAAAGTAGTTACTGTTCCTGTAGGTCCATGAGGCTCTGCTCTGCCCTCTGCAAACTTTCTAAATCTTTAATCATTTTGGCAACATGAAACTTGCTGGCTTTGTTTTGGGACTGGGCAAACCAGCAGCCTCCAACTCCCATCACCACTGACACAATGAGCAGCAGGTCCTTCATGTAGTTATGAGGGGGACCTTTTATAGAACGGAAAGCCATAGTAATATGTTGTGAATGTAATAAAAAAGGCAAAAGTTATTGTCAAAGTGTGGAAAATTGAGTTATTTTAGGAACATCCTAACGAAATATGTTAAGTGACCATGCTGATAGAGAAATGGTGAGACTACATATTGAAAAAGAGGAAAAATAAGAAATAGCTCTTACGTGTAGGTGGTCCAAACAGCACCACATCCAGAGCTTTGATGTTGAGCTTTTGTTTGTCTCTCTGGTCCAGCACTTTCAACTGGGAACTCAAGAAGGATGGCTCATTTGCTGCAATCCTACAAATATATATCAGGTCAGATTCAGTTCGGGTACAACAAAAATGGGCCTTTCTTTCAAGGGAGTTTCACATGCATTGTCCTTGGTTCTTTAAAGGGGCTATATCATGCAAAATCAAGTTTTTGGAGTTTTCAACCATATGGTAATGCAATTTTCTCTTAAAAAACCCCACCCGAGTGGCTTAATTCACGCATGTCTGAGTAATCCTCCTGAATTCTGCTCTATGAGCAGCTGCCCCTCCCTCTCCTAGAAAACCACTGAGTGTTCAACTAGTGACATCACTGGTTGAAAGTTGAGCGCTAGAGGTGTCTACACCGCCCCTACAGGCAGAGCGGCTTACCCCTAGGATTTCAAATACACCCTCGTCCTTCTCACAGCTAATGGCTGCTTCGGTTTTTGACAGCTTAAAACACTTTTTTGTCTGATTTTTAACTTTCTCTGGGAAAAAGCCTGTTTGGCTGCGTGGGTTACAGGATTTTATTCTACATTCCTAAAGAACAGCAGCTGGATCAAAGAATAATGACACCTGATGGACAGAGAAGTAACTGGCTACATGCTAATGCTAATTTGGGTTACCCATTTATCAAGCAGCTTATGTGATCTTATAACAGCATTGTGTGGTTAATTAATTGATCTGTAGCATCTCAGAATGTTCAGTAAACGGGTGTGAACAACACCCAGGGCTTTTTTTATATACTGGGCTGGTGAGATTTGCTTAGTGGATGCAGCTGTGTTGGTCTGAGCTCTGTCTAAAACCTGGAGATTTAGCAAATGAAATAGGCCTTATTGACTCTATTAAAGAAACAAATAAACTAAATGTCTAAAATAATAATATAACAGAGTTTCATTGTTGTTCGCTGTTCGTTTCAAATTATTTGTGAGAATACTGTTTGTGACGAAGCTTAGCACTGTTTTCTTTCAGTTTGATCTGCTCCAGGCTATGCAGCGCGGGGGAGCGTAGCCTTGGGGTGCAGGAGGGGGGTTTATAGAGAAACAAGCTGATTCATTTCGTGCTCTAACATTAACTACAGGATACGAGTTAAATTTCCGAACAAATTAATACTATATAACATCGCGGTAAAATGTTATCATATATATGTCTATCCCAGAAGTTGAAAGCTGTGAAATAGCATGATATAGTGTCTTTAAATCAGTGATTCCCAACCAGGGGTATGTGTACTCTAGTGGTACATGACCACATGACAGGGAGTACGTAGAAATATTTAATATGTCCTTTCCCAGATGATTGGTGTCAGGCAATCAACAATATTCGCTGTGCACTGGCAAAGAACATCGTGCTGGGATGTCTTATGCTTAATAAATACCCAAATGAATAATAAACCCAACAGAGGAATAAAATGGATGTGGAGAATTGCCTGGAGAACACTTAACATTTATCAGAGCTTATCAAAGATAAACAAGTTCAATAACAACAATTTAAATAAATAAAGACCCATAGATGGATTGTTTGTCAATTAAGTGACTCCTTAAGGCAAGTGTTTGCACTAGATTTTATTTAGGCTTATCTGAATTAAGCATCCTGAATGTAAATATACACCACACTAGACATTTATTTGTAAACTATTTTGAATGCTGCATTCTTTTTTTTCCACTTCACAAATATGTTGAACATGTTTTGCACTATTACAACGAATCCAACAACAACATTAAAGTTAGTGGCTGTAATGGGAAAATATGTGGAAAATTGTATGAAAACCTTAAAAAGGCCCTATGGGCCCGATTTATCAATATTCCAAATAAAGAGTGCAAAACGCACAGATGTAAAAAATTGTGCCAGGGGGATGTCCTTCCTTTGCAGATGATCTGCTAAGATTGCATTGCATATTCTTTTTCATTTGTCATTAGTAAACTTATGTTGAATCATGGTGGCGCAAATTCAAGACATACTTTTCAGAGGTGGTAAATATAGGTGCAAAAACCGCCACTGCAAACAGTTTTATCTTTGATAAACCCTGTTTGCTTGTGCAATGCCTACTTTTTTGCATATTAACCTCACAATATTTTGTACCATCTGACAGAAATGCTCATATTGTATATTCATCAAGAGCAAAGTGCTAAACGGATTGCATGCATCTTGCTGCAGGTTTAACAGGTGCAGTCCTCCTTAGTAAATCACCAGCTGAATGTCTTACTGCCACCTGTGAGGTCTGCATAGGTTTTAACAAGCCCAAACATTTGCTAAATCAAGCCCTGTGTAAATATACATTTTAGTGTTTATGCTACTGAGAGCTCCTTTATTAACACTGTAACATCAATCAGTAATTTCGTTATTAACTAATTTATTATTCTTCTGACCTGGGGAGGGTGTTTCCATTGACCTTGAAGTCCTTAAAATTCCTCTCATACTGCGGCAGCTCAACAAAATCTTTAAGCCAGCGTAGAACATCATCTAGTGTCCAGTTATGCACTGCCAAAATTAAATAAAATTTGATTTAAAGGATTTTAATGCTTTGGGTGCATGCTAATGTATTGTCACTGGTGTGGGGCCAAACCTTCAGATGATTTCCAGCCCCTCCAGAGCTCTTCCACTGTGATGTGCTGATCTTCTCTGTGCAGGTTGCTGTGTTTGTGTGTCTGCTGCTGCTTCATGTCTTCAATAATGAACTGGAGCAAGATGAAAAATGAGGTGAAAACAAATACTTTTGAAAATAAAAAACATAGAGATCATTAACTCACAATAGGAATTTCTTTGTGCACTTAAAAAATTATACATGATTCTGCAGTGCATATGCTAGAGTTTCAGGCTGATAGTAGGCTAAAAGGGAGTGGTTTTGAAATGTATTATTTCAGATAGCTGGAACAGCATCAGTGTGTTGCAAAAGTGTGTTAGAGAATTACTGGAATGTGTTCCTAACCATAAATCTGTTCTTCATATGACGGCTATCGGAATTTTCGGACTTCAGTGAGCCCGGTCCTGTCTACTGATGTTCCCATACCAACTGCAACCTGAGCCTTAGGATTCTGTATCCATAAACTACACTCTGGAGGGCAACAGCATTTTAGTAGTCTGGGGTTTACGACCAAAGCAAAAGAAAAATATATATGTTATGGGCTATTTATGGGATATTTAAAACATATACTACAGTACAGGTGGTAAATGCACAGGTGGTATACAGTGTTCTTTTGCAAAACATATGCCTGTCTACTGAAAACTCCTCAGGAATGTTTTGCAATATTACCCTGATCACATGTTGACACAAATCAATATGTGTTGATAACAACGGTACTACTTCACTTTTACCACATTAGCAAATGCTTCAACTGGTTAGAAACTTTGCTTAGTTGAATATAACATACATTTAATACAAACATTTAATAAGACAACTAACCAAAGCCGTTTTTGAGGTTTTGATTCCTTTACTCAACAAGAATTTACCTCTGAAGAGTAGGACTTACACGGATATACTCTTTAAAGTATGCTCGTAAAGGTCAGTGGAGTTGAAGTATTCTGTTAGTGTTAACCAGTTTTGTCACTGAGCCAGAGCATTTCCAGCCAGCACACCTGTTTTTGTACTGCTTCAATCCTGCATGCAAGGACTTAAGCAAAAAGGGGCTCCCAGCAAACATGAAAAAAGGATGAAATATGCTATTAAAAGCAAAGTTTGTACCTCCATGCTCTCTTCCACCTCGATCCCACCATCTTGGTCATCATCCATCATCTGGTGGATGCTCCGCAGGGCCTCAAGGCTGTAGCGGTCAGTCTCACTCAAACATGGTGGATATATAGTTTTACATGGGTCTAAATAAAAAAAAGATACAGATAGTCATTAACAGAGTTGTAGTAATGACAAAAAATACACGTCTAAGAACATTTTAATGGCATTTACAGGTTAGATTGTTTTTGGGTGAGAAAATACAGATTAACTTTTTTCACCATATTGAACCCTTTTTCGACTGTACCAAAAGCTTAATTAAAAAAAAGCAATTTAAAGACAAAAGTTGGCTCACTTATCACTTAATAAATAATAAAGAATGTTAGTGTTAGCTTTTGACTCTGTCAATCAGTCGTCTTATTGATAGGCTTGGAAATATGGATGTCTCTAAAAAAATCATTGTCATAGTTCTTAAACCATCTCACAGAAAGAATGCAATGAGTTAAATCAGAACCATTTCTTTCTCGGCCTCTCTGTGTCACCACAGGTGTTCCACATGGATCTATCATGGGACCTACCCTTTTCTCTATCTTCATTAACAACATAGTTGATTCTGTAGGAGAGTCATCCAACCACCTCTATGCTGATGATACAGTCCTCTTTTCCATTGCCCCCTCACCAGACATAGTGAGAGAACAGCTTCAACATAGTTTCAATGAGCTACATCTTGTCCTCCCCAGACTGCATCTAATGATAAATGTATCCAAGAAAAAAATCATGTGGTTGGGAAAGAAGGGACATGTACCTTCATGTACACCCAGTATCTCCACTATTGATGGGACACTTCTAGACCAGGTTACAGAGTATAAGTATCTTGGAATCTGGCTAGACAGTACATTGTCCTTCTCCGCTCACATTGACTATTTGAAGTCCAAAGTTAAATCCAACATAGGCTTTCTTTACAGAATGTGATCCTCTTTCACTTATTCTGCAAGACAAACATTGGTCAAAAATACCATCCTTCCCATATTTAATTATGGTGATGTCATCTACAAATCGGCGTCTAAACATTTGTTGAGAAAATTGAACCCTCTTTACCACTCTGCCATTCCATTTTTAACCGTTACTCCTTTCAAGACTCACCGTACTACCTTTTATTCCTAGCTAAGTAGGACTTCATTATTCACTCGAAGAAAAAATCATTGCTATCAGCTAATTTATAAAACTCTTCTTGGTCTGTCTCCTCCTTATCTGAGCAAACTTTTGCACACTTCATCCCCCATATACAATACCCTCTCCGTAAATCTAATCCTGTTAACAGTCCCTAAATCCAAGTCCTCACTTGGTCTTCTGCCCTTTCTGCTGCAGCCAGAGACGGGAATGAAATGCAATTTTTTTTTTTAGGTTGCGCACTTTCTTTTTTTAAACATACATTTTAAAAGTCATCTTAATTATTATTTTAAAGAAAAATTTTATAACATAGTGTAAAGATTTTATAATTTTAGATCTTGTAATATTGTTGATGCTTTATTGTTTATGTTTATCTTAATTGTTTCCATTTTAATTCCTGTCTGTGTAACTTCTTTGTTTCTATTTCTCAAAAGGTCTTGCACTTTGCCAGGCAACAGTTGTAAATAAAAATAGCATTATTAATATTTTCTACCTGGATAAATAAAGGTTAAATAAATAAAATAGTGTAGCTTAAACAGTCCTGCTTTTTGTAGGCGGCTGCCTCTGTGAAAAACTTTAGAACTTCCTAACGAGAACCAAGACTAAAATAGCAAACTTTTAAATATTTCAAGTACAATGAATAAAAGACATGTGTACGTATGAAAAAGTAAACAGAATGTACCTGCCCACATTGTGAGGAAGTCTCTCAGGAGTCTTTATAGTTGAATCAACTGGTGTAATTAAGTTTTAAATTGTACAATGTGTTCCATGTCTGAGTTAAAGATGGGAACACATGGGATCGATGACACACGGCTTCCTGATGGAGCCCTCTCGGTCTACTGAGTCAGAGTTCATTTTTGTCTCTGTGACATGAACATTTTTTTACTTCAAGGAATGGGGTCAAAGATCAGCCAGCAAAGTCCACCATCTGGTCCCAACAAACTTCTAAATGCTTTAAAATATAAAGTGATGTAAAAGAAATGAAAATGTTTTATCATCAATAAATTATGTTCAGTAAAAATTACAATCAAAAGAGGATGTTAGGCCAATGTGACATATTAGAATGTATATGTGCATTTAGTGTAACTGAAGGAAGATAAACTGAAAACGAACACTAAAGAGCTAATTTTTGCCTCATTTGACTGATGTATACATTTCTTTGAAGCTACTTTTTTTCAATAATACAGCAACCATTTCATTCATTTGTAAACCTGGGGAAAAATGCCTCATTAGACACTACGGAATAAGAAAGCAATTACAACTCATAAATACCTGGCACTCTAACTACCTTAAACAGGTTAAAGGTAAACATGATAAATAAGAACTAATGGCAACAGTTTCTTTTAAATATTTAAGCAGGAAAAAATATTTATTTGAATGGGATTTTCCCCCTACTGAATAAATCCATTAACGTACAGGCTGGTTTTTAAAAACATTTTTAGTGGGAGATTGTGCTACTTTGGCTCTATTTTTTTCAAATGTTTACCCGGTCAACCAATCAGAGTGGAGGGCATAGTATTATTAGCATTCATTTTTTCATTGATGTTTTGAAATGTTTTTGGTTCTTTCTTTCTTGTATGTTTTCTATTGCATGACTGATGATAAAAAAAACTGGATGGCATTGAACTTTTTGAACCTCAATGAAACAAAGACTTTTATGTCAGTTAGACCAAGGAGATGTGTCATGACCCAGAATATGACCCGGCTGCCTTTGTCATATTACGAACAAAACTTTGATCAGGAACCTGGGAGTAAAAATTGACCCTTTACTTGAACTTATTCACCAGAACAATGCTGTGGTAAATTTGTGCGTTTTCCGATTGAGGGGTCTGGGACATATTAAACAGATCTTGTCACAAAAATCCCCTTGAAACTGTAATTCATGCTTTTATCACATCACGACTACATTATTGTAAGTCTCAAAGGTACGTTGCAGGACAAGAGGGGAGAGAGCTTTTTCTGTGACAGCTTCCACTCTCTGGAATTCTCGTGTATTAGAGATCAAGCTTGCTCCCTCACTTTCTGATTTAAAACATTTCTCAAACACGTATTTTTACTCACTTGTTTTTAATATGGATTTATTTAGTTTTTGTATAATTTCATCTCATCTATGTTTTTTTATTATTTGTGTGGCTGACTTCTACAGCACGTTGGACAACTTCCTTGAATGATAAAGCACTTTATAAATAAAGGTGATATGGTTCTTAATGCTATAGGATGTACAGTAAATCTAAATAAAGGTCTACTACTCTGACCATTCGGATGTTCATGAAATTGGGATTCCTGAAGAGTGAGAGCACCTGTGATGCATTATTACATTTAGGTTGTGTGTGCCAAGCCTTACAGAACCTGAATGTCTGTATTGCCTGACTGTTGATCACTCATGTTGTAAAGTCATAAAGTTGTTTACATGGATACTTTAAGGGGATTTGTGCAACCAGAATGAATAGATACAATAAATATTTAAATGTAAATAAAAAAAATAAAAAGTGAAGACGTGGTTTAAGATAAGTAATTATTGTGCAAGTTTGCCTGCAAAACGGCATTGAAATTAATGGCATGTTCTGCACAATGGACAGAAAATAACTGATGCTGTCATTTTTAACCCTCATGAAAATAAGAGGGTTAAAAGTGACCAAGTTACACATTTAGGAGCTGTTTTTGGTTAGTTTTTTGTTGATGAGACTATTAGAATATAAAATTGCAGCTTTTTTAAATGCAACCATTATGAAATAAACTTTATGTAAGCAAAGACAGCAGAAGAGAACAAAACAGAGCAATGGGATAATCATAGGCAAATTAGTAAATGGCATAAATATTTTTCTCAAACCATGTTTCAGACAAATTATGATAAATTAATTAGAACAAGTTCAAGATCGAGGTGTGAACTTAATTCATGATATTTAGGTGGTGAGCCATGAACATGAATCAATTCATTTTAACCTGACTGAACTTTGTTAGGGATGAACTGGCCTAGCACTGCATAGCTACAACAATTTTAGATTAAAACGCCAAATCTGTTTCAACATCATCCTGAGCCTCAATTAAAAGTCAGTCATTTATTTGTACTTGCACATGAGTGTAAATAAGTAGGCTAGCCTACCTATTCTACAGATGTGTGCTGTGACAGAGCGGTTCCTCTATACCCATGAGCTGGGAGAATGTTAGTCTATCTTTAGGAAAGTAATTCTGTACCAAGAAACTAAAGTATGTGCTTGTTGGTGATGAACTTTTGGTTGTTCAGATAACGAAACCACCTTCCCCAACAATCCAACAAAATTCCGTTTTTGATTTTTATTGTCTAGATCTTCTAACATCTACTTACCTGGCGGCTCGAATCCAGCGCTGCTCCCGATGGAGGCGAGGCCCTGGAGCTCCGTTACGCTTTGCGCGGCCACGAAGAGCGCAGCAGGGAAAACGAAAAATACAATGGAGATGACGAGCATTTTAGGAGGTCGATCGCTTCTTCAGATTATCCTTGAAAGTTTAGAAACGCAGAAGCGATGAACGTCCAAAGGGAGCAGAGGCAGTTTGCGAAAGCGATCCGTGTTTCTATTACGGGTGCAGAGCTAGAGAAGAGATGTGATAGGCTACTGATGCTCGGTTAAGTAATCAGCCAAGCTGGATAATACTTTTCCAAAATAGATGGGAGCGTTTGCACAATGAGAGTAGGCTATACTCTAAATCCAAAGATAAACAAAAAAGAAAGAAAGACAGTGCGCAATAAAAATCTCTGCTGATTCCGGATATATTCTCCCTGATTCCGTTGTTGGTCATCCAAATCCTGGGCAACACAAATCAGAAAGTAGGCTATGTTCCTAAAAATGACCCATCCCATAAAATCCAGGATTACGGGAAACTCGCATCTTGAAAGGACAAACAATCTAATAAATTGGAACGCAGCGTTACATTAGAGAGTGCATAGATCTTCTCTGGGATTCCTGTGTTGGGTTTCAGTGTTTTATAACTCATGGGGTCCAGTTCAACAGGAGCACTGTAGTCTCCTCTGCCACCCTTACTGTGACGTTTTTCCAGGGAATTGGGAACCTCTCCTCCCCCTTCCAGCAACAGGCCAGCCTTCAATAAATGTCCTAACCTTATTCCTATCCCAAATACAAATGGAGCAACAAAAAAAGCAAAATTGGTATTGATCATCATGCCACTTATTGTAGAGAACATTTGGTTTATTATTTTCCACCCTTGCCTAAACGCCATTGTAGGAAGAATTTTTTTTCCTCCAGAATATCTCTATCATGCCAAGAATAGCCTGTTGTGTGTCTGCATCTACATGTTGCACTCTAAAAACTGCTGTGTTAAAAACAACCCAATTTGGTTTATTTAGTTCAGTTCTAGGTCAAGTACACAAACAGTTCTACAACAACTCTTTAAAGAAATTTGGATAACCTCCATTAAAACAATACTCGATTTCACTTTAAAGTAATTCATATTATTTTTAATTGAACTGATCTGAAATGATTATGAATCTAGCCTTGGTTGGATTTAACACAACATGGTTTAGGGGCTAAGGTGTTATTGGAATGCACGTCTGTCCACATGCCATTCTCCCAATCCTTCTCTGGATAAGAAGGTCATGTGCTGGCTGAATCAACACACTGCAAGATTTTGATCAATGACACTTTGTTACTTTAGTCCCAGTTCACCCCCTGTAGTTCTGGGCTATTTTCTTACCGTTCTCAATATAATGTATAACCCAAACCTTTCCTTTACATCTTGCATGGAGCCCCAGTTAGAGGGAGATTGACGGTGATGTTATATATATAATTGGATAATATTTATATATACATTTTTCTAATAAATGGTCCAACAGTTGAGCTCTTCTCTCAAAGCTGTTGGCTATTGTAGATTAGCTCATCCCAGAATTTTGCATGTGTACAATTTTGTCTCTGGTGTCTGTGAACAGCTCTCTGGTCTTGGCCATGGTAGAAGTAGGGGTCTGATTGTTTGAAGGTATGGACAGGGGCCTTTTATACACAAGTTCAAGTACCTTAAATACAAGTAATGAGTGGAGGATAGAAAAACTTCTTAAGGAATAAGGCCCTGTCTAGACGCCAATGAAACCAGGTGTAGCAGCAAAGTTATTTATTATTTAGGTGTCTCATCCACAAGGAGCTGGGGTTTCAGGACACCATAAACGATTACGTTTGAAACTGGGTACCAGATTGTAGAAATCTCACACCGGCTCCGTGATTATGACCTCTCCGGCATTTTCTCAGAGTGGATGATGTCGCCACACCATTCCGCGCATGCGCAACTCTGTGATAAAGTAAACATACATGCCGCCATACGTCTATGAGATCCTAATAAAGCAAATACCGACATTATTATAGATCCTAGAATATGAATTATTATAGAGCTCTCATTCGAAACTAGATTTGTTGTGTTTTCCACAGTTTTTTTCTGGAAATGCAACAGCGCCACCAGTGGCCCTGGTGTATGTACTGCAGCATCTTAAACTTTTTTGTGAATACGTTTAGACAGATGTTTTAATTTTTTTTGGTGTCGTTTTCATAGACTTCCGTTTTTGAAACAATACCTGGTTTGTCTCTGTGTAGAGCAGGCCTCAGTAAGAGGTCTGTGAGGGCCAGAATCTTTGCTTGTTTGTAGTTACAATATAGGCTACTTATATTCTGCACCATCTCACAATCTCACAAAGTATAATGCAAATTACAGACCTCTCTTATCTTTTTACGTGGGACAACTTCCACAGTCGGTGGCTTTCAAATACTTTTTTGTCTGTATACTGGCAGACTCCAGCGGAGAAGTAGTTGTATCATCAAAGACCCTTCAAAACACCCTGAATGCTCACTGTTCTCTCGCTTCCGCTCTGGCAGACACTACTGGACACTTACACCAAAGACAGAAAGACTGAACAAAAGCTTTTAACCACAAGCAGTAAAGTGCCAACCCCCCTTAAATATACACGTGAATGAATATTTTGAACTGTGAACAATACCTATGCACCATCACCAACTTTACCTTTCATAGTCTGAGTGCTGTACTTTGTCTCTGCAAAGAACTACAAAAAATGGTTTTCATTGTTCCAATAACAGTGAAAACACGATTCTATTCTATTATATTATATTCATCCTGTCTTTGTTCACTTTAGGACTAATTCTTTGTTCCAACATGTACTTCTGAATCCAGCTAGCATCAGCTTATGATAACTACTTAGCAGGTTTTGTGTGGTTCAAAATCATCACCTGTAAAGAATAATACAATCTAACCACCTGGGTCATAGTTTTTGATCCAACGTTTGGTCAAGACAACTCAACTTCTGTCAAAAACAGCATAAACCCAGCATCCGGGTTTAAGAAGTAATCCATCAGTTTTTAGAGTGTAGGCTATTTCTCACAACCCAGTCAACCTATGTTTAGAGGCTTAGCAAGTGCTTGTACAGCTGTTCACAGAGCTAATAATGATGTTTGCATGTGTCACTTTCGATTTCCAATCACACTCTGATGTAACCTGATCTGAATCCGATGTACCATTCATGTATTTTGCCTTGTTCTAGTAAAATTGTTCAATAAAACTACATGAAAGTGTATGACGCAAGCAACCAACACAAGTACACAAGCACAACACAGTATCCAAGTGTCACATTACTTCCAGCAATTTGGGTCCCAGTTTAAAAATAGTAAGGCAAATATGACCTCTACCCTGTGGAGCATGTCCAATTGGTGAGTGGCCCTGGGGGACAAGAGCAGCATGAATACACAAGTCCAAATGAATTTAGCTAGATTACATCTGGTTTTAGATTCTGTATTATATTTTCTGACTCAATTTCATGTCTCAGCCTCAGAGAATAAATCCTTAAAGACTAGACCCAAAGTTTTTAAATTTTATAAGGAGCTTTCATCTCAGATGCATTTGATAAGTCTCATAGCATTATCATTCTGTACAAATTGTATATTTTGCTAATTGATTTGATTGATGTATTTGTATATACATCGATTAGATGGTTGTCAAAGCTAGATGTTAGTCTTGAAAGGGCAAATAAAAAAAGCAATGTCTCTCACATTTCGAACCACTTTAATGGCAGCACTATTTTACGAACCTTTAAATCTAAGTTATTTTTATACTAATAAATGCCCCAGACATGGAAGTGGAAGGTTGGTGCATCTTAAGCGATCTTCCTGCACTTAAAGAATTTTAAGCAAAGCAAAGCTTAAAATTTAACAAAACAACATTCATTGTAAACAACTGCAGTACTTTACAATACTTTACTTTTAAAATGAAAGTTAATCTGAGTTGGAATGTTTCAAATATTCTGTTCTCAGCATGTTTCACACAGGAGGATTTGTGTGATCATCTGTGGTGCATAGCCTCTATTTCGTTTGTGAACAACCATTTGCTAGATGACAACTCAGTTCAACTTCGACTTCAGTCTAAAATAGTGACTTCACTCATAAAATAGTATTTGTTTAACAACCTTTTTTTAAAATAAAAATGGTAGAAATCCAGTTTGGTATAGTCTGCTCTTGTGCTAGCCATTGACTTTAGCCTCTTGGATAAATTAAACTTGATTTACACTAATTCGAGACTGCTGATAAGATAGTTGAAGGATTTAGTGTGGTTTAAAGATTAAAAATTAGCCACTTCTTAATAAAAAAAAGCTTTTTAAAATTCTCTGTAGACTGTCATGCTTGTAAAAGTGTAAGGCACAAAGCAGAAACCACAACCCATTTTTTTCAGGTACTATTTAGGGAAACAGCACAAACTACATGACACGAGAGGGATGAAGCTACCTGGTGACATAAAGACATTGTTTGTGGTTAACCTCATGCCACTTCTAGAAAGATGCTGTGTTCAGACCCACTCAAGCGTGCAAAATATTAAAGTCTAACACAACTAGGACTGTGCCAGGCTAAGATTTTAGTGTTCAGCTTTAAATCAGGTTTTATAGGGGCGGGAAATAAGTTAACACCAAGCATTGTCGGAAAATAAAGTCCTAAGAAGCATTGATATAGTAGATTTTAATTAGAGATGCAGTACATGTCTTGATATGTGGTTTAAAAAAGTGTTGGTGGAATATTATGAAAATTTCAGTTCTTGTTAAACATGTGGGTGGCAGTGGTGTCATGGTTTAGGTGTGCTTTGTTACTACAGGAACTGAATTACTTTCCATGAGTTTTGCTCTGGAAAATCTTGAGGAACGTTCAGGCTTCAGTTTTTGAACACAACCACACATGGATTAAGCATCGGGACAAGGTTTGGAAGCCCACCAGTAAGGCCACCTCTGAGTGGCTCAAACAAAAACAAAATTAGTTTCTTAAAAGTGGCCTAGCCAATGTATTAAATAAAGATGCAGCAGAGGGACCTGAAGCGGCTCATGCTCAAAAACCCTCTAATTTGGCTGATATAAAGAAAATGTTTTAAAAACTGAATTTTATATTTACTCTGCTTAGTTTTGTCTGGTATTTAAACTGGTTCAACATGAAACATGTAATAGCACAAAAAAAGAGGAAAAAAATAGGGGCACATCTTTTTCACAAGTCGCACCTCAATTCACAAAGCACTTGCTTGTGAACATAAATAAATCCATTAAATTTGACATTTTTGCCTTATCAAAAGTTTTCTTTACAGTCTCCAAAAAGGCGATTCAGTAACTTTTGTAATTTACCAAAGTATAAATGTGCCATAGCTACAGTGACACAGACACAAATGAGCAATGAATGAGAATGCACTATTTTAAATGAACAGCTTTGCAGCTTTTACTGGTTTAGTTTGAAAAACTGCACTGAATCTAAACTGAGTCCAACATGTCTTAGCAAGGTAGATTGCACTGTAAAACACTTTGGAACAGACATACTGCATTTAGTTACTACTACTGTCAATCTGGAAGCAATATATAAAACAAAGCCTGATCAATGGTTGCACTGAACTGTCTGCTGAAAGAGTTGAAAAGTATTAATTCTGAGGACAAATTGTCTTCGAAGTCCCGTCTTCCTCATGTCAACTGACCCATTATTGAAAGGCAGATAAAATTGTTAAAACATTTATTATTGACAGAAAACATGCAATAAACAGTGCAGTGAAGAGATGGAAGTTGTAGTACGAAGGTTACAGAAATACTAACAGCCACCTTGAGACGAGACAAAAATAAGAAACTAACACAAAACGCAACTATATGGTAACAAAATAAAATAAGTTTGCAGTATCATACAAAAACTGTCAAATGTACCTTAAAAGCTTATAAAATATAATCTTAACACATTATGTTTTTATGGTCCATAAAACCTATGTTACCTTTACAAATCTTCCTTTTCTCAGAATAGTTAAGGGTATTCAGTAGAAATAAGATTTTAATGGTAAAACACAGAAGGAAGACACCTTTCACACCCACATAAGTATAAAAACATTTTAACAAATCCAGCTGTTAGCATTAGAAGGCACATTCCCCTTCTTATAAGTGAGGATCTGGGATATCAAAGTCTAAGTGGGACTCCTTTACTTAACTTCCCACCAGAGGGCGCTGAAGCGCAGTCAGTTCAGAGTTTTTTTTTTCTTTGAGCTAATCTTTTTCCAGCTCTGAAGTATGCGTTGTTTTCAAAGTTGCTCTGAAAATATCGAGTTTCAGTAATTCAGCAAAGGGGTAACAGGTCGATTAAACCTCTTTGAAAAGAACTGCACATCCACTGCTGACTGTCATTCAGAGCAGAACCGCAAACCGCTGCCAATTACGTCAGTGCCGACACGACTAAGTCACTGCTGTTGCTGGCAGCGTGGCCGTCGCTGTGGCCACCAAGAGAAGATGAAGGCGAAGAAGAAGATGCTGGTGAGGAGGAAGCGTTGCCGTTTGATCGTAGGATGACCCCAGTGGCACTACAGTGAGGCCGGGGTCCCGGTTCGGGAGTATAGGTGAAAGTCAGGCCCGTGGGATAGATTATTCCATCGTTGCGGACGAGAGTGACGGGCACCTGGACCGGCTGTAATACCCAGCGCCAACCCTCCCTGAAGGCGGAGATGTCTGGAACTACACAGAGGATGCTCTCTCCACACCTGGACAAGCAAACAAATTAAGAGTCTGCATCAGAACTGAGAGGCACATGCACACACTTGGCTAAACGCTGGCAGACTCTTACCTGTACATGGTTTCTGCCTCCACATCTCCAAACCACACTCTGAGATTAGGGGTGAAGTTCTGCCCGGTCACTTCCAACATGGCGACGTCTCCCCCGCCATTTAACTTACAGGAGAGAAAAATAAAAAATGTAAAAAAATTAAGTCTGCAAGTATGAATTATATAAGAAGCAGACGTGTAAATTGTGGTTACCTGCAAACTTTCCACCACAGGAACAGGGCTGACCGGTGTGTGGACTGGACCCATGCCTTCATAAAATGTGTACTCTGCTTTGTCAGTGCTAATGATAGTCCATGCTGCGCCGTCGTTGATGTTTTCCTTACGAGAGTCTTTGGGGCATGATGTACCCTACAATAGATTAATTAGGAATTATCACTAGACGCTAAAGATGCAACGAAAACAAGATCTTCACTTGCTGCACCTTTTTAATTGTGTTCTGACCATTTAAAACGAAAAAACATTTCAAGGCATTTTCTTTAGTTTATTACACTTTAGCCTATTAGAATCAGTTAATCTGACGGTGAAATATCTAAAGATCCTAACGTTATTGCAGATATGTGGGTAGGGATGGGTATCGTTTAGGTTTTATCCGATACCGGTGCCAAACCGCTACTTTTGAAACGTGCCTAAGGAATGTTAAACATACAAACATGGTCCAAATACCCTCTTATTATTTATTTTTATTCTTAGTAGGTCTGTCAAAAATAAAAATCCTTAAATCTAATTAATCACAGTAGCTGTGAATCAATCACCACTGCTAAATATGACCCCAAAAAAATACTAACTAGAACTTTCTGTGTAAATAAAGGGACAAATCTAGATCCAGTTGCTCTTTAAAAAAAATAATAGGAGAAATCAGTTAACTTTTTTTTTTACTCCACATTCATAATTTATTTGTGGTCCCATATGAATAATAGCAAATAGAGGCAGAACTAAGCCAAATATATGAATAAACATAACATTTGGATATCAGCAGTCTGTGATAAATATCACATAAATAAAATGTAATATAGACTTAGTAATCAAATATCACATTTGATAATTTTCCAAAAGTAAACAGCAAATTCTCCAGTTCAACAAGAAATAAACGCTCCTATTGTGAAGATGGACACAGCTATTTCCGCTAATATTTTAGCACTAATTTAAGTCCGAAAACATCACCTTAACTGAATAATTTCGAACGCAGCGGTATCTCAAAATGAAATGTACTGAAACTATACAGTGAGCCAACATGCATAAATATATAAAAATACGAAGCATTTAAACTTTAAGCACCGCACACCCCAAACTCTGACTGCAATGCACACACAGCAAACACTGAAACGCACACACCGAAGCGGACATCCAAGGCGGACGGATAATTCCCACAGACAACTTATAAACTTATATCACCACAAAGCCAATACGCCAATAATAATAATATACTTCCATGTCATTTAGGACCACAAACACATGCTGCTGCACAACAATCCACAAAAATCCGTAGTTTGGCTGGTTAGGAGGGAGAGCTGATGTGGTGCGGGCTGAATTATAAACAGAGCGCTGTTCTTTGTAGGCGTTCAATGCGTAAAACAAACACACACAAAAAAGTTAATTCTAGGAATTAACCCACCCGCGTTGGTACGTTAATTTCCACAGCCCTTATTTTTAGCAGTTTTTTTTGCACAGAGATAGCCATGTTTATCTTATTGCTCTTGACGTAATGGCACCGGATATCGGTACCCATCCCTATATGTGGGTGTGCACATGCATCCATCTACTCACCTGGTACTGGATAATCCTTTCCTGGGAAAGACAGAGATACATCTTCTCTGTATCTTTCAGGTAGAAGGCACACTTGTGAAGCTGAGACACAGGGTCATCTGCATCCAACAGCGCTGCTTGCTTGTCCACTTTACGAATGATCTGGAGAAATACAGCAAGAACAGCCATCATGAGCAAAGATGGGGGGGGGGAAAGACAACAAAAAGATTAGGGCTTCGCTTCACGACACTGGCGCAATAAAAACCTACATACCAGTCTAGGTAAGGCCAGGCCAGTAACAGAGCAGACCAACTTCACCGTCTGACCATAGTGAATGTAGCCATCTTTTACAGTAAATTCCTCTCCTTCAGATTCATCATCATCCACTAAACAAATTGTGAAAATACTTTTAAGTGTATTCTTATTCAAAGAAATGTAGCAAAAGTAAAAAAAAATAATTTAACGTTTGACTCACATAAGTGGATGAAGAAGGCACCCCACTGCTGAGAGCTGGCATGAAAGTTCCCACCCTCGACATGAAGGTACCGGGTACTAACTGTTTGGGAACGCAGGCGGTTGAACAAGGCCACTTTGGTCCCAGAAGCTATGCACACTGATTAAAGAGAAAGAAGAAAATAACGGCAAAAATTCTCCCAAAGGTTAAATCGATGGCGAATTGAGCTTTGGCGAGGACTCACAATCTGCATTTTTTAGGGACTGCTTCTTCTTGGAGGGTTTGGAGATGACTTTGATCCTCTTGCTGGGGAAAACTCCGATAACCGAGCTGTTTCCGTGTAACATCTTCACAGACAGCATGAAGTGCTTCCTTTTGTCTGAGTCGCTGATATACAACGTCTTAGCTGTGCAGAAGTTCTACCACAGAAATGACAAAAGGTTACAAAGGGTTTTTTTTCTCAGGATGAACTTTTAAGTACAGTGTGGCTAAAAAGGATATAGCAGCCAGTGATTTTTCAAGTTAGCCCACTTCAACTGAGAGACAGAGTGTTAAAAAAGTCCAGAAACACATTGTATTATTTTTTAAAGAGTCGTATTTAAAGGATACACTTTAATGTGTGAAACGAAAGCACAGAGTTCTATGTTCAGCTGCATGATGACACCAAAAGGAACTAGAGAGGAATAATAATTGCTTGCCAGTCAGCTAATGTGGAAAAAAAAGATGAACCGAATCTAAACTAAATGCCAACGTTTTTTCAACCAGCAATAAAATACTAAGCTCTCTATCAGTACGTTTACGTGCATATCTAAATCAAGCTTTTTGGAGTAATCAGACTGAGGGTTTGCCTCCGTTTGAGAGCAGAGTCCCAGTTTACATTTCCATCTGTAAATCGAATTATTAAATGAAGTACGTTTGACTCCCTGATGATAGATGGCGAATGCGCCCCTACGTGTTAGCCTTATAGCGGTTAGCTTTGAGCTGCATACAGGCAGTAAACAGAGGCTGGTGGGATAGAAGTAGACGGAGTCAAAGCAGGAGATTCACAATCACACCCCAACGACTTTACGTCAGTACAAACATGCATTGATTGGCCGCTTACGTTTATCTTAGCTGCCATATTGTTCTTATAATACTACAATACTACAGGTGAAACAGTGCAGACAAATTATTGCAACAAGCAGTTAAAAGGTAATCATAGATTGGACAAGATGTGAAAATTGCAGACAGGGACTGGCGAGGGTCAGAATCATGGTCAGAATGCAGGACAGGACACTTTTTCTGTTGAGTTTGTCTCCACCAAACCTGAAAGCCTGGTTCATAACAGCCTCGGAGCGCCGCCAAGTGATCGTTTCGGTGTCTGACCTACTTTTTGCACGAGCGATCCAGTCATCTCAAGGAAATTTCAATCAAATGCAACTGGACTTGGTAATTTGTCTTGGAAGACGTTTCACCTCTTATCCAAGAGGCTTCATCAGTTCATGCTCGCCGCTGACCAGGCTGGGACTGGTCCAACTAACTGGTGTGGAGACTCAGCTATTTAACCTCTTGAACAAGAATCATTATGTCATTGGATCCTTTGTGCTCCATGTCTTAACGACGGTCGTTGGCGTGCCGCCTATTGGTGGAGGTTAGGTTTCGGCTTCATTAGTGCCCTATTGTGTTATAACGACAGTCGTTGGAGTCACAGTTGTTTCTGTTATTAGAGGCTAATTTGTTTGAGTCTTCTAGGGAGGGATGAAAGTGCAGCATTGTAAATTGGAGATAGGTGATGTCTCAGGCCTCCTCCTCTGTTTAGCGATGGTTTCTCTACTTTTACATAGATGGCTTCTTTTACTCCTCTTTCAAACCATCTGTCCTCTCTGTCTAATATCTGGACATTGCTGTCCTCAAAGGAGTGAGCTTTCTCCTTGAGATGTAAATGAACAGCAGAGTCCATGCCTGAGGAGTTAGCTCTCCTGTGTTGGGCCATGCGTTTGTACAGTGGTTGTTTGGTTTCACCAATGTAGAGGTCCTTGCATTCTTCATTGCATTGGATTGCATACACCAGGTTGCTTTTGTGTGTGTGTGGTGTTCTGTCCTTGGGATGTACTAGTCTCTGTCTGAGTGTGTTGCTGGGTTTGAAATACACAGGGATACTGTGTTTGTTAAAAATCCTCCTGAGTTTTTCAGAAATCCCAGACACATATGGAATGACTACATTGTTTCGTTTGTTTTCTTTTTCTTTTTCAACCACTTTGTTGGCTTTCCTTCTGGAATTAGCTGCAGTTTTCACAAAAGTCCAGCTGGGGTAACCACAAGTTGTGAGGGTGTCTCTCACGTGCTTGCGTTCTTCCCCTTGGGCCTGTGAGCTGGTGGGTATGTTATCAGCTCTGTGTTGCAGGGTCCTGATAACACTAAGCTTGTGTTCCAGTGGGTGGTGTGAGTCAAAAAGTAGGTATTGGTCTGTGTGTGTGGGTTTTCTGTATACCCCAATGTGGAGCCTTCTGTCCTTTCTCCTCTGGACGACACAATCTAAAAAGGGCAAACTATTGTCCTTGACATCTTCTCTGGTGAATTTGATGTTTCTGTCCACTGAGTTTATGTGTTCAGTAAAGGCTTGCACCTCTTTGGTTTTGATTTTAACCCATGTGTCATCTACATATCTGAACCAGTGGCTAGGTGTTATTCCTTCAAAGGAGTTCAAAGCTCTGCACTCTACCTCCTCCATGTATAAATTTGCCACAATTGGAGAGACTGGAGAGATCCAGTCATTTGCGAAACTAAAGGCACGTTTTCTAAATAAAGTACTGCAGATTACAGATGCGATCATATTAATGGATCTTAATAGATTATAGAGATAATATAGAGCTTTCCTCCTGTCTAATTCACTGGGAAACAGAAAGAGAAAATATATTTATTATATGTGAAGAGTAGATAAACAAATGTGTATTTCAACAGTAAATACTTCTCTCTACTACAACGCACACTGTCATGCTTTATTTCTGCGCAGATGCTACTTTGAAGATTTTACAGACTCCTTTCTGCTCCAAAAAGGTTCTGCAAATGTTGCAGGTGCTGTTTCAAGATGGAAAAAAAACACATATTCTAAATGTCATGGGTCTGGCGGAAGTTTTTGTTTAACTGTGGATGGGTGAAAAATATAATATTTTTGGTTGACTCCCACTTTCTCTCCAACTTTGCACTGAATGCAGATTATCCTTGCTATCTTAGCATCCAGCGCTCCCAGGGAGAGATTTGACGTGTCCACCTGAAACAGTGGATTAGCTGCAGGTACCCGTTCTATTGCAGGACTCTGAACTGTAAATTAAGTTGAAGTTTCTCAACACAGAACAGGCAAAAACAGCAAAGGTTGCAAAGGTCATGCATTTTATTGTTGCGCATATTCTTATGGGGCGGATACCTATACATCTGCCATCCTTGTGCTTTGTGTTTTTTTAATGTCTGCCATTTGAGGAACAAAACACCTTTGGCTTTAAACAGTTATTAATTGAATAAAGATGTGATTTTCAACACCTGTTTATACCTTCGGTATTGTGATGAAACGTGAAACAGAATATTAATAGGCTATGAATAGTTAATAATTAAAGTTAATAATAGTTAATGTATGGCTGCCAGATGTGTGGATAAATCCCTACAACTTAATGCACTTTCAGTTTAAAGTTAGCACCTTATGTTTGTATGCATATTGTTTTAATAAAAGAATGCTTTAACATGATAAATCTTATTAGAACACTTAACTAAAAAATATGTTGAATTTAAAAAAAGTGAGTCAGTTGAATGCACAGAATTCATGCATGTGTTGGCGCATGGTCAGGATGGTACCACCTATGCCTTAATTTGAGCCAGGAAAAACCCTGGAAATATTACTGGTATGAAGGAAAATCAAACTTGCTGTAGGTTTAAAACAGCTCCAAATTTATTTACAGCAACAGACATGCAACCACTTGTCAGCAGGAGTTTCTACACCAAGTGCACTTCTTCGGTTCATTCAATTTATAAATAATTTAGATTGTTTTAAAGTCAGAACTCCTCCAAAGGAATCTAAACTTTTTTCTATGAAGTACTTTTATTGCTCTATGAGGATCAATTGACAAAATCTGTACTCTGTATCCAGTTAGCACTATAGAGATCCCTTTTTGAATTGGTAGAACACATTGATAAAACTGTCAGAAATCTTTAGTTTCCTTTTGTCAGTGTTGAATAAAGTTAAAAATTATCGATTTTTCTTTATTTTCTATTTGTTCTAATGAACACGTATAACAATACATAGAAGTTTGTGACTGTGATGTGGTAAAATACAAGACACTGAGCCAACAACATATCATTAATGACTGACCTTTCCCTCCAGAAAGAGTTGTTGCATGTCTTGCTCACTGCTGCCTATCCCAATGAAAACATAAGGCTGGGCCTCCTGCTCAGAGCAACCATCCTTCACCAACTCCTTCACCTTCTTCTGCCAGCCCGTCCCCATCAGATACACACATGGTGGTGGGCAGAAAAACCTAACAGGCACAAGCATAAGATGAAAAAAGCTTCAAACAATTATCCAGCTTAGAAAGTATTTATATGTGTCTCACACAAACCTTTTCTCATTTCCATATGACTTTTGCGCCACTTTTGCATGCAGTATGAGTACAGTCTGGTCCTGTTTCTCTTTCAAGTAACTCCTCATAGCCTCCCTGAAATAAAGATGAATTAAATACCAAAAACACTTGCAGAAAACAAGTGTGACCTAATGAATCAGAATGTCACAAAAAGTTTAGTTTGGTAATACTGTTCAAGAAGTGAAACACTGTATACATTTAAAATGATTACATAAGATTCAATTATTCAAAATTATTGGAAAGCATCTTGGCTCAACAGTTGTCTTGATTGTTCAACACTCTTTAAAAGCATTCAAAAAAGGTAGTTACCAAAGAAGCTTGTCAGAGTGTTGTACACAAGCTTATTAATGGAAAGTTGAATGGAAGGAAAACATGTGGTACAAAACGGTGTCGGAGCAAATAGAATAGCTGTAATATTTGGGAGGATTGTGAAGCAAAATCCATTGAAGACTCTGTGGGAGATTAACAAAGCCTGAACTGTCAGAGCTTTAATAGCAATTACACGATGTATCCATGACATGCCCTTGTGTTAAGCCTTTTTGTGTTAAGCCACTCCACAAATAGAGAGCAGAAATGTACCAATCAGTAACATTTAAAAACCAAGGCCCCACCATCTGGAAGTGAAGAATCAAGAATTCTTGAGGTTCAATGTGAAGTTGTCACGTTCAGTTGTTATGAGGAGCCATGTCATCTGCTGGTGTTTAGTCACTGTGTTTGATCAAGTCCGAACTCATTAAACTGTCTGCCAGGAAATGTAAGAACACTTCATGCTTCCTTCTGCTGATAAGCCTTATGGTTATACCAATTTTATTTTAAAGTAATGCTTGGCACCTGTACACACGTTGAAGAAATACCAATTCTTGTTTTTTTTGGACTATTGTATCACTGTGCTTAGCAAGCCAACTGTGCTGACTTTAACATTTTGCCTAATTGTCAACAGGAAAATGAGAGACAACAAATCCAATGACGATCTGACGCCCTCAATTAAATCAACTTAAACACCTTAGCAGAGCCACAGGCTGACCACCTCAGTGCAATGCCTCATTGGAGGAGTAATGCATGCGAACAGAGGTTCAACCAAGAATCTACACTTTATTAATGGTACACTTCTCTTAAAAAAAACATTCAATGAACAGGGGGGGGAAAAAACAAAGAAGTACAACACTCTAGGTAGCAAATCTCACTTTTAAAATGCTTAGATGCTTTAAGTTTGATGATAAACCAATTTAGCAAGTTGTAATTTGTTTATAAAAATCTGTACGGACGTTAAAATAGCTGTGAATAAGATGTACTGTAGGGCTTAGCTAAACTTCTTTACTCACCTCGTTAAACGTCGAGGCAGATGTTGCTCACTAAACTTCCTGCAACACAACAGGATCTGATGTATTTTACATGTGGTTTTAATATACATAGAAATTAACAGTAAACATTTAGCCTCAAACTGTCCACACAAAAAAACGACGTCCTAGCAGGGAAAAGAACAAATGTAGTAAGAGAAAAAGCTGTTGTGGAACTTCAATCGAAAATGGATGTAATTAACCAATACTTTTAAAAAGACATAAGCTAATTTCGTTTTAAACCGGGGACACAAATACATGACAGGTATAATTTCGAAAATGTAGCCATTGCTCGAAACGTTTTATGGATATAAAGCAGAAATGTGGTTAAAAAAGGATGATAAAAGTTACCTGGCACTAAATCTAAGCCATACTTTTAAATAATTTAAGAGAAATTCACGAGGAAGAGAAGCAGCATGCAGCGAAAGAGTTTTGCAAAACTGACCCAGCAATAAACCACAAATTGGATTCAGCAAGATTATTGTGACAGAAAAATAACAAAGATGTAAATAACGTTACTTCCGATTAGACGAAAAAGATTCTGTCCAACCTGTTAATCCTTCTGCGTATACCTTGACATTTTAAACCACATTATGGTCCAATTTCTACTTACCCCGTCACGACGGGCGCCATCTTCGAATCTCCCCTCCTCCCTCCCCATCGAAAAAAAAAATTCAACAATCGCGAGATCCCACCCCCAAACTCACACTAAAGCCAATCCGCTTCAGAAAACCATACTAGCAGAGACGAAAGTGACTGAGGGGAGGAATATGTGATGGAGGATAAGGGTGAGAGAAGTGGGAGGGGGAAAGGGTAGCGATGGGGTGACCAACAGAAAACACAAACCAAAACAACAGGCGTGGGAAAGTAGTTAAATCGCGCGAGAATTGAAAAATTCTCACTTTTGACACAAACCAAGCACCCAATGGCATCGCGAGATTAAGAGACACCTCAGCTACCCGTTTTTTTAAGTCCTCTTTAGGCACCGTTACTGTTACATGATTCCCACGATTTACGAAGCAATACAGACCAACCTTTTGACATACAGATGGAGTATGAATAAATGCTGCAATAAAACCTGGAATTAAAACTCTAAAGCCTTTCTATAAAGGACAACTTTTTCCGGACATATTTAACTTTCTTTTGTTTTGACAAGACTATGTAAAGTATACTCGAACCCAAAATAACAAAAAATTTTGAATTATCTTTATTAAATACTCTTCAAATAATGAATATATAAAAATACCAGATATAAAAGTTTGATATAATTAATTCAGACAGTACAAGATGGGCAATTATACCAAAATGTGAAAGCATTTGGATAATTAGCATACATTTACATTTAATTCCTTATAAATGTGTTCAAAAAAATCTGCTGTTATATCGGTTTTTGAAAATAAACAGCAATTTTCTTTATACATGTTGGCAAACATCAATTTTGGGACTTTGCAAACATTTGAGAAGTAGTTAAATTAATCAAAGTCTCCTTTTTCTACCAAAATGTATTTCCACACAATTTTCCCTCAAAAAATGAGGATATATCCCACAGCACTGAGCTCAAAAGATTTATATAAAATCTCCCCACACCAGCATTATCAACCAAATTAAAGGTAATCTTAAAAACACACTTTAGAAACAAAAAGTATGATTTAAAAAGAAAGATGTATACTTGGTATTTTATAGCATTACCCCAAAATGTGAAACAATTAACTTATGCATAATATATTTATTATGGTACTGCCGTTTAATGATCATTAGCAAAAGATGCAATAAGACAAAAACAATGGTGAGGTGCTGTTTGTAAGGTGAAACCCCAATGAACTTAGAAACAAGTAATTATTATGGTACTTAGGTAAATTAATATTTGTTCCCACATTCCAAATGATTTTTACATTTTATCTCCAGCAATTCAGATGTAAACTATGTTTGCATTTGTTGTGCACTAATGCCGATTTAGTGATGTGTCCTTTAGATTTTCCAGAAAATTCTCTTTCTGTAGAGGATGTAGGAGATAATAACCCACAAAGATGTGGCAACAACGTTCTGGATGAGGTGCTCAGTGTGGGACTGGCTGTCGGCCATGCGCCAGCGGAAAGGAAAGTAGTCCTCAAACACTTCGTGGCCCACATACACGAGGATGGAGTTCATACCTGAAAACAGGCAAACGATTTGAAACAACCGGAACAGTCACAATGTCTCCCCCTCCACCCCTTCTTCAAACAGGTACAGGTGGTTAGCTTATTCATTAAAAGTTACATAAAAAAGTTAAGTCCTCCGGCTCTGCGTTTTTGACAGAGATGCTCACCAGGGTAGAAGAAAGGTGCCCCAGACCACCATTTCTTAACATCAATTATGTAATAGACCAGCACCAGCAACACAAAGGCAAAACAGGCCAATGTCGTCACATAGGACAGTGACCTAGAAGTGATACAGAGATGCAGAATAATTATTTACAATACTTTGGTTAAGTGTTTTGAAGTTTGTTCAAAATAAAGTGGGGAATTGTCTTCCAAAAGACTGCAGAGAAAAATGTGCCTTGTAGTCCCTCCAAATTTGTACCCATATTCATTCATGTGCAGATTGACACTGATAACTTAACAAAAAACTTAACAGAGATATATAGCTCAGCTAAAGTAAAGTAGCTTCCAATTAGCATTTTCTATCAGAATGAGAGCCTTCATTGGTTACACTCATGCAAGTGTATAAGTAATATATAGCAGAACCATAAGAATAAGAGATGTACCGATTAAGCTTTTCTTGTATAATGGCAGTTTCTATAGAATAAAATGAAATAAAAAGGTACTGCATGCTCCCTGATAGATATTTTTAATTCAGTATAAAATAATTATTACTCCATGCATGCATTAAAGAACACACAAAACATTATCTGGTTTTCATAAAACAAAATGGATTTTCATCATTTTGATGCATAAAAAAAAATAACATTTCACAATAAAAAATGCTAGCTAATAATTCAAGATTGTAAAAATATGGTAGACATTGACATTTTAAAGGCCAACAAGCAGTTTATATTTTTGCAAGGTTTTTGTTGTTTGTGTGTCACTAAAACTCAAAACGTTAGACAGATTTTGATTACATTTTCAGGAAATGTCCACAGCGGGATGAGGCACAAGTGATTAGATTTTTTTTGGGGGGGGGGATCCTCCCAGATGGGGTTAGGGTTAGCTGCTCTTCCATTTTAAAATAAAAACTATTTGGATGTATCTGATCAACTAACGTCAAAAAGCAAAAGAAATACATATTCCAATCTTGAAATATTCAGGAGAAAACATTACCACAAGTTCTTGTTGACAGGAATGAAACCTTTGTCTGTGGAACACTCAGTCAGAACTGCTGAAATGGCTCCCTGTGGGATGAATAACATTTCAGCATCCAGAAAGAAAGGTGAAAAGAAAAAAATACTTCCATAAAATGAACTTTTCTGTACAATGAATCATTTCAGAAATGTAAATATTGAATATATTATTAACCACCTAGCAAGATGAGCTCATGCAGTGATGGTAGGATAGTAGCGTGAAGTCAGCCATTATAAAAAGAAAGAACACCCAGGTTAAGTTTTAGAGTTGTTTTAACATGGTTTTTGGCAGGATTTAAGAGCTATTATAAAACCTAAATCCCATTCTAGTTTATAAAACCGATTCCACCATACATTATTTTTTCAAACAAAGAAAACAGACAATTGTAAATGCTGTGTGAGACTGGTGAAAAGGGGTACATCTCTGCAGCTTTCACATTTAAGAGAGTAGTAGCCAAGTGCTTCAAATCAAAAAGTCTTTATTAACTGATCCTCAGAGTGAGGACATGTCTTAAGAACAAGTATCTTTAAATTTTTTCTGCAACATACAGATATGTGTGTACACAATGCCAAAGGGAGAGGCCATCAGCAGTGATCTTAGATAAGGAACGATTGCTGCTCCTCAACCTGGGAAAAACTATAAGGGCATTTCCAACCTATATGAAGTTCATAATTCTATATAAAGAAAGATTGTCTATAAATAACATTTACGCCAAATCCAAATTCTCTACGGCATTGATGTCCAAACAAACTCACTAAGGTTAGAGCGTCAAAGGCACCGAGAATTTACAAAAAGACACTTCAACTATAACTCAGACTCTCAGTTGTAGGATGTTCAATTTAATTTAATGCATGCCCTTATATACCAAACACAAGAACAGTAAGAAGGTGTACTTTCTTTTCAAAATGACAATGCTTGACTTAGTGTCTCTTAGAGCCCTAGGAAAAACCTTGACCAGCCAACAGGCCCATTCAAATACCATTTTGATCCCAGTACCTAAAATTAAATAATAAAAATATTCAAATGTTTCATTTCTTGTTACATTTAACTGTAACTACAGTACATTAAAAATAATGTAGTGAATTAAATATTCTACTCTAGGTTGAAGGTTCGTAGTGGAGACTCACCGATATGAACTTTTGAGCTGATACAGATTTCAGATACTTACAATCTAATTATTTCCTATAATTGTAGTCTTATTTTAGTTAATGTTGGTGCCCAACTAACAGAGAATAAACTTACCAGAAATAGACCCCATATTAGAAATCTTGAAATAACACTTGTAGGAACATCTCTGTGGTGTAATAGTATCTTTCCTGCCTGAATACAAAAGTTATATTCAAGTTATAACCAGTTACTTAATGTTACAATTCTACCCATTGTAATACATTTTATTGCGAAATATTAAATAAACACTGACCTGTAATCCAAGAAAAACCATAAGGACAGAGTTGATGCTTCCTAAAACACCTTCTGGATCAAATGGCATTTGAGTTGCATAAATCACCTGTTATCAAATTATGACAGCATAGAAGTGGTCATGTAAGAATACTAAAACTGTGATTCGGAAAACATTTACATGATAATATTGAAAGTGTTGTAAGCCCTTTTTGGAAAGAAACTTTTAATAATTAGAGATGCACCAATCAGAATGTTTTGGTCAATTTCAAATCCGTTTCCTGAAGAGCTCTGACCTGGATATTGTAGAATTAAATTTTATCAAAAGATAATTCAGTGCATGTTCAAAACAGAGACGAATGGAGCCAATTTCCAGTTCTCACTTTTATTTTAAACAGATTAACAAATTGCAGTTTACAGAGAAACAGACCATTTTCTCTGGGCCAGATTTAAAGACATCTGACAATGAATGGTTTTCATGTCATAACTTTTATAGACATTCCAACTTCGCCAGGATCTAGGCGTTTCTTCTCCCTGTAATCTGCTCCAATCAGAACGTTTTAAACAGTGTCTTAACAATGACTGGATGTCAAGAATTATGCAGTCATAAGAGGGACGTGTCCTCCTTCTTGGTCAAAAGTTCATTCTGAGTTTTATGGTTTTATGGTTCCTCCCAAGCAAAACTCCCAGCTTTATGGCCTCCATCCTTATCTATAAACATCCTGGTTTTACAGCCTGCAATAAAACTCTTTGTCTCAGAGGTCCTGAAAGGTCACACATACTCCCACCATTTATCCAAGGCCTCTGCTGCTCCTCAAAAAGTGCCCAATTAAAATACTGGTAAAAACAGACTTTTACCTCTGACTTCTTACTAAAGATATTAGCCCCAAAAAAATAAGATACAACAATATGCAATATTGATTTTAAATAAAGCATTTATGGAAGTTATATACACCAGGAGAAGAGCTGACACCGTTTGTGTGAGAAAGCAGTCACTGTAAAACAGGGTTTTACTATTAATTTAAATAAAGTCAGATGGTAACGGGACTAATATCTTATGCTGCATTCAGACCAACTCCATGCGTCAGCGTCAGTTGCGGCAAGATTACATGTAAAGTCTATGGTAGAGTACGTCAGAGGTCCGTCAAAGTCTCTGCGGTACGTTGTGTACATTGGATCCGCAACTTCACTTGAGTTACATATTGGCAACGCAGTAACGCAGAAGTTCAGCTAGTTTAACTTTTGACGGACCCAACGCACTTAACGCAGTGCGGCAACCAATCAGAGTGTCTCACTGTAGTGATGTCACTTCACGTATCTTAAATGAAGCGCGGGTCCAGTGAAAAGCATTTTCAACAAACGCAGATTTAAAAAATCAGAAATAACACTTACCAAAGTCAGATGGACAGGCGCTCCTAAAGACGAACAGAAAACCTGTAGTAGGTGTCCTGGTAGGAGATTTAAGCTCCGATGCGGCCGAGGAAGTCGTAAAATTAGGCGCGGGACAGACCTAAGTATAATTGAAAGCGAACCTCATCCATAAGCAGGTCCTGGAGCAAATGGTTAAACTCCCCAAACTCAGAAAACATCTGAAAAAATGGGCGCTGATGCACCCAATGTCAACGTTGTCTAGCTTATCTAGCAAATAAAGCCAAGCCACTCTCTAGTTAAGATCCACCATAGTTCAGAACGTGCGGCAACAGACGAAGCCCCGCCCACGCGTTGTTTTTTCCTCAGAAGCAGGCTATGGAAGCCAAAAAGTACATACGTCAAACTTCATCCATTGAATGCATTGCCTGACGCAGACCAACTGTGTGGTGTGAATGCACCATCAAACTGGCATAATACCATATGTCAGCGACTAGCACAGCTAGCATTAATAAAACACAATGCTAGAGTATATTAAATCCGAACTCAGGTTTCTTTCATAGGCTGACAAGATTTATGAATCCAGCAAATTCCATTAAAGGGACTGAAATGTATAAAACAGAGCAACTAAAATTTTATAAATTTGCTATACTGTAAAGTGCGGAAATTGCCACTCTCTCTCCTCTGAAGCCCGACTTAACTGCTGACATATCTTATAACATGTCATACAAAATACATTCTTCCATTGATACATTAATTATCTATACTCACATATCAATGAAGAAATGACGGTGGTTAGCCCTGATACCGATTAGAATATTGCCGTTTCTTATTTTAAGTGTTTGTCTTTTTCGTATGTTTACACAAAGTACACCAGCGATTTCCTAATGTTGTAAATCTGCCCAACATTTGGCAATAAATTAATTCTGATTCTGATTTATTTTAAAATTGTCTTTCCATACACATTATTGATACTAAAATTAGATCAGATTTCACACAGTGACAGCATCCACACTGAAGAGTGAGGCTGGTATGGTGTGTTCACAAATTTGGAAAAGATTGGCTATTTTCATTCCTAACCGGCCATCCTGTACCAATCAAATTAAAGATCCCCTGAATCTGATCAACAGCTGATTTGTAGGTGCACCCCTAATGAAATTAGAACAAAATTAGCATTGCACAAACCCTTGATGAGGGAGTTTGGTAAATATGTTTCTCTCCCAGTAGCCAACGGTCAATGTAACCAGCTGCTCCGCCAGTACAGTTTGCATGGAGGCCCATATCCCCAATCCCACCTGGACCCAGGTACCCTCTGTATAAACATGAAGAGATAGAATCAATGTTACTGAAAGGACAAAGGGGGTGTCATTAGATGAATTGACTGCTTCGGGAAAACATTTCCCCATCTGTTATTTAACAAAAAGCCTGAACAATTTAATATTGCTGCAGAAAAGTCATAAATGACTCACGTTGGGCAGTCTGGCACAGGAAGAAGGAAAGTGAGGCAAAGCCAGACAAGTTCCAGAAGAAGCACACAAAGCCAGGCTGGCCAGTACAGTAATACATCAAGGCACGGAGACCACCAAGCATCCTGGAAAACAGACAGTCCCCAATAACAATTGCAAAAAAGTAATGAAGTTTTTTTTCAAAATATAAATAAATGTTTAATAATGATGGTAAAGTAAAGCTTTTGGCTGACTGTTGTGAGTATGTCCAGATGTCCTCTTGCCACCAATAAGTCCAAACTGGCAACAACCAAGTATGACCAAGCAAGGCGCTGCAGCACACCTGGGATCCTTAAGTTGTCTAACGATACTGTGGAGTAAAGGATAGATACAAAATTAAATACACCAACAACCATTAGCTATATGAGCAAATTTTTACACTTTAGGACTGAAAACAACACAATCTACAGTTTTCCAGAACAAACAAGAGAGAACATCCACTAGGAACGTTTATCCTCCTTACATGGTCCAAGGCAGTAGTTTGGGTTAATGATGAAGACACCAATGAGAAACAGCTGAGTGCTCCTCCATAAGACTTTCTTGAACAGAACAAAACGGCTCGTGCCCCCACGCAGCATTGAGTTGATGGACAGTGCAATAGATGTGCCCATGATGAACACAAACCTGGTGAAGGACAGAAACATACATACACAGTTAAGGGTGAGAAAATTAGACCAAAAAGGAACGGGACTTCAAGGAGAACCACAAGCATAAACCCCCCCAAATATGATGGTTTGAATTTGTTTTACATAAAATGGAATGTTTCGGACTGAATTGTCAATGCAAATGATAATGACACTTTCTTCTAAATTTTAAAAATATTACTTACCGGAAAAGATCAAAAAAAAAAATCTGCCACTTATTTAAGGAGCATCCTTCACAATGCAAGTATTTATACTCTTTTAGTGTACAGATCACAGGTAATTATGGATAATACAATAAAAATACATACTAACTGATTTGTCTTACCAAGGGAAGACAAGATCTGCAACTGTAAGACCTGTAACATGAAGGACAAGAAATAACCAATTCAACAAGATCAATGGCAAAATAAACCCAAAATGAGAACAGAAAGACAAATACAAAATGGAATTGAGCCAAAAGGTCAAACTCACCATTCCAGCTTGAATGCCTGAAGAACCAGTATCGTCCTCCTCCATAGTTCACAAACACCATAATTACCAAGGAGATACTAAAACAAGTGCCAAAGAAAGAAAAATGTTGTAACGGCAGGAAATTTACTTATGCCAACAATGAAACTGAAAGAACCTTTCATTTCAGTGTACTTGGACGTATTCACCCCCATGAGCTTGTTCAAATTTCATCAGATTAAAACCACAAACATAAAATATATATTATTTTGATGTTGTGTAACAGACCAAAACAAAGTTGTGCATCACTGTGAAGCAAAAAAAAGAAAAGAAAAAAAGATGTGTGGTTTTATGTTTTTTAAAATAAAAATCTGAAAAGTCATGCGCAGATTTAATATGACAACCCTAAGTAAATGTCAGTGCAATCAAATACAACAACAGCAAACCACCAAGTTAGTTCGGGTAAGGAGAGTATTACTTAGAGAAGAAACCAAGAGGCCCATGGGAATGCTGAAAAAACTGAGGGAATCTGTTGTGTGGAAAACTAATAGATATGCACTCTACAAATCTGGGCTTTATACAAGAATGGCAAGAAGAAATCAACTTATGAAAGACATTTATACATCTAAGATATGCCCTTGTAGGATGGGACAGAAAACTATTGGAAGAAGGTGCTCTGATCCAATCAAATCCCAAATTCAACTTGATTGCCTGATAAAAAAAGCCAAAAAAACGTAAATTGTTTTACATCAACCTAAAGATGCCATCCCTGCTGGTAAACAAGGTGGTTATTGCCAGTCTTAATAGTAAGATGGATGGAGCTAGATGCACAGCAATCCTGGAGGAAGACCTGCTCAAGGGTGAAAAAATTTAGGGCAGAGTCAGAGTCTCTTTCCTGCAACATAATGACTCTAAACATACAACCAAATTTCAATGAAAGGGGTTTATAGATTTTTTCATTTTTTACTTCAGTTCTCCTGGACTGATGTCCTGCAACTATTAGATGCCTCTCTACTTCAACATCCGTAGTTAGAATTATTAAATCTTTCTGACTGTATGTTAAGGTAATTCAGCCATTCGATGCTGGTGTGTCAGACAATGTATATAGAAATAGCAGAATATTAACCCCTGAGGACCGGAGTGTAAGCCCCTGATAATCTTTGGACCCAGTGTCCTCTACAACGAAAAGTGTAAAGATTTTTACTGGCTAACAGCCTCCGGGGGGCACTATAGCAGGAAATACAAAAGTGAGACAAATATGAGGGGATAGACTATGCCCTGAAGAAGACACTACTGACAAAAGCTTTGAGAGAACATACAGACACAAAAGAAGACAACTTCAGTGGCTTTCATCTCTGTTTCCACTTAACAGGTCTGGACTACTTTGTGTTTGTCCATGAAGTAAAAATGTACATAAAATACATAGAATTTTTGTTTTTGTAAACTTCTAAAAAAATGAATAGGGAAGGAAAATTTTTTTTCAGGGGACTATATATATTAGAAGATTATGTCACAAAATTTGTCTTTTTAAATCGAAAAGAAAACATAACTTCAGAAACATACACATTAAATGTAATACTAAAGCATTTTTCTTGCTCATTCATCAAATCATATAAGAGTAATTAAGTTGTTTATGATAATGCAGCACTGAAAGACCATGTTTACTTGTGTGACTGTACAATAATATGCGATTGTTTCAATGTCAGCCGCCATACTCCTTGGTTGTGTGAATCACATGAAATAAAGATGACAAGTCAGGCTACGCTACAGTATTAAATCATCTAATGCTGCATCAGAAGAGCTGGACTGAAACACAGGGGAGGGTCTTACCCTCTAAACGTGTCCAGGGAACGAAGCCTCCTGCTGGCATTGGCTGGGGAAGGGAGAATGTTGTCAGTAATAAGTGCATCTATCCGAGGGGACCCCAGTTCCTGGACGGTTGAAGTACATTTGCATGTTAACTGCTATTCTAGAAAAATAAGATGCCTAAATCACATAGGAATTTTAGAAAATCTTTGCTGGGAAACACTCACAGAATTAATGAGCCTCTCGGCCTCCATGGACCCACTGATTCTGAGGACGAAACCCCTCACGACACCAAGTCTAAACAAGAATTACAGTCAAATACAGAAACACAAGCTTCATAAAAGACTCGTGCTTGAGAGATTCACATTCAATTATTTCTGACAACACAGCAGATATTGTACATGAAAATACACAAACAAGAATCAAAACTAAAACTACATCTTAACAGGAACCAGTTTAATAAAAATATACACATTTTTATAAACAATCCCCACCTTGATAGTCTACTTCCGACGGCAAACAGCAAGGCCAATCCCACAAAGACACAAAAAGTAACCAAGATGGCTGCATGGAAAGAGTGGGACATTAGTGTAAAGCAATGTTATTTGTACAAGCCCCATTCTTGGGATCAAAATATTTAACCTTTGACCATGTAACCTTAGTGTAATAAAGCAGTCGTGCGTGACACTCACGTATATTACTGTTTACAGGGTCTGCATTCATCAAAAGTGAGCAGTTTGTTACTGAGACGTTGTTCAGATTTTTCATCCACAGAGAGTAGTTCCCATGCTCCCCGAAGTGGAATTGAACTCTGGGAATTAAAACATTAACCAAACAGAATAAATGTAACGTTATTAAATTATTTAATGAAGACTGTCACTTACCATGGCTTCTGTGTATACTGCCCCTAAACCTCACAACAAATTTCAATGTATTTTATTGGGATTTGTTTAGTGACAGACCAACACAAAGAAGTGCATAATTGTAAGACGAATGGAAAGGGAATACGAGGGTTTTAACTTTTTTTTTATAAATACAAACCTGGAACGTGTGCAGTCCATTTGCATTCAGCCCCCCATTATTCTGTTACCTCTAAATAAAGTCAACCTATGTGTAATTTACAATTAGTATAAATACAACTATTCTGTTTTTCTCAGAGGTTTATTAGCAAACAAGCATTATCAACAAAAACCAAGGAATAAAGCAGACTGCTAAGGATTAAAGGTGTGTTGAAGTTTATTGCAGGGTTAGTTTATAAAATGCAGCAACAAGCTTTGAACAAACTCATTTAGCAGATTTCAATCCATCATCTGAAGATGGAAATAGTTTAACATAACAACAGATTTACCAAGACACGACCATCTGCTTTCACTAAGGCCACGTCCACACTAAGCCGGATAATGCCTTAAACGTAAAATTATTTAGTCTACACCCCCCTATCGTCCACACTAACCCAGCGTCGTTTAAGGTCTGTGGCCGGATAACTATTAGCCGGGTAAGAGAGCCGTGTAAATCTTAATTCAACGGCTAAACGAGATAGTGTGGACAGCTTCCCCGGATAATAAAAGGAAGTGGGTCAATGAATGCTGCGTCAATAACAATACGACACGACAGACAAAGACAACAGCGAAGAGTAATAAATCGATCTTGTCGTCTGTCCACACCAAAAACTCTCTCTTCTTCTGAGCAGCTATTGTTCTCTTTGGTTAACGGGACAAGCAGATATGTACTGTGCTGTAGAGCTTCTTGTATATATTATGTAGGCGTTTGTGTTACGTAGATTATACGCGTGTTTCGTGCGTCTTTTCGCGCATGCCCAGTATTTGCACAGGTCGGTATGGGATTGCGCAATCATGGGACCTTAAACGGGGCATAAATGCTCGTGTTGAGTGGATAACATTAGGCGTCTAACTCCCCGTATAACCTTATCGGCTTAGTGTGGACGTAGCCTAAGAGGCTGGGCAAGAACAGCATTAATCAGAAAAATAAGTAAAAATAAATCACACGCAGGAGAGAATGTGTAACTCTGGAGCAGCTGCAGGTATTCACAGCTCAGGTGTGAAAATCTGTTGACAAAGCAATTATAAGCCATGCATTCCCCAAATCTGTCCTTTATGGAAGAGTAGAAGGAAGAAAGTATGTAGTAAAAGAAACTCGCAATGCGTGCTGCTGTCAGATAAGACCAAAGTCTGACGTATTGGCCTTCATGCAAACTGCTATTTTGAGCAGAAAGCTAACTCTGCACATTGTTCTGAACCCTGGTAGTAGGGATGGGAGATATGGCCCAAAAATTTACAACGATAATTTCAGATATTTATTGCGATAACGATACAAATGATGATAATATGTTTTCTTCTATAAAATAGCAGATTATGTTGTGTTTAAATTGTGTTTCAGTGACTAAGCTGAAAAACATCACACAACAATAATGTACAGCTCAGTTGCTCTGCTACCCAACGTCTGCAGTTGATGCAGAGTGGATGATAAGATTTAATCTGAACACAGAAAACCGGTTAGTGACTGCAAATACCTTAAGACTACCAGAGCTGGGGTTTACCTTTCAGCAAAGAAAAAACCTAACATACTGCCAGACATGCAACATTAGGGTTCAGATCAAAGCGTATTCATGTGTTAGAATGCCACAGCCAACGTTCAGAACTAGATTTAATTAACAATTTGTGTCAAGACTTAAAAACTGGAGTTTACAGACACTCTCTATCCAATCTGACTGGGTTTGACCTATTTTAAGAGAAATATGTCAGAGAACATGTCAAATCAGGTAAAGACATCCAGTAAAAGACTGGCAACTGTGATTGCATCTAAAGCTGGTTGTACAATATCGAACTGGGAAGCCAAAACAAAACTGCAAACACATATTAAGACAATTCTGTACCATTTTGATTATGCACTTCTTTGTGTTGGTCTGTAACACGAAAGCTGAATACAACACATTCTAGTTAGTGGTTGTAATAACACAAAATATAAAAAGTAAGGATGTACCGATACTAGTATCGGGCCAATACCATTCTAATGTACTCGTATCAGTTAAAGTTTACTGATACCATGAATGGATACTTAAAATGTGGAAACTCTCCAGTAATGTCGCAGAACATTTTTCTTTTTCATGTGGATTTTTAGTTAGGTTGTCATTTTAATCAATATTTTATATTTTATCTAACTCACCACCATTTGTTGTAAAAAGAAGAGAAGAAATTAGCATTTTCATCATAGCTTTTTGTGTGTGTGGTATAATCGCAATCTGCTGGGATTCCTTACATAGAAAACTTTTAACTGATTGGAATGTTTGTATAATTGTATTGTAAAGTGCCTTGAGATGACATTTGTTGTGAATTGGCGCTATATAAATAAAAGTGAATTGAATTGAATAAGTATCAGCATTGGTACTCCGATCCAAGTATTGTATCAGTTTGAAAAAAAAAAAGTGGTATGTTACAGCCTTAATGGAAAGGTATGAATACTTTTGCAAGTCACCATAAAAAGCCAAATGATACATAGTTATAACCCACAAAAAAGTTATTATAATAGTTGAACTGTTAATTTTAATATGCAATATAAGCGGAAAATCTACAGTTCATATGAAAGGTCTGTTAGCAATCATATGATTATGACATATTTCCCTTTCTCCTGCACATAATAAAACCACAGTGTTTGTACACCTACTTGCAGAGCTCCTTGACCTCAGGAGTGCTGTTGAGCTGTAGAGTTATTTCATGCTGTGTGCTCACGGTAAAGTCAGCTGAACTGGGCTGGCCGGGGCTACTTCCTGCCGGTACCACCCCGAGATGCTGGTACAAACACTAGCACGCAAGGAGATGCATGAATACAAAGATCAGATGTTTCTGTGATACAGTTTTTTGGAATCCAGGACATGTTGAAACTGGCAGGTTTGAGCTTACCTGGTAGCAGCGCTCTGACCTCCAGGACACCAGCACATCTGTCGCTAGGTCATTGCTGACTCTCAAAAGTGCCTCATCCATCTTCAGAGCAACGTGTTTGGAATGATGAAGGTCAGCTGGAGGGGGTAAAAACAATTATCAGATGACATCCATTAACAATTCAATAAATGCAAAACAAAGTAAAGCGCCCTACTGCTAAATATGCTGCAGCCTACAGTTCTTCATAGCAAAGTTTAATGCCCAGCTTTGATTAAAAACAAACAACACAACACATTTAGGTAATTGTAAAAAGATCTGTTATTAAACAAACGCACACGCAAGCTCGGAATTTCAGCCTAAAAATAATTCAAGATCCTAAATATAAGTTTTTACAGCTTTAAAAATATTTTTTTCCCAACCAGTTTGGTAGCAGAAATGTCATTTAGCGATACGGTGCGGAGAACTGCATGCGAGACGTCTGCAGTAGATATGGCTGCTGAGCTCATAGTCACATGCTGAATTAATCCCTCAATAGCCCCTAAGAGGGAAGTTCAAATGTTTGCGTTTCAGTTTCGCACTTGCTTCCATTTAGACGAGTAATTAGCGGTTTCTTAAAACCGCCGCAGGGTAAACAGGTAGAAAGGCTTGCGGACAGTTTTTTATTAACATTAGCCAAATGGCCGCGTTGCTAACCAAGTCTGTTGACTTGTAGTGCTGTATCTGATTTTATTTAGCAATATTTCTGTACTTACGCGAAGAGATTTCTGCAGTTAGTGGCGCCACGCAAACGGCAACAATCACGACAAATGCAGCGAGGAAAACCATATTTGTTTGTTCAGACCGTCTCGTTTCGTTTTGCTTTTCCGGCTTCACTGTTTCAGCTGAAGATGCCTGTTTTGGGTTTTCCTCCGGTTTCCCTTTTGCCATAACAAATTCCACTTCATACTCTTCCTTGTTGTCATTGTATACTGGAAGCGTGAAGGGACAAAAAAGGTCAGCTGTTCGGAAAACTGGCCCATCGCCTCTGCAATCAGGCAGCTGGTAAAAACGCTGTGTGGAAGCGCAAAGGAGTGATTCGACGACACCAAACTACAACAGTGTATATGATATTTATCATCCATCTCCCCAAAAATATCATATTAGACATTCTAAACATTATCAGTCTGCAACTGTATCATGTGGGTAAAAGCTACCTGTAAAGTGGATGCAACGCACTGAAATTAAAAAAGAAATACAGAAATATAAAAAATAAGTTAAAATAACTACACCAGAATAGTTTTAAATAAATATTAATGTATAAAATGTGAACTAAATGTATATGTTTATTGTATTTTTGACACCCCGGATTTATTTTCAAATATCTAGCAAAAAAGGGAAACATGGTTATACAATACTAAAATAAGGACTGACGATAACAATTATAAAATGATAAGACAAAGATGACACATGGCCCAGTTAGTATAATGAAACATTTTAAACCTTTATAAATTCATGCCACATTTTATAGTTTCAAAATAAAAGAAATTTACACCTGTCTGTTTCTTAGCTGTTTAACTAAATTTGAATCCTCCTTAAAGAGATCATATTGTGTAGTCTGCAATAAAATCACAAAATGTTTAGGTATAATAATAATAATAATAATAATAATAATAATAATATATGTTCATTTGTCAGTAATGACAACATTGTATTATTCCTTCATTTACCCATATCTCTCTCATTGTAATATTGTATGGGCAATTACATTTCCTAGCTATTTGAAAATAAAAAGTACTTGTACAAAAAGTGTTTGTACTTTTAGCCACTTATCCTGCATATCATGGAACCTAGTGCCCCACTTTTCTCAAAACTAATTTTTAAAAACATTTATGACATACTTTTCAGATACTTACATTTCGTATAAAGGTAATTCATGGTAAAAGTCCACAAAATTTTCAACATTATTTCAACAAAAAAGATCAAGTTCATTGCCATAACACCAGACAAGGCCCAACATTTCATCTTCCTTTCAATCATAAAACAGGTTCAGTTTTCTTTTAGGTTTTGTGGCAGTAAATTGTTAAATGAATTTAATTATCCGATAATCATAAGATTTAGCAAAGATAATTTGAAAAAACAACAGATTTCTAAATATGAGAATGTGCTTTGTTGTCAATATATTGGAATGTTTATTTAAATATGTATTTACATATCTGTTAAAAAAATTATTTTAAAAAGAGTCGTTATAGCTACAGTCTGATCCAGAAGTTTTTAAGCATCTTTTCTTAGCTTTTGTATTTTAAATCTCTCTTTCTTAATTCTTTAATTGTTTTTTTCTTTTGTTCCTTTTTACTATTTTCAGTGGGAGTGTGACCATGAGAATAAACCCACAGGGTTTCTATCACACACCATCACATGACATATTTTTTTTTTGTGTCATATATATTATTTATACTACATATATATTCTTTTGTATTTCTGTATTACTGTTATGGATGTTTTGTGTGCGCAAATAGACCAAATAAATAAATAAATATAGTCAATCATTTAATTTTCTAAAACCCTTTTTTATACTTCTTTTGTTGGTAGAATAATTACGTTAAATTAATTTTATTATTCCATTAATTAAGAGGCTTTTATCAATGAGATTGATCAAATTCTCCACAGGAAGCAGTCATTATATTGCCATGATACCTTTTTCTTAATTAAATTAAATTCATTTCACACCGGTGTTTGCAAGGATGTTTCCCTGAAAATGGCTGAATATTTTTATTGACCCGCATTTAAGTATTCGCTGTAGCTACATCTGCGTTTTACAGGACCCATCATATGATATAAACATTACATTGGAAGACGCATGCGCACATGCAGATAGGAGGAAAACAAGGATTTCTAATCGACCCCCGAGTGAATCAACGCCGCATCCCTAAGAAAAGCTTTTGCCATGGCTGATAAATTAAACTCACATAAAAGGTAATGTAAATATAAGTTTATGTACAGTCATTAAATGATTTGCTGTTCATTTGACAGTGATTGGGAAATGGGAACAGGGAAGAAGTTTACCGATTTTTGAAACGAGTCAAGAGAAGTACTAGCTAAAAGCCTCAGCTAGCATTGTTAAGCGGTTACTTCTGCTGTTTTCGCAGTGTCAAAATAGCTGCTGGGGCTGTAGTCTGTGTTGAAAGCGAGATCAGAGGAGATGTTACTATTGGTAAGATGTTCTGCATTTGTTTAAAACAAAAGTCATGCATGTATAAGACCTTGCAAACAGTATGTAACTTGGATTTACTGTAACTGGTTCAGGCCCTAGAACAGTGGTCCATCCAAAAGCTCGGATTATAGCAGAGGCAGGACCCATTGTGATTGGAGAGGGCAACCTGATCGAAGAACAAGCTCTGATCATTAACAGGTGAGGATGTTTAATATCTTTTTGTTAGTTTACGTATCACATTTCGTTGTGGATAGACCTTTACAACAATCTTTACTGGTGATTTTTTTATTTACCACTATCTTTACATTTACATAATTACATTTACAGTTATCCAGAAAACATCACACCGGATTCTGAAGTGGAGCCTAAAACCATGACCATTGGCACAAACAACGTGTTTGAAGTCGGCTGTGGTATCCTTATTTTGACACACCTGTTATTGTGTTTAAATTAAGTCAAAATGTTTCACTTGGGCCCACCCAAACCCGATTTGCCTTAACTGTTATAAATCAGTATCGCAAGCCTTGAAAATTGGCGACAACAATGTCATTGAATCCAAAGGTGGGCTTTACCACATTCAGGAAGGTGGGGACCGACATCTAACTATATTACTCACCCTTTTTATTTTCCCGTGCCTCGTTTTCTAGCTGATGTTGGCAGAAATGTGATTCTCACCAGCGGTTGTATCATTGGAGCCTTCTGTCAGGTCAACACCTGTGAGGTCATACCTGAGAACACAGTCATCTACGGCTCTGGATGTATGAGGAGAGTTCAAACAGAGAGACCACAGGTATGGATCAACCTGGTCTAGAGAAAACCCCCAAGTGTAGAATAATTTCGTTTTGGTCTTACAGTAGGATAAATGAACAGATTTTGGTGTGTTGATTCGTCTCAGTGGAAACTATCTGGTGGGATTATAAACCATCCTAATTAACCTATTATGTATTCCTAAAATATGTTAATGAATTCTAAAAACATTCTTCCCTGACTGAAAGCTTTCATGTGTACCTAGCTACAGTCCTGAGTTTTAAAAAATAGAGGGGGGTGTTTACACTGTTCTTTTTTACCTACCAAATTGCTTCAATTACAGGTAAAATGTTGGTGCTAATCTTTAACATTGAATGACATCTAAAGTCTAAAAAGGAAATCCAACATAAATGCATGATCTTAGAAGTTCTAAGTTAGAACCATGTGATCAAGATTTTAATCAACAGATGACCTTTGGCATGACCTGGTTACCAGTATTAAGGTATTTCTAGGTATGAAAATGTTATGTCAAAATGAAGCAAAGCACTGCCCCTCTCTCAACTGCTTTCTGTCTGCTGAGCTGAAAAGCCAGTTTTAAAACTACAGCTGGCAAGCTTAGAGACACCGTTAAGCTATGACTGCAGGCGCTACTCAAGTAAATTCCTCAACTATTTAGCCAGCTTATATCACATTATTATGCTTGCGTTATGCTGCATGAAGATCGTGAAATAATCACTTGAAATAGCATTTGGATTTATTCAGGTAATATTTGATAACAAAATCGATCTGACACATTTAAGTGCAGCGAAAAAAGAAAACAGACGAGAAAGTCTACTGTTGTTGCATGATTTACTTCAAACTATAGGAGTTTTTGGTCTATACTGGGCATTTTTATTTGGGGTTTTAGTTGGATGCAGATTTCATACCAGAACATGCGGAGATAGGTCCGCTACAACTTCCTGTCTAATTTTGACCTTAGAAGTAGTAATATTTGGTTGCAGTTTGAAGTTTCATCGTAAGAGGTCACTAAATTCCTAAATAAAACAAAAACAAAAAACAGTTCTAATAAATGCCACTCCTAGAATGGAGTTTTGTGTTTACATTCCAACACAAACATTGCTATTGAAAGTCAATGTGCGCTTAGCTTCATCAAGAGTAGATAAGGTTTATAACCAACAACTGTAAGCTCAAACTCTAAGATTAGTCATTTGATATCAATAAAAGTAGGATGTGCTGATATTACACTTTGAACATTTTTAAGCAGTCCATTCAGTCAACTCTGGGGAAATGAACCAGGATTTTATTGATTTGCATTATTTCTGTACTTCATTGAGATGTTTTGTCATTACAGCCTCAGACCCTCCAACTTGACTTCCTGATGAAGATTTTGCCAAACTACCACCATTTGAAGAAAACCATTAAAGCAAGCCACACTACCAGTTAAAATATAACAGTATACTTTTTTTCTAATTAAATTGCTTTGTTTGAATATAACTTAAATGTATATAAAAAACTGTCCCTTTTAATATTTTCTACTCTGAAAAAGTAGATCAAATATTTCCCCTTGCATACTTGCTAGAGGATTCTTTTCTACATTAAGTTTCCCCTAAAACTTTGGAAGGTGTAATGTACTAACATTATTGTAAAATAATTGAAACTTTGTGTAACAATGGAATTTATTAAAATAATTTCAAAAATCTTGTATTTTGCACTACTGTACCATGTTTCTGCACAGTAAACGCACTGAAATCTTCCCAAGAGTCTACAAGAAGAAAATGTTTTCATGCTGGGTGAGATGGTATTGTCGTTGACAAATCTGGTTAATAAAATCAGAGTATCTCTTGTTCAAATTCCACCTTTCCAAACACCTCTTTGCTTTAAAAAGAAAATCCAAGTAACAGACACACATATTGGCTGCATTTACATTTTATCTGTAAGGATGATGTGCCAACGTCCGTTCAGTCTTCAGCCTGCTCAAAGATCTATGTACTCTTCCTCAAATATCCTCCAGGTTTTGATTGACCAATGACTCTAAAAACCATTCCACAACACTGCTGATATTAGCTCCATGTAATGAATGTCTACTGATCTCTTAAGGGAATGAAAATAAAGGAACATGCTTGTTGTTTCTTGACAGAACTCCAATAAAGTCTGTAATATACAGCCAGCGACTTGCTCTCCGACCACCTCAGGTTATAGTGAGCCGTTTTACTTCTTTGCAGGCACACCATCAGAGTAATCCTCCAGAACTCCTGCCAGATGGTTGTTATGAGTTTTGAACTGTCTCTTCCTCTGCCCGCTTTGCTTCTTTCTCTTTTGAACTGGCAACTGTAGGGAACCCAGAGTCCAAATTAAACAAGATTTTTCCAGTATAAAAATCCCAAAATTAAAGTGTGAGGCTATTTTTTAACACTATTATTATTATTCAAACTTGCTGAAATAAATAAATATGAGACAGAAAATCTTACCACTTTCTTTGGTCCAGTCTCTTGCATGGAAGAGATGCCCTGTTTCTTCAAATACTCCTCAATTTTCTCTTCATCTATGGAGTCCACAGGTACACTCCTCCACAGCTTCTGAAATTCTGCAATGCAGTGCAAAAAACAAAAATCATAAAAGGTAGGATATCAAAATCCAAGAGAGGATGAACAGTAACAAATCAAAAAGTGCACATAATTAATGGTTAGGCTTCAAGTAGAGCTGGATGATATGGCCTCAAATCTTTATTGCGACATAATCTAAAGCATGTATTGCAATATATTCTGTTTTTATTTATTTTATGTAGCTTATGAACATTCTCTCGTTTGAGACACTGCAGGAGAACTTCAAAAAGGTTTAGAATGCCATTTAAAGAACATTTATTGTGCAAAATGCATTTAAAAAAATCTGTTAAAAGTTGAATAAAAGCTAAATATTAAAGTTCAAAACTGTCTGCTTTCCTGGTTACTTATTTATACATTTGATATTGGACAAAAATAAACCATATATTTGAATTAACAATGCCTCAAGTTCAAGAGGTTTCTTTTCTGTTAAATGAATAACTACAAACTTTGTCCTCACTCTAGTGATTGAAAGTTAAAACACTGTACCAGCTACGCAAGGATACTGATGTACAAAGTTTGTAGGCACAGGTTGATGACATCACAATGCACAACCACGATATGCTGGTTTAATCAAAATACGTTTGGCTAAATTTATATAATTTTTTACCTTATACTTTTTAAATGCCCATTACTAGCTTTAAGATAAACAAGGTTAAATACGACTTCCCACCCAATATGCAGTTTGTGCTGCCCTGTAAGAAGAGAAACAAAACATCAACTCAGCCTGTCACTATATAGGTTAGTGGTTCAGAGGTAAATAAAAACTAATTCTCACCTTCATCTACGGCAAACTGGCAATGTTTGTCATTGTAGAACAGGATCTTTTTCTTGTCTGGTCGTGTTACAAATAAAATCTGATCCCCCAAAGCCTGTGTACAACACACAAAAAATAGGCAGTTTCAAATTTTTTTGTTGGTTAAAATGGTGAACAATCGCTTGCAGGGCTTCGCAAAAATATGAATACCTTTTGATCTTTTACACAATTTCTCATAAACACACAACTGTCTGGTGTATTTCTTGGTCTTCATGATGCTATTACTTTACTCATGGCTTCTACCAAATCCTTTGTCCTCTCAGTTTCTGCTTGATCTATCAGAATTTCAGTACATTTCAAAGTGTCTATGAGGCAGTGTGCTATGAGTAGGGGCACATACAACTTCATAGCACTTATGCTATGCTTCATAGCACTTACGTTCACCAAGGTATGTAAACGATCTAACATCTACGTCTGCAGCATGTATGGTTGTTCAGACTGTATTTACCCAGGGTGCCCTGCACAATAGCACGTTTCCTGCTTTTGGTGCGGTCCCGGTCTGCTTACCATTCACATATTCAATCGAACCGATGATTTTAGGCGGGCTAGAGTACACTGTTTTGGTCCAGATCAGAGTTCCATTGCCCATTCACACCTCCCCAAATGGATCGGGCTTTCTGGGCAAAAGAACTAGTTTGAGTCAAGCGGACTAAGCAGGGCTGGTTTGAACGCACCTAACTTTTTGAAATAAAGAAAACAACATCCTGCCTCGAAGAGAAGTCCATAAGCAACATCACCTTCAAAACAGTTTCACTTCTTCACAAGTTTTGACACACGTCCACCTCATCTATCTTATAGTTAATTTAAATATATCAAAGATATTTTAAACTTTGATTAAGATATTAAATAATGCAGTGTGAACTATGGAATACAATTATTTTATTGTATATACTAGGTCATTGAATCACTGTCAAGTGAGTCTCTAAATTAGGTTGCCTGCTATGATGTTTAAGATCTAGCAGGTGTCAGTAGACCAAAATGGTCTCACAGTATCGACACTATCGATACAGTTTAGGTAATGTCCCACAACGCCTCAGGAGGCCTCATTTACCCATCACTAGGAGAAAGGTTTAGAGGTATAAACACTTTTGTAAGGCACTGTTTGCAGTAGTTCTGTAAACCATATCTTTTCTCTTATAACTGAAGGTTTGAATTACCTTGATGGCCTTGGCAGAATTAGGTAGTCCCTCTTCCACATCGTCCAGCAGCACTCCTCCCAGGCCCAGCTGGTCGTGTTTGTCCAGCAGCCTCAGCAAAGCTTTCTTGTCCTTCAGGTTGTACTTGGGCTTAAAGCCATAAGTTCCATCACGAACCTCAATTTTCGGGTTGTTGACCAAGGCCTGAGATTAGGCATAAAGATGTACTAGATTAAATAAAAAGTTGTTGAGCATATTCAATATCTATTCTAAACTAAATCAGCCGAAACCATAAACTAGAAAGGTGTTTGAAGTATGAAGACAATCAATACCAAATTTTTTTTATTTGAGAAACATGCATCCCTCAGTGCTCCTCAATTGTTTCTTTCTGTTGCATCCGTAAAGGTGTGTACATTTAGATATGTTTTGTTTCGAAGGAGCCAGACACATGTTTGTTAAATTTTTTAGATCAGTTGATGTCCATTTTTCTTAGTAAAGCAGTTTGAAGAAGTCATAGAAATGATCGAATCTCATTTATAATTTAGCTGAATATCACCATATGAGGATTCAGATTACACCTAAATATGCAAAAAAAATGATCTGATGATGTAAATTAAATCATTTCTGACTTAACTAGCCCTGAGTAGTGATGGGCCGGTCAGAACCTCAAATATATATATATATATATATATATATATATATATGTATATATATATATATTTGTTTTTTTTTTTTTGCCTCAGCCAGAAAATGCACCAAGTCATTCTGACCCTTTATTAATTAGGACTTTTGACGGGTTTTTTTGTACCAAACATTGATTAATGTATTTATCATCTTTTCTTTTACTAATTTTGATTCAGATCTTTTGAAATATGGCAAATATCAAAATTCAGGTATGAAATAATCAAAATTGCAGAAGCATGAAGTGGTGTAGGTGAAAAAAAGACTAGCACTGATTTGCACAGAGCTGTATATCACCACATGACCACAAGAATCAATGAACCAGTCCTGAGTTCTCAAAACTCAGCAACCAAGCTGTTTTAAAAGACCTCTTTGGACAATTTGTAAAGCATGGATATTTATTCAACACCTTGTCTAAAGAATAATTTTTAAAAAAGTGTGAAAGTTTATGAGAAATGGCGGAGGAAAAGAAAATAACGAATTTCTCTTGCAGCTGATAAAGAGCAGTATGGAGCCTGAATGTGACAGGAGCACACCTCAGTCATTAGCCATTGTTTCTGTTTCATACTGATGTCAAGCAGTTTGGTCTCATCGAGTATCTCATCAAGAGTCAGGAAGTGTGTGTCGCCATTTTGATGCCTCGTCTGTAAAAGGACAAAATAGACAAGGTTAAAACAATATATAGAAGAAACACAAAACTCATTTTTAAAATCTCTTCAATGCAAACCCTTGACAGGCATTCTACCACACGTTTCTTGCGAATTAGTAGCTTAATTGTCAGTTTTACAGCATGTAAAGCTGATCAACTTGAACAGATTGCACAGAAGCGCATGCATTAAAAGAAATCTGTTGCGTGATCTGCAAGATCAGCAAAAAGAGAGAAAAAAAGAAAAGCTGAGTCACACAACCCAATGACAGAGGATCGCTGCCTTACTGCAAAGCTGGAGCATGATAAACAAGCTGTTTATGTACCCAAGGAAAGACTGGAGAGCAAATGTTACACTGTGGGCATATCTAACTCATCTGGCTGATACAAGCCACAGAAAAGCTTTTTTTATTTATTAATCTGTGATGGAGTTAACAGGATGAAAAAAATATATGGTGGCAAGGAAAATCGTTGCCCTTGTCTGCTCTCTCAAGCAAATTAAGGATAACATAAAATTCCCTTCTTAAAATTGCATCATGTAATTACCTTCATGTAGTTAACAATTTTTGCCAGGCAGCCAAACTTGTACCCAGAGCTTGCTTTGCTGTTAATGGTTCCATTTGCAGATTCTGTTGAATACACAAAAAATAAAAATAAAATACTGAACTCATTTTTACAATATTAGTGTAAAGACAGCAATAGCTGGGTTGTTGTTAGCCAATCAGAGGCGATACATTTGCATAACATGAATATTAATGACTAAGACTCATAATCTTGTTGTTTACCACCCATTCCTCCACCAAATTATGACACTCTGAAACAGAAGCGCAAAAGCATTTTCTCCACAGAAAACGAGTTACGAGGCATTCAGTAATACAAAATAACCCAGGTAAATGGGTTGAAAAATAAGCAAATTAGACCTTTATAAGGAAACTGCTGTGATGTATTTGCCAAAACGCAATTAGTGGTGAGTAATTTAGTCAGATGTCAGATATTCCATCAAAAATAAACAAAGTTAAGTTTGTAAAGTATTATTTGAAAATTGTAACAGCTTTTTGCATATAAGAATATAGATTTGTACCTTGAAATATATATAGTTGGCAACACTATCAGGTGAAAAGAAAACCTAAATAGTTCAAACAGAATTTAGAACAACAACAAAGGAACTAGGAAATTTAGGGGCAAAATTTAAAATGAAATACATTTTTATGTGCATTTAATGATTAAATATGCTTTTGATATCTGGAAATATAACTTACTTTTTTTCCCCTTAACTGAGCAGTCTCAGCAATCAAGCTGAAAAAAGTATGTACTTAAAAGCCTTTGTCTAAAGATAGGACCAGGAATCATTTTTGGGAAAATTTTCAAACATTTTTTATTTCTTTTTCTACAAAAAGGAGGCATGTAAAGCAGTGCAAATATGTGGTGTATTAACCTGCTTTAAATCAGTAAATCAAATACAGGATCCAGGAGTGAGGGGATCTTATCACCCCCCTATCCGGGTCTGTACACAGTGCTCACCAATCAGTCAAGAAAAGACACCGCTTCATAAATGATCCATGATGTGAGAAGGAGCCTCTGTGACTGTTAGCTGAACAATGGGCAGGGCATAGAAATTTTGACATTTCAGCTGGCGAATAGCGTGGAGTAGGGGGCGAAAAGAAAGAGCCAATGATGGGGGGATGGGAGCCTGATCTAACTGGGAGATGCATGAAGAGCTGCAAGGAGTGGCGGAGGAGGAGAGCGGGTGCATGAGCAACGGCTGAAAGTGTATGAGAGTGAGAGGGGAAGATACGAGAGACAGGGGAGAGAACTGAAAGCAGGAGAGCTCATCTCTTATCCGGCATCTTTAAGAAGCTGAACCAGGTGCACAGGTGAGTTTATTATTATTATTTTCCAGGTAAAGTGTAGTGTGAATCAGGAGAACGTGTTTGATACGAACCAGCCACAACAATCCATCACCTGATCTGAAAATGGAAAACTGCTGTTGCCTAATTTTGGGACCGTTGCTAGGTGTTTTCAAGCCTCCAGTTGCTGAATCATAAGTATATAAAAATCAAATCCATGTTGCGTCATGTTATTCAAAGCTACAGCATTCTCAAGAAAAAAAAAAAGAAAAAAGAATAAAATCTGAAACCTTTAGCTGCCAGGTCCAATAGCAAGGCTAAAGCTGCTTAAACACACACACACAAACACATGGAATTAAATAAACATGGACCATCTGCACTCTTCTCGGGTTGAATAACAAGCATCAGAATATCCGTTTCTGCATCTGCTCAGGCGTTCCTGAGCGTCATGTCTGCATTTGTGAGAATGCACGGCTCTGTGCAAACTGCTGCTGTCACGACAAACCAGAGAGGGGGTAAAAATCGGTGAAGAGCTGGCCAAGTAAACACCATCAGGAATGCGTGTTCGTTTTGACTGGTGGCCAGTTTTTAGAGCATTACATAGTCTCCCGCAACACCTACTAAGCACGACTGGGGTGGGGCTGGTAGCAGATATTGCAGGGAGCCAAACTGTCCCCTAATACATGTGGGGAAAGCAGCCATAAGGGGGGGATGAAGGAGGTCAGGTAACATTAGTCTGTGAGGCTGTTGCCATGGCAATGAATCTGAGTGAAATTGATATGACTGATGAAATGCTAAACATAGATTATAGAGTTAAATTGCATGAACTGAAAGGAAGACACACACGTGCTCCTGGTGCCATCATAAATAAGCAGACAATAATAAGGAGGAAACTATGACTATGATACTAATGATGGCTAGTAGGGGTGGGTGATATCAACTAGAAATTTTATTAAAATATTTTATGGTATGTTTTGTGTTAACTGTAATTGCATGACATTGCTATCAAAGCTCCACAAACACAAATATTGCTTTTTAAAACATCTTTGAAAAAAATAAGCTTATTCAAGAAGACACCAGTTACAACAAATATGTGATTTTAATCAACAATCTGCAAAAATAATTGTATTTATCCATATCTTCAAATTCAGTGACCTTCAGGAGAATGGGTGGATGACTAAACTTAGTGTAATGTAGTGTAAAGTGCTTTCTGGTCCTTTGATTGTGAAAGCGCTATACAAATGCAGGCCATTAACCATTTCTCATGCAACAACCAGTTTTTTCTCCCCATACTACCCTTTAAGTTTCGCAATTGCAATTCTCCTATGTTTTTGTGATCTGAGACAAGCTGCGTGGAGCGTGGGATACTGGGAAGGGACGTGCTGCAGAACTTGCGAGTAAAATGCGTGCATTACATTATGCACTGCTAATGTGTCCGGTGGAAAGCAAGGGTCAGTCATGTACTCCAAACACCTGTGGGTCGCTAGGTGGAACAGTATACTTGTATTCGAAGGGTTGTGGGTTTGATTCTGGCTTCCGCGTATCACTTGTTGATGTGCCTCTCGGCACTTATCCCAATATTGCCTACCGAGCTCTGTATCATGTGTTTATGAGTGCGAATGCTTGAATGTGGCTCCAGTGTAAAACACTGAGTGGTCTGTAGGACTAGAAAAGTGCTATATACAAAATGTTTTACAAATACTCAGATTACAGTCCCTCACTGGAATTTTTATGATAAATCAGAATTCTTTTGAGAAGAATTTTTCACAATTAAATATAAGATAAAAGCCCCATCCCTACTGGCCAACCTTTTTGTTTTAACTCAGGTTTTTGATTGATGCAATCATTGAAACAGATTGCTGACTGGCTGATCTGAAACTCAAAAATCCTCTTTCTGATAAGTGCAAACATTGTAACTAATGACCACCAGGCAGTGGTTAGAACACTCTTCCGAGCAGATTTTTTTTACTGAGTGCAGGTTCAAAGTCAGCAATTTGCATCATCAGTGAGGTGTTTAAAATCAATGTTAGAGGAAGCAGGGATGAAGGGAGCAATTTAAAAGGAAATGGTATGTGCTGTGACATCTAGAGACATGACTGTTTATTCAGGGTGAGAGAGATTAGGACGTTTATTTGATAGAGAGCAGAAAAGCTATTTGCTGCCTTTTTTTCCTTTTGGGATCTCAATCTCTGGCCTTCATGAAACAGATACATTTAGAAATTCTGGCAGCCTGTTGGGAATCTCAGAGTTACGTTTAAGATATGTGTATTGCTAATCTGAGTAACAATAGTTTCAAAAGTAAACTCCAAAATCCTGAAAATATAAGTTTAACCTTGTTTTTACAGTAACTTCTCTCACTCATTGTGTGATGCCCCCTCTGATCCCGATATAAATAATCAGTAGCTGCCTATAGTCCATAGACTGATGTTTTACCTTACTGTTTTTAACAAGACATCAGTCAATGTTGCTAGAGCTGCACAGTATATGACAAATATATAGTCTTTGAATATCACTTTACACAATTTGCATATTGAATTCAACACTAAGTTGCATTGGAGATCAGCTTGGTCTCCAATAAATATTAGTTAAATAAGTATCATTCAATCTGGCTCCCTATGCCTGCCACATCTTTGCTAACATCTGTTTTTGGAAACAGAATTAGAAGATAAAGAGGTTCTAAGGCAGTAAAAGTCATTAAATCCTAACTCGGAAGCTGTTTTAATACAAAAAAACAACAACAAAACAGGTGGTTACCAGAAGCAACTATTCAATGAAACCTTGATTTTCAGAAAATAATGGATTTTATCTTTTCTCCTATTGCTGGATAGACTATGGCACAGTTGCAATCAAAAGCAAAAAGGTATTAGCATTTTTTTCAGTAGGGCTGCACAATAGATCAAGATATCACTGCATTAGTTTGCGCAGTATTCATACCACAAAGGACCATTAGGAGTGCAATAATTTTTGGCTAATATATTGAAAGTGCTCTGAACTTGCATTTTCCTTGCTAAATGTGATTATCTACCCTGTCAGACAAAGTCTCGCATAGCAGATGCTCACACTGGGCACAAATGTTGCCTAAAATATTAAAGGTCGGAGTGTGATGTAAGCGCAGATGAGAACAAGAAAAAAAAAATATATATATATATTGCAACGGATATCGTCATTGCAACATTTACAGTATTATAGACATTGTAAGATTTCCTAATATTGTGCTAAGTTATTTAAATATTCTCAATAATGTTATTGAGACATTCAAAAATCTAATTTTCCAAATATTCTGCAGTCCTAAATGTTGGAATCGGCAGAGTAGAAACTGGTACAGAAGAAATTACTGAACACGGCTTTCGAATAAAAGATGCAATAATTAAAAGAGCTGAAGTGAGGAAGCTAAAGATTATTTCAGATCGCAACATGCTCGAAAAACACATTTATAGGCCAGGCTAAGATTAATCTGCAGCATTAAAGATAGTGTTTCACATGTAACATCAGTTTGAGTGCTTAGCTATTGGAAGACATGGAAAGTAAATGCAATCCAAGAAAACTGGTCAGAGGAAAAGCACTTCAGCTCCTCTGCTCAGGCTTTTTTTTTTCCATCTATAAGTAAACTGCGTCAGCTACCTTTTTCTCTTTGCAGCTCTCTGTGTATTAAGATTTTGCTCACTCATGTATGCATTGTATTTGTGTGTGTGGGCAGAAATGCTTATGCACTGTTCAGTCTGTGTTTAAAGTGGTAGGCGTTGGCTAAAAGAACAATTGAAGGGAGACAAACTGTCTGACCATGTGCCTAACGAACAATATCTTAACTAAACACTAAAATTCCCAAAACAATATATCAGCAAAACTCAAGATAGAGTTGTTAAAAGTGTACAAATGATTTTTGCAGATATCACTTGTTGTTATTCGCTTTTTCCATGTTTTTTTTATTAAGATTTAGTCAGTCTACAATTTTGGTTGTCTCTGATGTCTCTTGTTTTCCTTTCTGCTCTGAGCGGTCAGTTATTTATAACAAGCAGAGGCAAAATGTTGATAACTGAAAGATGGGTGCAGTAAGAAAAGCTTTTACTCTCATTTGTGAAACAAAATTATTTACAATGTTGACATTTTAAACTAGCTTTAGCATCTCTTTTTAGTGATTAGCGTAGCAAGCATTACTATTGCCAGCGTCTGTGTGCATTTCCAGCAGAATGTAGACCCGTACTTAAACTCTGAAATTTCCATAAGTCTGCCAAAATTTCCAAGCCTTACTTGTTTTTGAACAGGCAGACGATGGAAGCTCAAATGGATAAAAACAGAACACCTTTGCTGTAGTCTGTTCAGCCTTCCTGTTAATTGCTGAAAGTCTTCCTCTCTCTCACTATACCAGCTTCTAGAAAATACTTATTCCTTTTAAGTAATTTTTACTAATTGTGTTCTAATTGTGTAATTGTGTTCAAACTGAGTTAATTTCTAACACATTCAGTGTTCAGTATGAGTAGTGTTTAATATGGCGCGTTCACAGATCAGAAAAATATTTCGTTGTCTGAGTTTCTGTTCAACTGGCCACAGATCCAAACAGATCACCTGAAATATCCACCCTAGTTTTACTTTAACTGTTTAATGACATTCATATAGTAAAACCATACATTTCTATTACAATGCGGCTTATCACTGAAAAGCTCTTTCTTACTTATTTTTAAGAAAGGAAATCTAAACACTGAAATTCACAATATATATCTTTTATGCTTTTGTCTCCAGCCAGAAAACATGGCCAACATTACAAGCGCTATCCACCCAAGCAGTCTCCCTGAGGCGATCCCTCTGCCCCGCGTCTCCTTACAGGTCCAGGAAGTCTACCCCTTCCACGATGGCTGGAACATTGCCTGTTTCATCATCCTCCTGCTTTTCATCCTCACTGTCCTCTCCCTGGCCGCCCTTGCCGTCCTCTATGAGCTGCTGGACTGTGGGTGCTGCACTAAAGGGAAAACACACCACCAGCTAAAGCAGGAAGAGCCAGGAAGCTGCGGCAAGCTCATGACCAACATTTGCAAAGAGCCAGAATCCCACACTGAGGTGGTATAGAGGCAACAGAGATGGACGAGAAAGAATTTTAGGTCTCATTAAAAAAAGGAGGGGAAAAATGGACTAAAACTGCCAGACAGTACGGAAAAAAAGAATAATGTCAACATAATGAGACCTTGATATATATATATTTTTTTTCTTCCAAATTTCATTCAACAAGAAAAATATTTCTGCAACTACTGTAAGAATGTAAATTTCACAAGTAACACAGGAGAAATAGAGTGAGAGCATGAGTGCTGACATTTTTGCCTAAAATACTTTTTAAAAGCACAATATACTGGGTCATGGAAGAAAATATTATTTGGTTGATCATTTTTTTTCCAACTGAAAAGGGACTATATGGTTGCATGTTCACAAATAATGGTGATGTTAATCATTTGGTTCGTCATATAATGTGTCATTCCATACGCCTTACCACAAACTGCCTAATCAACTCTCAGTAGAAGAAATGGGTTTTTATTTACAGTTTAAAACTGACTGTTGCTTGCCTTGTAACTGTACAGGATTATTTTTTTGGAAATACGTGTGTAAATAAAAGGGTTAAATGATGCAATTAGTACGATTTCCAAAGGAAAGTTCCCATTCTTGCTGTAAAAAAGTTGAGATGACCCTACAAAGTTTGCTGAACACATCTGTCAATAATTCATAAATCAAGAGACAATCTACAACAAAGAAGGTCCGAGTGTGTTATGTTAATGTCAAAAGCCATTTTTCTGTTAATAAAGTTCCACTTCACACAAAACAGTGTTATTAGTCGGTCTCCAACAGTAATAACCACTTCCCTGAGCCATGATGAAACCCCGAGCCTGGCAGTTGAATTGACTAAAACAACGAAAAATACACCCCAGTCCTTACACTTTTTTTTTAATCTAGCTCAGAGAATAGGATTTCAAATACACAGAACGCCTTGGCACCAAAATACATTAAACACCTGAAGTCATGTCAATATTGCATCGCTAGAATCAGAACCAATAACAGAGTTCCTTCCTTGAGCACCCTTTATCATGCCACTGTATGATGCACTCCCCCCCCTTGTTTCATGCTTTCATCATGTAAGGTACTTGGAATTGCCTTGTTGCTAAAATGCACTGGTTCAAACTTCAAGTGTACTAATGCAACATGCTGGTTTGAAATGGTTGCTAAGCAACATTTTTCAATCTAAATGGCTCAAAAGCTGCCAAGACTGCTGGAGAATTTTAGACAGCAGGCACACCCACAAGACGAGTGCTCAGATACTCAGTGTTACAAACTCTAATCGAGTTTTGTTTGACAACTCAGGGTTTTCGGCTCTGCCTTGTTCTACCACTATGCAGAGCGAATGCTCTTCATATGGTTTGTACCTGCTAAAAATGTTTACAAATACACAGTGGTGGGCAAATTCAGGACCCACTATCATCATATAAATGCCTCTTTTTTTGCAGCAGCTCGATCCAACACTATCAGTTAGAAAAGCTAAACCTTTAAGTCTATTTAATCAATGGATGGACAAATTCAAATTAAAAGAAAATTAAACAAAATCATAGGTGGCATGACTCTTAGTCAATCTCTACAAACCCCTCTGAAACACATATATGTCAAACATAGTTTTAATTTATGATTTTGTAATACATATGAAAATAAGTATGGGTATTAAAGGTGTCATCCAGTGAGAAACCGTGTAATACATGTTCTTTGTGGAATATCAATGGTCACTCTGAGCTGAACATGAACATTTTCTCCAACCCCTCCATTGCTTGCATTAACCACAGAAAGAAAACAGACACAATGAGCAAGTCAGACAAAGCTGATCGTTTCTACGTCACAGGGAAAATTGGTGTTCACGGTGGTGCAGTGGTTAGCACTGTTGCCTTGCAGCAAGAAGGTTGTGGGTTCGTATCCCAGCCCAGGGTCTTTCTGCATGGAGTTTGCATGTTCTCCCCGTGCATGCGTGGGTTCCCTCCAGGTACTCCGGCTTCCTCCCACATTCCAAAAACATGACTGTCAGGTTAATTGATCACTGTAAATTGTCCTTAGGTGTGAGTGTGTGCATGGTTGTTTGTCCTGTTTGTCCTGCCCTGTGATGGACTGGCAACCTGTCCAGGGTGTACCCCGCCTCTCGCCCGTTTACAGCTGGAGATAGGCACCAGCACCCCCGCAACCCATTAAGGATTAAGCGGTTAAGAAAATAAGAAAAATGGAACATTAGCATTATAGCAGAAACATGATGAGTGCTAAGGGTGATGAAACTACCATCACTACTGTTAATATTGCAGCTATCAAATAAAACAACAGCGTCTTCAGTAAGAAGCTTATCAAAACCACTGGAATACAGAATGACCCTTCCAGAGAGATCCTTCCACAGTCACTTAATCTAAAGACTATCTAAAAAATATATTCTGAGAAAAAAAGTATTTTATTTATAATATAATAATAAAAATAATAAGCAGAAGCAGCTTCTAGACAGCAGCTCGGGTCGTAGAGAACATCGTATGAGAGAACCTGAACATGTTCATCAATCTATGAATCCCTCCGGATGTCCTGGAAAGAACGTAAAAAGCCGACATGTCCAGGGAAAAGAGGACATCACTCTGCTGTTGATGCTAATGTTAGCAGCTAACAAGCTAATTCGCTTACAGAGTTGACTATCTGTCTACGTTGTCAGCCACAAAGGGCTTCCTTTTAAGATGCTCAAGCAACACCATTGTTCTGTCATGGAAAGCAGCTTCTACCTTGGGAGTTTTGCATTACTAATGTTTCTCTCTACATTTAATAAAACTCTCCGGAACTTTAGAGCTCTGTTGTCGGCTCACCATGATGCTGCTGTCTGGACCTGTCTAGTGACACCCAGGCTGACCCCGACAGACAGATCAGCAAAAAGTAAAGCAACAGTCTTAAAAGAAAAACAAATCCTAAAAAAGAAATGATTACGTTAATAGATTTTTCGTCAACAACTTTGCTTGTTGACGTTGTCGTGAAAAATCTTGGCAGCCACAGAAGCAAATATTTGAAATATACTCGTTTAGGGTCCAAAGTCCTGCCTTTGTCACCTCTGATTGGCTAGCCTGATTTATTTATTATTAATCGTAAGATTCGAGAACCATTACCTAATGTTAAACATGACTCATTTTTTAATCCTAAAATCATAGGAGCAGTGCCAAACCCTTATATGATCTATTAATTAAATATAACGCTTAGGACCAGTACCCAATCATAATCCGCAGAAGGCTGGACAGGCCTAAACAGGCACATTTTAAAAATTTGTCCACAGGAAGGCTGATTTTGCAACCTGGAGGGAGCAGAGCATATTCCTGCTGGTAGAAGCTAGAAGCCTAAACTGTAAGCAATGAAGCTAACAGGCAGCAACAGAGCTAGCTATTAGCAAATCCACAGCATGCCAGAACACGGTCGGTCTTGATTTATTTGTGGACATAGCACATCAACTCCATTTTTACCCAAAAAAGAGGAGCAGAGGAAGAAACTGTTGGAATCTGTCTTGGAGCACCGCCAGCAAAATAAATAAATTATGTAATTGCAAGCAGCATCGCATTGCTGTTAGCCAATCAGAGATGAGACGTTTGCACATCATGAATAACGAGTTAGACTTGTGATCCTTATGTTTTTTCCCACTAATTCCTCCGAAAAACTGCGGCCGTCTAAAACAGCACATCACAGAATTTTTTCCCCCACTAAAACAGCTAACAATGCGTATAATTGGAGCTAGAGACCATAGTGAATTCATTGAAAAAACAAGCGAATGAGACCTTTAATATAACATGACACAGATGCCTCTTTTAGCTGGAGGTCATTAGGCTGGACACAGATGAATCGTGCCACCACACACGGAGATAAGGAAGTTTGGATAAATACTCAAAGTTCACTGTTGCTATGTAGATGTAACTAACATATCAGGCCTCACTGGGAGTTTAACTGGAGCCACGAGTCCTGTGACTCAGACAAACCATGATACAACATAATGAAGGTCAGAGTGAACTGGGCAAGACAGCATAAAAAGAAAGCTTGACCGGACAGATAAATCAAACTTCTTTTAAAGCCATATCAGTTGCCAGACCTGCAAATCCTTTAGAAAACGTGTACTGAGCTAAGAAGACGAGAGCTGGTGATTATGGATGATGTTCCAATTGTAGAAAGAACTGTCAAAGCTCCGTCTTCCTGTTCCTCACTTGTGAAGTGCTAGAGACCAATTACAATGTTGGCAAATGTGCCACCAATAAATTTCTTAAAAAATAAAATTTCATAACATTGGACTTTTCATTGCAGTAGCTTGTCTTGTAATGTAACTGCAATGAAAGACAAATTTATCTTTAAGATTTGTATACATCTTTACCAGGAGTGTCATTAAATATGGGTGGCACTATATGCCCACTATATATTCATTCCAACTATAAGTCCTCCTATGAAAGTGGCCATAATCAGCTTGTATAACATAAAGATCTAAAAAACAACTTTATTTTTAACCTTGAGGTTTTGTTCACCCCCGGCTCTGCCATGAACACACCTGTTTACATACTTGCCAGTGTAGTAAATATGTTACTGATAGAACCTTATTAGAGGGCAGAGCAGAAAAGCCAGGAAGCATTACAGTCTTCCATTTGTAGAGTAAATTATAACCTTAGAGACAACAGAAGCATTTGGTTTCCATTAGTCACCTACACACACATGCACAACTGACTCAATAATGAGTAAAATATCAAAGATATTCAACATAGATATAGCATGTAAAAAAATATATCTATCAGGGTTTAGTAAGCTGTGTCATTGCATTCATGATAATGAAAAGAGGTCTATTTCTGTGACCATTGATTAGTATGTTTCACTTACCAGAGCTGTTTTTGGATCCAGAGGAACCTTCCTTTTCTACTTTGAGCTTCTTCTTCCTGTGAGATCCAGAGTCTGATGCGGCCGACCTCTTCTCTACAGCTGGAGTGGAAAGAGCTCTCTTTTGGAACAGCTCCCTTTCTCTAAGTAGAGCTGGATCCATCCTGGCTGGCAGAGAAAGAAGAAAACAGACAGCATTTGTATTTTAAACTTTTTTTCTTATTTTTCCAGTTAGGCACATTAAACATAAGCTCAAGCAGTTCTTGAGATCAAATTCTTGTAGCAATAATCAAACAAACAGATGATGCAATTGCAAAAAAACAACAAAAACAAACGTATTTACATACAAAAACGTATCGTAAACTTCACAACAAAGTCTTTCTTCTTAGAATTAAACAACTGGAAAATATGAGAGAAATGGAAAGAAATGGTTCTCCTTCATTCCAAAGAAAATCGCTGAGCAGAAAGCCAAAGAAAACACCTGAAATATCCAAGCATAAAGAAAAATAATGTATTTTTAAAAGGCGATAAAACACAAGTAAAGGCTGTGTTAATTAACCGTAACCTTGGAATCGACTCATATATTGGAAATACCAACGAGGATTATTTAGCTAAGACCCCCCCCAAAAAAAATTAAAATACATTTTTTTCTGATTAGCTGTAAAGCAGTAATAACCCTATAAATTGGACAGGAAATATATTTCCCTAAAAATGTATCAATAAGCTGCACTACGGTATTGAACTGAACTACGTATGAGCTCCAACTGCTTGTTGGTTTAGCTAAACGGCACACAAACATGATAATTACTAAACAATGGGGGCAGTTTACCATTCTAATTTAGACGGCTAAATAAACAGGAGAATGCAATAGAAAACATTACTCTACCCTTGCTGTTCGCCTAGCATTAGCACATTCAGAGTTCAGACACTAAACGGTACCTACTTCTTGTTTTGTCCTCTCGGAAAATAAACTGCAGTTAGTCCAAGAGGACTAACCAGTCAAAGTGCTAAACCGAATTAAGAATCTTGTAAATAGATGATTCCTGTCTCTTCTATAGTAGAATAAGTTAATACTACCTAGCAAACTAACCAACTTCTAACCAATATTTCTCTTTAACAAGACTTCCGCTTCTTGTTCGACTTGTCAGCTTTCGACTGCTAATCCTTTTACTACGTCACTACGTATGTTTCACTGGACAGAGAAAAAAAATATTTTCTTTGTTGGATGTCTATGCTGTACACCTAAATTACTAATTAGAAAGAACGGGGAAGTGTTTAGTTTTGTTATTATGTGTACATTTATTTTTCAGCTCAAAGTTATGCAAAGCGTGCTCTTAAAGTAATATTATTTAGCAATAAAAATAAGTCTCCAAAGAGAAAGTGGCTCAATACTACCACATAGTGGCAGAATATTGTCAACACTTCCTTTAAAAAAAGCATGTATGAAATAAAAAAAATTGAATATCGTGCAAAAGTTCATTTGTTTCAGTAATTAAACTTAGAAGACTAATTAATGATTTGGAGTCATTAAATGCAAAAAATTATGTTTCAAACATTTATTTGTAATAATTTTGATGGTTTTGGCTTATTTTTGATGAAAAACCCAAATTCAAAATCTCAGAAAATTTGAATATTGTAAAAAATAATATATTGAATATTGTAAAAAAAATAAAAAAAAATAAAAATGGTTCATGATTTTAGGCTGAAAGTTTCACACTCTAATCGGTTAAATCATCCAAAACACATGCAAAGAGTACCTGATCCCCTATGGTCTCTCAGTCGTAAACTGCTGACCTGGCAGTTGTTGCAGAAAACCATCACTGACATCCTCCATAAGGAGGGAAAGCATCAAATATAAATGCAAAATAAGTTTGATGCTCCCAGAGGGCCGTATCAAAGTACATCAATAGAAAGTTAAGTGGAAAGGAAAGGCGTGGAAGAAAAAAAGTGCATAAGCAACAGGGGAGACCGCAGCCTGGAGAGGATTTTTCAAGGAAAAGGCCATTCAGAAGAGTTGGGGACCTTCACAAGAAGTGTAATGAGGCTGGAGTTGGTGCATCAAGAGCCACCACATCCCTGGGCTTCAAATGTTGTATTCCTTTGTCAAGTATTTTTCTTTCTCTTTTCCCTCTGATTTATTTGTTTCCTCCCTGCATTCTGCTTCCATTCCCAGTTGTGAGCCATCACCTAATCCCACCCTGCCCAATCTCTCTCTCCGCTGCATCTGTTCAGTCCTTCATCAGTCCTCAAGTTCGTGTGTCATTCTCCACTCCTCCCCAGTATAATTAAGCTCTCCGTTTTCCATTTTCCCCTCTGGTTCCTTCATCAATTTTCCTATGTTCTATGTGTATTCTGTGTCATCCTCTGTAATGGTTCCTGCCTGTTTCTGCGGGTTATTTTCTTTAAATTACAATGAGTATTTTCTTTTTTATTCAACATGGATTCAGTGATCATCCCAAGCTCATTTTTGCACTCAGGTCCAACCATAACATCAAAATTTACACATCCAACATGCTGTAACTGACCATGTCCACCTGTCTATGACCACAGTGGGTATCTTTTGATTGGTACTTCCAACAGTATGTTTAAAAATGATGCTGTGATGGAGCTCTGTATGTGTGCTGCTTTTTTAAGGGAATGGAGTTGTAGTAGTACAGGTAATATATTCGGAGTACATCTCTCACTGGCTGAGACTGTGCTTTACTGGCTGCAGATGGAAGATTAATTTTACCATGAGGTAATCTTCTGAATGAAAAGGTGAAATAAAGCTACAGTCTACCAGGCTGCCAAGAAGAAGAAGAAGAAGAAAAAAAAAGACAGATAATCACATCGAAGCAGCTGGGTGTAGACTATAAACCCTATAATTTAGCTAGTTTTTAGATCAAGCTGAATGAAAGAAATAGAAGATTTATTTCCAAATAATAGTCAGCTTCTTTAATTGAATGAGTTTTCATTTTTATTATGTAAGATTTTTTACATTTTATCCTAGAGCTGAAGAGGAACTTGCGTTAGCCAAGCATAAAGCCTCAGATGTTCATTTCATATGTTACTTTATTTTTCATTTCAACTGGCTTGACATAATGTCAAAGAGTTTTTCTTTGTGATTCAATCGCTTTGCAAAGCAAAATACATCAACCCTTAGTTTGACTGAAATTTTGTCAGCTGTATTTTTCGTTTAGTGGTCTGTCAGCTTAAAGAGGCTAAAAGTTACTTTTGACAACACTTTATTGATTTAAAGACTAAAATAAATCTAGTTTGTGAAACCAGGAGCGTGAGGGTGCATCAAATTTGTTTGAAAAAGGCTTTAAAATATTTATGAGTAAAAGAAAAATATTTAAAACTGTCAGTCAAACCAGCACTGCTATAAATATGTACATGTGATCACAAAAGAACATGGAATCAACATGCATGCTATGTTGCTACTACCAACTAACTGACATTTCCTACGATTTTGAGAATTATAACAACCTTGGAGTGTTTTCTTGGGATATTTTTTTTCGGGAAATATTTCTGTAATTATAACATTTAGTAAGGGTTTTAATTCAAGGCTTGACATATGTGCTAACACATTATTCTGAATGTCTCCTTATATACACACTATTCTTTATTTTCCACTTGAGCAACAACCTGATTTAATTTGAAGCACTTGGATAAGTCAGATGGGTATGCATGAACATTTGAGCTGATTTTTCTTTGGCTTTCTTTGGCTTTTGACATAGTCAGTCCTCAAATATTTGTACAAAAACTGATTGACCTACAAGTTAGCCCTTCCCTGATCAAGAGGTTTTATTCTTTTTTAACAAATACTTGAAATCAAGTTAGGGTAAATAATGAATTCTCCTGTCCTTTTTACCTTGTAAATGAATGAATGTAGGAGGAGGGAACCAAACAACAACATGTTAGGATTCTCTGATGATAATATAATTTTAAGCTTATTCACAGCAGGTGAAAGTCCATGTACATATTTGGATGAAATAGACTTTTTCCATCTAACTCTTAAGTTTCAGCTAACCAAACTGATGGTCTTTGACCCCAAAGGAATGTCACGTGATCTGTTGTCATTGGTGGCAGTGTAAAAGAACAAGTGGAGTCGTTTGAATATCTTGGTGTCTATGTGGACAATCTCTTTAAACTGAAGACACGTGATTGTTTTGTGTCTCAATTTGTCTCAGAGGCTTAATGTTTTAAGAAAACTCAGACTGTTTATATGACCACAAAAATAATGTAGTGTTTTCTATAAACCAGTGCTGGAAAGTCAGATTAGATATTCAGATACAGAATGGTAGCTTGGTTCAGGTTGCCAGCTTGCTTACTGCCATATGTAAAGCCAAAATTGAGGAGTTAGTGGGGGGTAACCTGGGAGGGCACCCCCCCCAGTCCTTCCCTCCCCATTCCCAGACACCTCTCTCCACCCACTCCATCACTTTACCACTCATGTAGGGCCTTGGGGATATTACTGGGGTGCTGGGAGGTGTTTCCTCCTCAGCTATCGTGTGGTGGTCTGGGTCCCAATTTTATTCTACAACTTGCTCTCACTTTTAACATTCTCATGAGACACAAATGTAAGGACTTTGGGGTGGGCACACTTTTGGGTTTCCAGAGGAGAAGCTGTTCAATCAGATTTCCTCTGCCCTTCTCTACAGCTCCTGTGCTCTGGGCATCCTTTGGACTTGGTTTGGACATTGGAGAACCCTTATATTCACCAGCCTGTTCACGCATGCATGAACACATGCACAGTAGATGGGATTCTGTTATTTACAGATGCTTACTACAACTACATCTTGTAATAATCGGTACAATGAGGTTTTCAGTGACACTGCTGCATATATCTGTTTGGGGGTTGTGGCTTTGTTTTTCTTAGTTTGCATTGTTTGTTAGGTTTGTTTTAACTTTTTTTTTCTTCTCTCAGTCATGATGCAGTTGTGGAAGCAGCCTATGATGTCTTGGTTTAGGCTTATATCTTCAATTCACCCTTTCCCTCCTAACGTTTTGTTCTACCTCTCCTGATTTTCCTTCTTTTTTGCCTTTATTTTCTGTGTCTGTGTCCATAGTATCTGGGGGAAGACCCACAACAATTTTTCATAAAGATTTTTTACAGATTTACTTTAAGTAGAGTATTAAAGCAAAACTGTAAAGCTACATTTGTGAAATTAAATCTGTTGGGCTTGAGAAACTGGTTTAAAATGCCATAAAAATTACTAGTAGCAAAGCGCATTCTTACAAAAAATCTTTGAAAACACTTTTCTGGCAAGGGCAAAAACGTTTTGGGGGAGTCAACTCATGTGCTGTTAAGTGAGTATGAGCTCTTAAAATTAGAAAGGCCTTTCTGAGCCTTGAGGTATATTTTTTATTTCTATATCTGTGGGTCCTCTGAACAAGCACAGTTCACATTGGAAGACTGTCATTTAATTAGCAGTGTTATTATGAATGTGATTTCTTAAATTTTTCTTTTACGATGTAAGTTTGGGACGGCATAACATAATGCAGGTAAATGTAGCATTCTTCTATTGTACATCAATTGTTGTCTCTGGGTGAAGTTCTGCAAATATGCCGACTGTTTCCTATCATTGTTATTTTTTTCTTTGCTTTTTTTGTTGTTGTCCCAATACATTGTCTATTTTTGATCACAGTTGTTTCTCTTGCTCTATGAATCATTGCTATACCTATATATTTCAGCATTTTAGCCATGGCTCTACAAGCCAATAGAAAAAGTCTGATCACCTGGGCCTATAGTTCTCTTTTGAAAATGAATTTCTTTCTCATCCAAGTCACTCATCTCTTTGCTGCTGCACTCCTAGGACTTTTTGACTTTACCATTCCTGAGATTTCTTTCCCTGCTACTTCTTAAAGCACTTCTTCACTCTTCTCTATGCTTTGCTGAGAAGACATTTTCTGCAACAGCTTTATTTTTAGATAATTGGCTTTGATGAAGAACACCACATTTATACAATACATTGACATTTACCCAATTGTACAGTTTGGGACTATAGCTACTGTATTTTACACCTGTGTATCAATTTCCAATTCAAACATCACAATATAATAAAAATAATAAACAACTACAAACCAACAAACAAAAAAACTACAAGACATTCTTAACCCATTTTACATCATTATTCAAAAAAATTAACCCTGAAGGACTTATCTGGTCTTCATGCATTCAAATACTCCGCAAGCAATTTGCCCCCATCTAGCGGCCAGAGTACGAATAACATTCATTTGGGGTTTCAGCATTCTTATGTACTTGAAATACTGTATTGACGGTCAAGAATGGATTCTATATACGTTTTATTTGCAGTTTTGAATCCTTTTTTAGCAATATTAGCATTGGTTAAATAATTTGCATTGTTAAATTTGTTTGGGTACTGTTAAATTATCTATAACATTGCTAATTTTCATCGTACCAAAAATATATTTGGACATTATCGTGTTAAGGAAAGATGATTTTGGGGCTAGCCCACACATCTAGAATGCATATGAGATATCAAAGAAACACAATAGAAATATTCTTAGGTTTCTGGTCAGATATTTTGGGGGTATTTTTTCGGTTGGTTGAAGATGCATCAAAGAAAATCTCTTTAATTTCATTAATGATTTATTACATGAACATTTACAACTTTACGTTTTTTAACTCCTTATTAAGTTATAGTTACATTTACATCTCTTAACTGTAAATGTCTTATGCAGATAGTTCAACAGAATCAGGAGCCAGTACTTTTCATTACAAACTAAACAAGCAAAACAAAGTAGATATTTTCTACCTAAATGGAAATTTTTGAGCAACAGCCCCAGAAACTTAAATTCCCTAATGCCTTTTTTAAAACCGGAAAATAATTTAAATCTCTAATCTTTTATTTTTTCCCCAAATTAGAAGACGGATTTGGCAATATAAGGCTTTTAAAAAAGAATAATAATAATAATAAAAAAAACTTTTTTGAATCCCTCTCTGGGTTTGTTGGCTTATTGGAGCTGTTTGGTCTCCATCATTATTTTCACAAATTAGTGGGTTCTTTGGTATGCATATGTGTGTGCTTCTAAGGACACAACAACTCTTTCAGTACAGATTCCCACAACTTGCTTTCTTCAAATCATTATAAACATAAAACAAACTTAGTGGCTTTTACTCTATGTTTTGCATGTCAGACAGTCTCTGGAAACCTAAAAGACAGCAGCGAATATATCAAGTGGAGCAATAAAGACATCCACCAGTTTGGTTTATCCTTGGGTACAATTTCGAGATGTCAAAAGGTGTTATGTTCATCTACTCTAAAAATTGTATGCAAGTATAAACAACAACAGAATGTTCTGGCATCATACTGCTCAGGAAGGAGGCAGAAGAGCCTCAATAACCACGTTGAGATGAGTTCTGTATGAGCATATTGTAACAGATTTACTGACTTCCCTAATCATATAGGATGATGTAAGTGATTTATCAGAGTCTGAGTATAGAGATGTTTTACTTTGGGGTAAAAAAAGAATTGTATTTAAATAGTAGAAACATAAACTTTGCAAAAATAAAGCAACTTTATGTATTTGAAAAATACTTCATTTATGTCTCATAGATGTTGTTATAACTTGACATTATACACAATTCTTTAAAAAGTTTTTGTATATGGATCAGTTTAGTCAGATATTGCCTTTGTAGGGTTTTTTTTTTCAGTTCCATTCCAGCTAAATCAAATCTCTTTTCAAAGGTTTTATTCCATGACAGTTATCCTTGGGAGACTTAAAAAACTACAGTTCCTGGCAACTCAGCAGGCATGGATAATTCTTCATAAAAGAAAGGCGTTTCATGTTTCAAGGCTTGTTCTCCATCACAGACTTCATAGCAAAATGAAATAATCTAAAGACATCTTACCTATAAATATACAGAAATAAAAATCAAACCCACATTTGATTGAAAAACAGAGGCAATCTCCTGGAGTGGTCATTACAAGCGCCTTATTTCAGTCGCACAGATGGTTTGCTAGCAGAACTAAAAGGTGTTGTGTATGTGTGAGTGTATCTCAGTGTGTACTCTTGTCTATAGTTGAAACTGAGGACTATTTTTTATAGTTTCAAGTTTTTCACCTTCAATGTACAAGTTAAGGTATGCAGAGAATTAAGGTTTTGTTGAGGTTGGGAATACATCAGTAATGGTTAGGAAAAGTGTCTTGGTTAGACACAGACACTGACTACTGAAGGAGGATCAGCTTTCCTGATCTCTCTGTTTTTTCACCTTATTCTCCCGGTTTAATTTCTGTTGTGAATATTCCTTTGAATTAATTTATGTGCCCAGCCTCTGGAATTACCCTATTAGACTGGATTGCTTTTCTTTTGTGGATTACCTCTGAAGGACCTTCAAAAGACAGTGAATTAACAACATAATGTTTTGCTCAGCGTAAAACTTTGATAAACTTTTCCTGAGACAGCATGCCTTGGAAAAACAGCTCCTAAGTACGAACGCAAAATTTTCCTTTTGGAAATAAATCTGGAGAATAACGCTGAATATGGAAATGAGACAACGCTACCGGTGACACGGAAGGAACAAGAACCTGATCCCAAGTCCCGTGATCACTCGGTCAAGTCTCACTCAGAAGCCTTCAGATCAACACTATTATATCACCAAGACGCAGAATGGGAAGGACACCACCCTCCAATTATGATGAATATTGGCCAGCTCTAAAAACACCTTCCTCAACACCTCTGAGAAAGAATAAGCATAACAAATTAAATTACTTTCATGGAATTCCCCTGAATAACAGCTCTTAGTTCCATGAGTTAAGAAGGATCCCCTACAGCTAGCCAAGGTTACAAAGTGAGAAAGCCCCAAGCAAAAGGTCCTCCAACTCTATTTTACTAAACATCCCTAAAATTTAAGCCAAACATGGAGAAGCAGCTTTCAGCTTCTATGCCCCACAAATCTGGAACTAACTTCCGGACGAGTGCAAAGCTGATGAATCGTTAAGCTCTTTTAAATCAAAGATTAAAACCCTTCTGTTTAGAGTTGCTGTTTTTAATTTTCATACTTTTCCACAGTTTTTTTTTTTTACTACTTATTGCTGTTTTTTCTTTCTTTAATTTTATCATGTTTTTTGCTGTTTTCACTTTTTATGCCTTTATCATATATTTGGTTTCTTTACCACTGAATCATGTAAAGCACCTTGAATGAATTGAAGTCAACGAGAAGGAGAGAGAGAGCGAGAGAGAGAGAGAGAGAGAGAGAGAGAGAGAGAGAGAGAGAGACTAGAAATATGTCTGCAACAGCCCTGTCAAAGGAAATTGCATCACAATACCAGAAATCTATTGTGAAAAGCTTGTGGAAGCATTAGAAGAAAGTAGTAAATACATCGGTTTAGTTTTTATTCAGATGATAATCCTAAGTGACTAAAGCAAGGTTGATCTGATTTAATGTCTAACACAGGCAAAAAAAAGTGTATTTTTCTTCAATGCATGTAAACATCTATTTCTTTGTGTATTTTAAGGGTTTGCTATAGCTTCCCCTAAAAATGTTGCATGCCATTTAGGCACATCTACTGATTAAGGTAATTGGTGTAAACAAAGCTGAAATTGTTCAAATCATGAATGATCCTATTTTGCCATAGCAGATGAAGTAAAATTATCCATCTGAGAATTTTAAAACTCTTTGTCACAAAAATAGATTCTGTTCCAGATGCCTCAACTTTACAATTCAACTGAAGTTTCTTTCAAGCCACGACAAGCTGGGCAACTGAACGAACAACAGCTGCCAATTAGACGGATGCTGTCAGTCTGCAGTGAACTGGAGACTGAAATATTCATTTCAGCAGTCATCCATGGTTCTGTTTTTAATCTGAGGAGCTCCAGTATTTAGTACATAACGTGTTTTTTTAAAATTGTTTTTCTTTGCTTTTTCCACGATTGAAGAGTTTTATTCCCGATGTGCACTGTGCTTGGATTGCACAGAAAAGGTGAATATGGCAGTAGGACAAAAAGTCTGGAAGTGAGGGATGATATCAAAGAGCTGAGAAGGAATAAAGTCCTGGAACTGTCGTCAGGTGTAAATCCCTGTGGAGGGCAAAGTCTCAGACTGACAGCTTTCAATTGCAGCAGTATGTGAACAGCTGTGGATGCGTATGTGCGAGAGTGTGTGCATATTACCTGTCAGTACTCTGGGCTTCACTGACTGTGTTTCATTATTGAAGTACCAAAATGTACACACACAAACACACACATACTCTGTGGTTTCCTTTTTCTGTTTTTTATTTTTTTTGTGGCATTGACATCTGACTTATATTTACAGTACTTGAGTAATTTTAACTGTTTTACCAATAAAAAAAATGGTAAAATTAATTGAGTTACCTTAAGAACTCATTATTCTTAACTAATTTAGCTCACAGAATATTGTGATAATATGTTTCACATGTAGACATGTAACAAATTCTGTTTTGGAGCATTGACTGTAAAATTACAAATTGTCAAAAAATTTTCTTGTTAGTAAAGAGCTTTATATACAGAAAGGAAACCAATTCAAGTCAAGTGTGTACTGTTTTTAGGTTGTTCCTGCCTGCTTTCTTCCCCACAGCATCAGCAAGTTTTCTGTAAAAACTCTGGCATGTCTGAACTACACACCAGGTGTTCTTCACTGGTAGGGGTGTGACCTACTGGCAGCTGAAATAATTCACACCCTGGGGAATGACAGTGGAGGTTGGTGGTGGAATAAAATGGAAGGTTATTTAGGTCCTCGGCTATCAAATACCTAGACTTTATATATATATGTACATTTAAGTAAAACTGTTGCTTTAACACTAAGATCACTTATTTTACCTCAGAGGCTGTTTCTACAGCACCCACCACACTTATTAACACTCCTGCTCAAGACGTTTAAGAGCCTGCAGAAAAAGAATAAAATAATTTGCTGCTGTAGAGTCTCTCAAGGAAAAATATCGAAAAATCCCATCTTTAAATAAGATGGGATATGCCTAGCAAATGCCTATTTATGGTTGAGTTTAATGCTTAATGCTTTAATGCTTTGACAGAGGGCATGGAATCCCATCAAATCAAATCAAATATAATTTTAGCTTTTACATCAAAGCATGCAATTTTTTTTAACTCAAAAGGTGCATCCAAGTCTGTGTTTACAGTCAAAAAAGGGAAGTTGTCACTCCTAAAGTATGATGCATTTAATAAATGGGTACATATAAACTGCAGCTGCAGCCTCAAACTTCTATAAGTTCATAGTTAAAGATCTTATTATAATCTATAAAAATATTAGTTTTAACTTAGTTAGTTAGTTAGTAGTTATAATATATTATATGTAATATTTTAATGATTAAACTATATTGTATTCTACTTATTTACATTTTAATATTTTCATAAATATTTTCTATTATTATTTTAAATAATGTGACTAAATTGATTGAATACTTGCCTTGGTGCATCCTCGATGTCCCAATGCCCTTTCTCTCATTCGGACAAATTAACAGTAAATAATAGGAAAACATGAATAAAACAAATACACAAAACACAGAAGGAAAGAATAATTTTTTGTTCTGATGCTGCTGTTAGACAAAAAGAGGTTTCTGTAGTTGTTGTTCTTTGGCTTGTAAATGTTTGAAACTTAAGTGTGCTCTAAGAAAAAGGTTTTACCGTTCACATGGTGGTAGCATCATTTGCGTTGGAGGTTGTAAACAATCTGAAGTTCTGTCATTACCGACATACATTTTCATGGAGATGGGTATTTATATTTATATATATATATATAGTCTTTTTTTAGTTGAGCTCAAAGCAGGTAAACAAACAAAAATGGTTATATGGCATTGGAGCCCAGGTTCTGTTGTTTCTTCAAAGGTAAAGCTTCACAACATTTATTTGCAAATGAGGCATATCTTCAGCATCTCCTCCTGGCAAACTGTCTTGGGGGACCCTCGCTCATTGGGAGGAACATTGTACTTTTCTGCTGGTGTGCTTCTTATATAGTGGCACACTATAACAAATCTATACTGGCTCATTCATTAGTCAGGGTATCTGCTCAGGAAGTAATCCTGCAGTCGGTGCTTAACAGGCATTCTGCTTGTAGATTGCCTTTAAAACAGTTATCTTAATATGAATAAAATCTGCTCAAGTTTCTTCATCAAAACAGTCTCCAAAACAGTTCTCCAGCCTCTAATATTTCCTAACAACCAAAGTAGTTTTTGCTTGAAGAGAGAAAATTATGTACTAGCCTTCTTTAATCCAACTGACCAGCAATGTTTCACAGTTAAACTGTAACTTTTTAAAACGTCACTTTGTCTTAGCACCAGAAACCAACGGCGCACAGACCTAAACTTATGTCACCACCACAAATAATGAAAAGGATGACAAGACACGTTAAACTTACAATGCTCTATGTAAAAGAACTATATTACTTTTTTTTCAGTGTGAGATAGGGCCACTGAAATAAATTTGTTTATTTTGGAGTTTTTTACACATCTTTACCAGATTTGCTATAAAATGTGGACCACGTCAGTGTTATGTTACTTTTTCTGTGGATTTCTATTACCTCAAACCTCTTAACACTGACGGTTTTGGCTACAGCTGTGGACCACTTGTCTTGTTACTGATGGACTAACCTTTACCATGGTAATAAAAAGACTGTTTTGACCAGAAAAGGCCATATCTTCAGAGTGGGATTTCAGATTATTTATTCATTTATTTATTTAACATTTTTATTTGAGCATCAAAATTCATTAAATTCTTACAAAATATACAACATTACAACAACAACAAAGCTCAAAAGGAGTAGGCTGAAGCAGACAATCTTATTTTCATCTACTCCTTATTCAATTCTGTCTCGCGCTAACCATCTGCCACTTGCAGTTTTTGCTGGAGCTGTGTGCGCCATCATGCATGGTGTTTGCCAGGGTTCCCCCCTTGGCGTCCTGCCTCGCTCCTCTTATGTGCAGCCTAATCCATTTTTGCGCACCTGCCATAAATCAGCTGATTGATGCACTCCTCCTCCCGACTCATCTAGATAAGTTCAGTTTTAGTGTTTTGGGATTCACAAAGGAAAAACAAATCCAAACAAAAACACAGCAAATCCACAAACAAATTATGGAAAATGAACACAAAAGTGTACAAATTTCCCATTGTGTATCATAAGCGCTGCCTTTGATACAGTAGACCACACTATTCTTTTAACTAGTTTAAAACAGATCGGCCTGTCTGGTGCTGTTCATAAACGGTTCACATCATATCTCACAGACAGGACTTTTATGGTAAGTTTAGATACCTGTTCCTCCAGGGTTCACTAGATCACATGTGGTGTGCCCCATGGTTTAGTTTTAGGCCCAGTGATTTTTAACCTGTATATGCTCCCTCTTGGCAGTGTCATCAGAAGAAATAGAATTAATTTCCACAGTAATGCTGATCATACACAGTTGTACATTTTCGTGTCTCCTGATGACACACGGCTAATAGATGCACTTTTTAACTGCATTTTAAACATCAAATCCTGGATGGCAGAAAACTTTGTCCAGCTCAACCAGGACAAAACTGAAGTTTTAGTTATCGGTCCTGAGGCTCAGAGAGAGAAACTTTTACCAATTCTACAATCACTATCATTTATAGAGTCTGCCCCATTCTCTCTTGGGCCAATATGGAAACCCTAATGCATGCTTTTATCAGCAGTAGAATCGATAATTGTAATGCCCTTCGTTTCTGTTCTTCCCAAAAAGACTACATCAAGTTTACAGCTTTTACAAAATTCAGTAGCTTGTGTCCTGACGAAGACCAGGAGGCGGGAGAACATTACACCGGTCTTAAAATCATTGCATTGGCTCCCCGTATGTTTTATGATCGATTTTAAGGTTCTTTTAATGGTTTTCAAGTGTCTTAATGGTCTTGGGCCTTCTTATCTTTCAGAAATGCTTTTACCATATGAACCCTCACAGTCTCTGCGCTCCTCTGGCAGCCGTCTACTTCTCATCCCTAAAGTCAAGACACACACTCATGGTGAGGCGTCCTTCCAATATTATGAACGTCACCTCTGGAACAGGCTGCCGGAGGACCGTTCATGTTTTTAAGAGCAGGCTCAAGACTGACCTTTTTAACATAGCTTTTAATTGTTTATTATTGATTAATATCTGTTTTAATCGCTCTGCATGTATTTTTGATTGAATTTTTAGTTTAGCTTTTAACTGGGTACTATTTATTAATTATTTATCTGCTTTGCATTTTTATTTGATCATATCTTATTAATGTTTTACACTTTAGAATTTAAAATGCTATCAGTCTTAACATTTTTATAAGTATTTTACTCCTAAATCTAATTTTCTACTGTTTATTTTAATATTTTAACCTCTTATTTTAGTCATCCCTCCAGCGTTTCCTCTTTGGGAGTCCTCTGCATCGAGGGTGGTGGTCCCTTGGTCCTCACCATTTGTGGGATCATTTTAAATTGTAAAGCACTTTGAGAAGCTATGTAGTTTAAAAAGAGCTTTATAAATAGTGTTTTATTTTATTCTATACTTTTATTCCACTTAGAAAAGATATGTTGCAGATATGGGTTTACTGATGTTGCTATGTTAAATATTACTTTTTTAATTATAGTCACATCAGGGTCATTGCAATCAGTAATATTTTTATTTTTACAATGAACTATTTCATTTTCATTTGCTGCAATTATAAATAGTGTACATTATTATAAGTATTTGTACAGTCAACATCACTATCTGTTATGACTATTTTAGAGGCAAGTTGCAGTCCGATGCTAACAAAATAATCATTAAATGCATTGACAATGGTATCCACATTTGTTGTTTTTCCATTAGCGTTAATTAAACTTATAATCTTGAAAAGCAGCCTTATTAAAATCCTTATTAATTACATGATTTAATACAGTCCAATTTCTATGTCTTTCAATCAAATTTCTGTAGTAATTTGTTTTACATTTTTTTAGTAGGCTATATTTATTAATTTATATTTACATTTTCCATATTTTAATGTTTCAGATTCTAATGTTCTCTTCCTCATATGTATTTTATACAAGGTTTTTTCGCTTTTCAATAATCCCTTTGTCATCCATGGACTAGTTCTTTTTGTAAGCGTATATGTATATGCATAAATGTTTTTACATGGCAATTTCTTCCAACATAGTTCTTTAAATATGTCAGCAAAATGTGTATATGCTATATTAGCAATATTTTTTCCCAAAAAATCATTCCAGTTTTTTATTTTTCAAAAAGGTTTTAGTTAAGAGCACTTATTGAATATTCATTTCTTGATATGATCTTCTTTCTTCCTGTATTGCTTCTATTTTTTTGTTTATTCTGTATTCTAATGATGTAAAGATTGGGAAGTGGATGGACAGCATTTTGAAGCTCTTGTTCTTGGTTTATAGCTGTACAGGAGATGCACCTAATAATGTTGCTACACTAAAAGATAAGTAATATATGTTGTGTATCTGAGTAACCTCCCCTATTTTTTTTAAGTTTCTTTTTAAACCTTCTATAACCTGAAAAGGCAATGTACAGGACTTCCAGTGGGGCTGGATAAGTTTTGGCTTACAGTGCTCGGCTTTGTTGGCTTCATCTAAGGCTGGTGCTGAGGAAAGGAGGTTTACTTTTTCCTCTCTGAAAAAAAATAAAAAAATTCTTCTCTTGCAGACTGCTGCAGGTGTACACCACCGCTGTCCTATTAAAGCATGATAGAGGTTGACTGAATTATAACTGGAGGGACCTGAATTTTGATATTTAATTCTATTGTTACAGCAGCCACAGTGTGGCAGTAGGAAAGCGTTATTTTTTTGCTGCAGCCCAGTGAGTGACTCATCGACTGAGAGGAACTGCAGCCTCTCAGACAGACAGACAGAGGAGATAAAAACAGCTAAAACCGCTGCGTTGATCCCAGTCTCTAAGCCATCGCTCTTCTGTTAAGCTTTCTGAACGAAAAGCACACTGTGGCTGCAGAGGCATCCAAGTTTTCTCGTTAAATATAAACAGGGCAGACCATGGGACAAAAGCGTCTCTAACACAGCAAACACTGAGGTCTGACACGCAGCAATGCTCCAAAGCGGTAGAGTAGTCTGCGGCTTTGTTTAGACACTTTTTAGCTTGCCCTTTCCACGGACCTGGCATAAGTAAAAATCAATGATCTAACTCTGACTGACTGAGAAGTGCTTACTTCAACTCAGCCATCCACCACTAAATCTGAAAATGTGAAAAATAGAAGAGATGCGTCTTGATGATACTGAACAAGTTCACTCGCTGTGAGGTGGCTTGTGAGGCATCGTTATGTAAGACTGCACAAGCAGTGAAGGTTGGAGGAGAGTTTTTGTTGCTGAGGCAGTTTTTTTTCCCTATCCCATACTTCACAGCAGAGATAATTGAGCAGATTCATTTGAAAAATGTCAGATTATGAAGAATAATCTAATACTCTACTGTCTTCAGTGGGAAGTTGCCAAATGTCATAATAAATATGATTTTTGACTCATTTTAGTAATGTTTTGTATGAAGTGACAGCATAAAGACAGTGCTACTCATGGTTACTATTAATACATAGAAAATATAATCTTAGATCATGATCAAATTTCTGTTTTAGTTCTGCTTGATCTGTAAGCACCTTTTGAGTGTTTCATCTATTACATATTAAATAGAAAGTTTTATGTCACAACTGGGAAAACTCAATGAGTTACATGCAGAAAGAGAAAAACATGTTATTGCCACAGTCTGACTAAATTCTGACTTTTAAATGCATGTATACACTTTAGTCTGGTTGAAGTCGAACAGGATTGGCCCACTCCTTATCGAGCTAAGACATTCAGAAAATGCGCTTTATATCTCTGAAACGTTTTGCAAAGCTCACTTCTCCGCTTCAATACTTAGCAAAGCTTAGAAACTGGACGGCATAGACTACCTTTTGCCTGGATGAACAATCCCATTGGAATATAATTTATTAGTATAAAAGGATATCAGAGAAATGTAGACATTATTTTACTAAAGAAATACAAATTGACGAATCATTTATGTTGTTCACCCTCTCTACCATCTTCTAACAACTAAAATAAAAACATATTTTCTCTTGACCACAATAAATGTTTTATGGTTTTCTTTGTTATACCTAGATGACTGCCTCATGTCATTTATGCTTCAGCTGTAGGAGAGATCTTCCAAAACCCAGGAGCAAAATTGCTTACCAGGGCCACATACTGAGCTTACTTCTCCCTCGTTCTCATGTACAGTACCTTCACTGGCTTTCAGTCAAATTCGGGAAACAGAAAAAAGTCCTCCAAAGGTCTCATTTATAAATCTTTGCGCAAATCCTCACTAAAACCACACTTAAGCCCAGCAACTTTTTCTTACTTACGCCTAGTGATTTCTGATCTATCAAACTGGGAGTACGCACAGCTGGACGCAATCTCCGCTTTATAAATCAGACTCTTCGTAGAAATGTGCTCAGCTTATTGCTGTTGATGCAGCAGCATGCCTGACATAAAAAAAGAATTTTTACTCCGTCCTAGCGCTGCAACATATTTCTTCCTCACACATGCACCAATACATGCAATTGCTATACAATTTGAATACATAGATATGAACATAGTTCTTAAATGGAACATATTTTTAATCAAATTCTTATTTTTATTCTCAGTTCCTACAGACGGAATGGGGGAAAGTTGGGCACATTTTTCTGCAACGTTTTTTTCTATAAATCCCAAATTTTGCATATAAAGTTGCTTAAGTAGTTTTCAGACTCCGTTTTCTGTGTAAGCAAGCTTTATAAATTAGACCCCTGGTCTTTAGAGCAATAATATGTTTGCTCCCCCCTACAATAAAGACCTTGCAACTTCATACAGTTAATCTAGACCGCTACATGGTGACAAATCTCCATGTGGGGACAGGTGGGGACTGTGAATTCTCTATGCTATTTCCAATACTCAAATCAAGTGTGTTTCTGTTTTAATCAGCCTTGTTTGATATTGCTTTGCTTTCTGCTTGTATTATTTGATTGTCTCACTATTTATGCCATTTTTCTTAAGCTACTTTGTTGAAGTAAGATAACCCTTAAACATTTTTTCTTTTTGTCACGTTACAATCACAAACCTCAATACATTTGATAAGGATTCTATGTAATAGACCAGCACAAAGACAAACACAGTTTTAATATGACTTGAAAATTTACTTTAAAAATGATAAATGCGCCACATATTTTTATTCAGCTGCCATGGGTCAAACCTTCTATATCCAAAATTTGCTGCATTTACAGCCACAGTTCTTTTAAGGTTGGTCTTTAGTAACTTTGCACATCCTGATATCCTACTCTTCAGGAGCTGTAAACATACAGTACATTTTCAAGTTTTTCCACATATTCTCAGTTGTATATACATTTGGACTTCGGCCATGCAGGTGTTTTGTACCCTCCGAAAGTATCTCGACAATAACTGTTGTGTCTGTTGTGTCTTCAACATCCATTGATGTATATATATATATATATATATATATATATATATATATATATATATATATATATATATAATATATATATATTAAGTGAGATAAGAGATAATAAACATACAAAGTTGTGTCTGTTGTGTCTTCAACATCCATTGATGTATATATATATATATATATATATATATATATATATATATATATATATATATAATATATATATATTAAGTGAGATAAGAGATAATAAACATACAAAGTCCCGATTTGAAAGAGAAAAGAACAAAAGTAATATAAATTTGGGCTTGCATGTTTTGCTGTTGAAAAATATTGTTTATGTCTAATGTACTTTACATATCAAATGTACTAAAGCTTTACAGAATATAATTTGTTATTGTGGCAGGTGCATCAGATGAGTTTAGGGAAACTGCAGGAAGTCTGAAACGGAGAGCAGTCTAGTCTGGGACTGATTAGAGAGGTAGCAGCTCAAAATATAGATTCTAAAATGTTGGGAATGGATGCGTTTTAAAGATTAATGTAGATGTGAATCCATGCTGAAATAAATCTACTTAGTGAAGCAATTCATCCTTATTTATACTGAATTTGACTTTTTTTTGGGGGAAAAATACTCAAAATTACAAGGCTTTACAGAACAGTGTGTTGTTGTAGCTTTAACATGCAAGGTTATAGTTATATCATTTTAATTAGAGTTGCAATGATACAACTTTTTAAAAAAACAATACAATACCGATATTTGGATCTGAGTACATGCCGATACTGAGTATACCAATGCCGATACTTTTACCACACAAAAATTGCAATAAATTGGAAGACAGGTTTTATATTATTCAGTACTTTTTACAAAAACTGATGATGAATTATATAAAAAATAGAACAGAATGAAAAAGAGCAGAAATTTTTTTTAAGGTAACATAACCACTTTGTGTGAAATTATTGCAGAGTTTCCACATTTTTAAGCATCGGTTCATGGTGGTATCAGTTAACTTTAACCGATACAAGTACATAGGAACGGTCTAACGGCATCAATAATTAAAAAAAAAATAGGTTGTGCTATAAAGTGGGTCGGTCTGAGGCATAAAACCCCAGGACTGAATATGAGCCCCACTCCGGTCCTGATGTTAAGCCAAACTCCATTTTCAAATTATGGATCAAACAATACTGGAATATTGTGTTATAATCTAACCTTGTTTAAACTTTTTCAAAACTTTACCACTGAACATACTGCTTTGTTCATTCCTTTTTAAGATGCAATTTTCCCCCTAATATTCCCTAGCAAACTTTTTTTTGAGGTTACTGTGGGGGGACAAGGATGGATAGGATCCGGAATGAGTACATCAGAAGGACAGCTCATGTTAGATGTAGAAGGATGCCGAAGTTGGAGCCACCAGGCAGGAGGGAGAGAGGAAGACAAAAAAAATTGATTTATGGATTTATTGAAGAGGACATGAAGTTAGTTGGTGTGAGGGCAGAGGTTGCAGAGGATAGGACTAAACAGCTGCATTTATACTCAAAGTACACACAGGTGAATGGTTTCCTAAATTATGTGACCTCTGAATTTTATTATGGTGTCTCAGAGTTGTTAGGAGTCTGGAGTGGGGTTTTTTGTGTGTCTGTGTGCACATATTCTCCATGTATCTGGAAGGTTCCACCAGAGGTCCTGGCTGTGCTGAGGACCTGCCAATCAAGTTGTGGGCAAACCTACCCTGGTGCACTTACCCAGGTGCAGCTCATTGAAGCTCAACACAAGCTGTGGATATAAGGAACTCGCTGTCTGACCTTCAGCGCCTGCGTTCTACAGACCATCTAGGTAACCAAAAGTCCTCCCTGCTATCCCTAAGCTTCTTGTGTTCAGATTCTCTTGAGTTTACCTTTTCATCTTCTCCAGTGACAATCCTGCTATCTTCTCTGTTCTCCTCCTTGTAATAAGCTCTCTATTTTCTCAGTAAGCCTTTATTCACCTGCCTCGTGGGACTACCTTCAAGCTCCTATTCTCCAGGGATCCGTGCTTCATCTCCGGGCTCTGCCTGCCGGCCCTCCGTGGCTGGCCCTCGCTCTCGGCTTGCACCATGTTGCTATTTCGTGGAACACAGCAGGAAGTTCGTGCTGACATCCTGGACTCCTAGCTCTCCCTGGCATAACATCTTCCATCTACCAAGTAAGCCTTACCTAAGACTCTTCAAACAATAAAATCCGCCTGGTCTCAACTCTGGACTTCGCTCACTGCATTACCTCTCACCTCCCTCTTCCTGTGCAGTATTCCAAGTTCCCACTACCTGTTTCATCATCATCATCATCATCATGATCATCATCATCACATTGCCATTGTTTTGTTTCAAAAATATTTTTTTTTTTTACAACTGGTCTCCCTATTGGTTTTAAATATGTGTGTCAAGTGACTTATTAGCAACATGAAAAGAGTAAATTAAATTGCACACCACAGTAAAAAAAAAAATGAAAAGACAACTCGAAATTATTGAATCCCTTTTTCTACCACTTCAAAATTAGGGCCTTTGTATTTGTTTTTCACACAGAATTGCAAAAGAATATACAATAAAGTTTGTGTATGTTATGTAAAAGATTTCAAGGTATCATAACCCACCTGAATATTTTAAAACTGTTTCAGAAATAAAGCTTGAATAATTAATTAAATCAGGAGTATATCAAACGTTAATTATTTTTTGAAAACTTTTTTTTACCATCTACTCTAAAACATTGCACAAAACATGATTTTGTTTTGACAGCTGTTAATAAATTCTTCTCTTTAGTCGACCATATATAAACCCCTTTCATCATAATTCAAAACCTTAGTCCTTTTTTCCACATACACTGTTAGCCAAAAGCATGTGGATTTGCAGTTTAGTGTGTTGTTTGGCTCTCCCCTGGGGGCTGTGGGATAGCCAGGTGAAATGAGTGTACGCTGTCCAAACCCTGCAGGAGTGTGCTAATCCTTATTCCTGATGCTAATCTGAGTATTGAACTCCTGTACGGGGGGGGGGGGCATGCTGAAACCTCATGACTCGGGAGGTCAAAGCTGTGTCTGTGTGTGTGTGTGTGTGCAAGCAGCTCTATGTGAGTGATGCTGATCCTGCCCTTTTCCAAATGTCACAGAAGGGCCAGCTCCTGAGAAGCAGGGCCCACAACGTGTGCCCTCACATGTGTATGTTTTTAGATGTGCATGGAGTAAAATCCTCCATCATTAAAGGACTATACATCTTTTGAAGTGATGTTCTTTGAAGCAATCATCTGACATGAGCTCTTATTCTCAACATATTCTGACACTGAATTTGTAAAAAGTTATTATAGGAAGGGAAGGATAATTACTAGTCAGAGTGGGACATCTGTTTTAGCTGATTTTAGTCAATTTATAAAATAAACTGTAAGCATTTACATTTGTGGTATAAAACACTATATTAGCAGATGATATCACTTTCAGAAAAAACGAGTCTGGTCCTTGTTTCAATTCTTATGTTGGCTCGTGAAGGCTACCGTCTGTATCAACTTCCTTGATCTATTGCAAGACCCAGAAAAGTCGAGAACATTAGCTTCATCTATATTGTTATACACAGATAATGCTGTTATACACATATAATAGGTGGGATTTACTTCCCTCTTGGCAGACTTAGAATAGACCAATGAGTTGCCACTAATCAGCCTGACCGAGAAAGCAAGAAGTCCCCACTAACTAGGGCTATTTCGGGAAGTTATCAACTGCAATATTACTCCTGTGGATTTCAAAAAAATTAAGGTTTTCTAGACTATTTTTTTTTTAACCATTTTGCAACATCATTTGACTGGGCTGAGGGCATAAATGGCTCTTTGGATTATACAAGATCCTGACTCCTGCTTTGACCTTTTCAAAAGTGAAGTTCTTTCCCCCCCTCAGATCTTCTTAAATGTGTGTGGACAACAAAGTGCTCTATCTGTTTGTGTTTATCTCTCTTGTGCCTCTCATTCTCGATCTTTAAAAACGCGCCGTCACACAGTCACTCACTTCAAAAAGTCTTCATAACAACATCAGTTCACCATAAAATTTCAAAACAGATTTTCATATATCCTTCCCAAGTGGTTTGTAGCTAAGTCTTCCTTTATGTTCATGAAAGTTAGAAGGAGATCAAAAGAAAACTCTGCGAGTGGTCGAATGATGGCCCAGTTTTCCATAACACTGGTGCAATTAACCAACCCTACATTTTACAATGCTTTGTGAGACATAAGTGAAGCCGTTGTGGAATAATTAATTTATACATGTATAAAAAACTGAAATTCATCTGTGCTTTACAACTCTGGCAAAGCTTCATGTATTCCCATTATTTATGCCTTGACTCAGTTATAGTCCCTTCCCATGTGACTAATGTGGGTGCAAACAAAACTGAGTGCTGCATCCAGACAGGCATTGTCCACCCACAGTCTGTCACAGATCGGTCAGAATCTATTCCATACGGCTTATAAAAAATAACAATAAAACAATTACCAAGGCACCAGTGCTTGTTTGAAAATTGTTGACCATCACTGGCAGTGAAAAACATACAGTGGATGCATCAAACATTGCTTTATGATGCTAATGTTTGTTTTTAGACTAAGTAGCTGTGTACCAATTTTGCCGACTGGGAGACTGCAAAAAGCAACAAAGCAAAGAAAAGGGAAAAAAAAGAATATGAGAGTGACCAAGTGCAAAGCAAATTTAGAAGTGTTTGCTTCTCTTTCTTCCCTCACCATTTCATCAAAAGGGAAAAATTGTTTATGTTACAAACGCTCATTAAGCTGTCCAGAATTACTCATAAAACACAGAATTGATTTTCCCTCCAGCAAATTCCTGTAAATAACAGCTTTTGCTGAATCTCTGCAAGGATTTACGTTGTGCAGCAGCTCGAACTCCCATCTCAAACGGAGAAGCACCAGAGGTGTGTTTATAAGGCATTACTTGCAACAGCACATTGCAGAACGTTTCAGTGATACATGCTCATAAAAAAACTTGCTATTAAAATAAATCTCTGTGGGAGACAATGAGTACTGTTGGCACTAATGGTGGTGATGGTGGTGGTGCCAAAGAGCAGTTTATTAAATGGTTTCTATTGATAGTAAGACAGCAGGTTACCTTACGTTCTGACTGAACATATAATAATGGGTTGAAAATTAAGAGAGGAAACATACATTATTAAAACAACAAAATTCACAACACAGTGCACCTCCTAATTAATATGAGAAACCACAACTTTCAGGTTTGCCAGGGGAATAAATTACCTTTGGAGTTAAATAATCAAAGAAACAAAGCAACTGATGTGATTTGGCACTGATTGCTTTTTAAGTATACATCTAAAGCCAGGCAACATTAAAGAGTGTACATGTTTTATTTATCTTCCTGTGAAATAAAACATGATTAAAGGAAAAAAAATCCATATTTTCCTGTTGTCATCAAACTCAAAGCAAGTATGGGAAACAGCAAAGCTAAAGGTGAAACTATGTTGAGACTCATTTGACACCAAGAGAAAAATTTTGTGTATCTTATTCCTCTGTATCTGAGACATTTTAACACATAGGTAGAGGAATGGATAGTTTGTCACTATCTTTGATACTTTAATTCTAGTTTGTCACCTTAGTTTGAGTGTTGTGGTGTTATTTGTTGCATGTTATATGTGAATATTTTGTCATATCTGTGTCTCCTAGTGTTCTTCCTGTTCAGTTTTTTTGTTTCCAGTTTTTACTCCATTAATATATTCTTTTTAGAATTTAGTATATGCAGGTATGTACAGCAAAGGCCTCCTCAAACCAATCCAACCCAAAAAAAAAAACCAAAAAAAAAACCCAACAACCCCAAAATGTCTCCATGGCAGCAGTTGTTTTTTTCAAACCAGGGTTTGTGTTTCATTAATATTTTAGTTAAATTTGTGCATAAGTACACTGGACCATTTCACTGCAAAAAAATCTTACCTCAATTTATATTGAGCAGGCCTAAGGAAGTGTGTTTTGCTACATTTTTGATTGATATGCTGTTTTTCTGCAATATCTGTGGCATGCTGAAACAAATATGGAAGAATAATGGATTAAAAATCCAATTGGTAATTATGTGTCTACTTGGGCACTGTACTATCACATTACAATCCCAAGTTAGATTAGACATTTTGATAGGTTTTCCCTTAAAATAAGCACTTTCAGAGAGGGTGGCTAAATATGTTGGACATGAAAGACCTTGGTCTTTTAAATTTTATATCTCAAACCTACATGGCTAAAACTACAATAAAACTGCTTCTCCATGTTTGATTCAAATTCTAGGGGTCATTAGTACATTAGTGTTGGAGGACCTGAGTGATCAGAGTTGTTGGTATAGTGACAGCAGGTTTGTAACATATTTTGGAGCTTAACCATTTAATGATTAGGGCCATTAATAAAGCTGTAAAGGAAGGCAGAGGATGGCTTGGTCACTTCACATTATTTGATAAATTTTAATATAAAGTTATATGCTTGTCAGTTACATGCAAAGACAGTGTTCTCACTCTGCACCAGCATTTAGGATCTCGGTTGGTACATTTACATGCAGCAATAGAAAGTCGAATTATTGACTTGGTCCGACTTAAATCAGACTTTTGAAATGCATGTATAGACCATAGCCTAGTTTGAATCGAACTGAACTGGAGTTTACGAAGCCCGACTATGCTACACAGATAATGCGATCGAGAATCAGATACTTTGCAACCAAACCACCGATCCCCGCCCGTAGGCGCACACCCCCTTGGGAAGTTAGGAGAAGTGTGGCTCAGCAACAACATAGTAGTATTATAATTCCATTCAATTCACTTTTATTTATAAAGCACCAATTCACAACAAATGTCTTTTCAGGGCACTTAACAACAAAAGTCATTTCAGTACAAGTATACAAACATTACAATCAGTTAAAAGTTTTCTATGCAAGGAATCCCAGTAGATTGCGTTGAGTCTTTCACATGAGGTTGTGCCCGGATCATGCAGACTCCAACCACAACAATTCCTCAGCAATCCCTCATGCTGAGCAACCTTGTAGCGACAGTGGAAAAACTCCCCTTTAACAGGAAGAAACCTCAGGCACAACCTGGCTCAGTACAAGCAGTCATCTTCCAGTCATCTTCATCTTGTAAATGTACTGATTGACTGCCAGGTCCTAATTTCGTCAATTTCTTCAAAGGAACATCTGCAAAAAAAGTTCCCAGCTTTAGTGTGTGAAAGTCGGTAAGTTTAAAAAGTATAACTTTTTCTTTTTTCTCTACCTTCCTATTTCCAATCACCTTTGGTTATTAGCTTCTAGGTACTCAAGATAGTATTGCACCGTTAGGAGTAAAAAAGGGTAAAAAAGTTTTTGACAAACCATTTGATTCAACTTCTAATAAATGTAACTTTTTTTTTTCTTGGAGGAGTTTGTGAGAGTAACATTTTAGAAGAAGTGAGTAAATTTAAGAGTAAAAATCCACTGATTGTAATGATCTCAATATATCACTTATGAAAAAACTTGTTTATTGTATCCTTCAGCCAATAACATTTTTGTAACAAATAATTTCAAACTGGTATTTTTCCAGATAAAACTGCTAAACTGCTAAAGTGATCAAATTTTACAAAAATTTAGACAGTTTGTGTCAAATTACAAAACAGTACCTTTACTGCCTCAGTTTTTAAAGTTTCTTGAAAAATTATTTGTAAACTAACTAGATTCTTTCCTGATAAATATGATTTATTATATGACCATCAGCATGGATTCAGGAGAAATTTCTCAACATCATTGGCAGTGATGTAATTTACAGAAAATATTGAAACACTTGAAAAACAGTTTTAGAATAGGTGTGTTTATCGATTGACGTAGACCCTTTTATATGATTGATCATTCTTTACTTCCACAGCACTGCGAAAGGTTTAAGTGGTGTTGTACAATTTTGGTTAAAACATTATTTGAATAGTAGGTTCCAATACATGTGAACACTTAAGAAAGATATCCTGATGAGTTCCGCAAGGTTCTGTGTTGGGACCTAAGCTATTCTCATTTTATATAAATGACATATGTACAGTTTGTGATACACTAAAATTTGTAATGTTGGCTGATGATATTTTTTTTTTTTTTTTCAGGAGAGAACCAAAAGGAATGACTGAAAACAGTGGAAACAGAATCAGTGAATTTAAATAGATGGTTTGCTTTGAATAAGCTATCATTGAATGAAAGTAAAACAAAATGTATGTTGTTTGGAGGTAGTAAGAACAACATTGAAGTAAGACTGAATTTAAAGAACGTTGCAATTTAAATAGTCTTTGATACAAGTTTTTAGGAGTAATAATTGATGACAAACTTTGTGAGAAGCCTCAAATGTGAACATGCGAAACCAAAATTATGTATTTCTACTCTTTACAAAACAAGATATTTTCTAAATAAGAGCTGCCTTTACATAATGTACATGACATATTGTGTGGATTGTTGGGGTACATATATCAAACATATGTAGATCAAATTATTAAATAGCAAAAAATAGCTATTAGAATAATAAATAAATATGGATACAGGGATTCAATCAACCAGCTTTTTATAGGATCATCGATGTTCAAATTTATTGACATTATGTATTCTAAAACATTAGAATTGATATAACATGTGATGAAAAAGAGTGTTGGTATTTGAATTCTAAACATTTTTAAATTAGAAGAGGGCAAATATGATTTGAGGGGTCTTATGTGTTTGAAGCACCTGAAGTAAGAACCCATGTCAAGTACAGATGTGTGTCAGTATTGAGAGTAAAATTATGGAATGGACTGAATGAAGAACTGAAGATGTGTTGTTCTATGTCATTTTCTAGAAGACTTTAAAACTAGAATAATCCAAGGTCAGAAAAAACTTGGTTTGATGTTTATTTTTTTGTTAAATTAATTTCTTGATTTGATTTTTCCTTGATTTCTTTTCAGTGTTATGTAACTCATTTACCAGCGCTTTTTTAGGGGGTTTAGCATTTGATTAATCGTATCAGGGTACAGTATAGGCCAAGTCACAGAGGTTCACCCCACACCTTTTTCAGTATAGCCCGGCTGCTCTTCCCTCAAAGAGTCTCCCTTTGCCCCTGGCACAAAACGGTGGAAAAGTGTACTCACAAATGAGGTCTGCTGTCAACCATGTCTGTTGTTATCCACTGGTCATCACGTCTGTACTCGCAATGGGACGCTGATTAGCCTGTCTCCACATATATTTTTATTTTCTTACAGATCAGGCTACCGTTCTTCTGACACCTGTTTTATCCTTCCCTTTCATTGCAGTCTGTCTTTTAATGCCGCCAGGTCTTTCACAGGTCTATTCACTGTTTGGGCCTGCCTCGGGAACACCCACACCTCAACAGGTTTATGCTATAAAGCAATCCTTTCAATCAGTCCATTGTTGATTAAAACAATGTTATGCCAAAGCATTAGAAACATGCAATGAATTTATATAATCCAGAGTAAAAATCATGGAAATTATATAAAAACTACACATGCAAATAAAAAACATTAAAATCTAAATAAAATCTAAAAACAGAAATTTCCACTGTGTGACATGGCAACTGTTTTTTGGGGAGGCATGCAAGGAAAAAGCCTTGTTTTTTAAACACAATTTCAACATTTGTGATTGCTGAAACTGTGAGTATAAGTGCAACCTTGGACTTAACTCAGATGAGACTGGGTTTAGCTGCTGGGTTGTGTGTGCCATGTTAATCTGACAGAGTTTTTAATTCATTATAAGACCTTTCGTGTTTAAAACACTGTGCTTGAACAATCACACAATGTCGACTTAACATCAAGTTTAAGAAGTTAACCTTCTTATCTTCCCACACCCATTTTTTTTGCAAATCTCCCATCACAGAGTAGGTTAAAGCTCTGCTTGTAACTAATTATTTACAGCATCATCTATAAACATCATTCATCCATCCATCATCTATATCCTATCGGCCTATCCTATGCAGGGCTGAAGCAATCATTTGGGCGAAAGGAAGGGTATACCCTGGACAGGTCTCCAGTCTATCACGAGGCAATATAGAGACACGCAGAACAAACACTCATGCTTAAGAACAATTTAGAGCAGGGATGTCCAAAGTGGGGCCCAGGGGCCATTTACGGCCCATGGACTGATTTTATACGGCCCTTGACCACCGTTTGAGATTGGTACTTTCTGTAAATTTGCACCAGAACACAAATGATTGATGCAGATGGAGACTTTCTGTTATAAGGGCATCATTTTGTTGAAAAATTAAAAGGATTAGAAAAGGATCTATGGCACAAAACTGATCATTCATCTTTTAATAATCTTAATCATAATCTCTGAACAACTAACGCAAAAGCAGACACGGAGACAACCAAACAGGTATAAATTGCACTATTTGGGTTTTGGTCACTCTTTCTTTGAAAAGAAACCCTGTTCTTTCTGCTGAAAAAAAAAGATTTTTTGATTACCTCAGAAATATTTGAAAACTATTAGAAAATTATTTCTTTTAAAAAGGCAAACCTTTAAAGGTCTGTGTTTTGAATCTACAGAGCTTCAAAATCACTTTTCTATGAGAATTCCTATTTTGTGTTTTATTAAAATGTTACCTGTTTAAATTATTGTTAAGCATGTAAAAAAATGTGTAAAAAATCTTTGTGGCCCATTGGCACTTTTGATTTGATGATTTTGGCCCTTGTAGCAAAAAGTCTGGAAATCTCTGATTTAGAGAAACAAATTAACCTAACAGTAATATACAGGATTCGGACTGTGGGAGGAAGCCAGAGTACCCGGAGAGAACCCAAACATGGTCAGGGAGAACATGCAAACTCTATGCAGAAAGACCCCGGGCCAGAATGCAAGCCCAGGACCTTCTTGCTGCAAGGTAGTAGTGCTACCAACTGTGCCGCTGTGTAGCCATTCCATAAACACCGTTCCTCTTTTATTATAACCATGAGGTGTTTATAAATATTGCATTATATTAGTTTTGTGATGTGTTCACTTTACATGCAGTGCTTGTTGTTTATGAGTTTTACATTTAAACAAGGGATTCACCGAAATTAAAACTCTTGGCCAAAACCGAAAATGAAGAAAACAAAGGCCGAAAACCGAAAGAAATGATTGTCAATTATTAGAACCATAGAATTTATGGCTATGGTGTGTACTAACCTCACTAAAATCAAGGCACTGCAATAAATAAGTTACAAAACTATGAAGATATTTATTTGGCACTGACATAACAACAATGCACAATATAAATTAAATTAGTAAAGTTTCCGCTGTGTTGTTTTGGTGATTTAGGTCTTTCGGCCGAAAAACCGAAAATGCCGTTTTAGGTCATTTTCGGCCGAATATTTTCTGTGACCAAATTTTCGGTACATCGCTAATTTAAACTCTCTCTATTCCATGAAATTCTTCACAAAAACATTTCAAACATTACATGAATGAGATGCTTGTAATGACCTACTTACATGTTACCAGCTTGGCTCACAGGTTGTGGAAAAGCAAACACGTTTTTTTCTAAAGAGCTGTAGTAGCCATTTTGGTGGAACAGGTTTCTTTGTTGTGTGTGCGTTGTTACTGGAAATGTGCAGATTGTTACCTCTGCCAAGGAGGTGTCAGGTCAAGACAATTTTTTGCACTTTTACACTGAGACCTTCTTGAAATATTTTGCACATTACTTTCCTCCTCAAACACTTATTTGCAACTGCAGAGTAATACAAGATAAGTCAAATAAATGGTCTTAAAGCTGAATGCTGTAAAGAAGGGAAAATTGGGGTTTTATTTAAAGTTTAATTAAATGTGTCAGTTGCAATGAAAAGTAAATAGAAGAACTTTGGTCTGTTTTAATGGCACAATTATCTTTTCAGGAAAATAAAACTGTCTTTGTAATTCCCAGTATTTCTGTCTCAAAAGTGCTCCTGACAACCAGTCAATAAACTGGAGCCAAATGTAACATGATTTCCAGAAATTTGTGCTCAACTATTTCTGTACTTGTGTTTTCCTCTAATATCCAAGTTTAGCCGATTGTGGCTTTTTTTCTGCTCAACCATCTGGACACTGTAGTAACAGACGTCGTGGGAACACTGCAGGTCAGCCATTTGTCTGCTTAAGTGTGTGTTTTTGTATGTGTACACGTCTATATTAGTCTGTCTGTAACTGTGAGCTTAATTTATTCAGGAACTCCCCAGATATCTGCTGGCACACAGTACTTTCCCAGATTCTCTTATAATCCTTTTTTTCATAAGTGTTTTCCAACACTAAAGTGGAAAAACCAATTGAATAATGATGTATAATCTGATACAGATACTTCATGTTTTCCTTCTCATCATCTTCACTAATGAAGCAAACAGGGTGGCATAACAAGCTGTGTTAGAGATAGTAAAATATGTCTCTTCATAAAACAGTGAAAGCATTATAGTAAATTATTCCATATAGTTTAAATGACATATATTTTGTTACCTGTGTACCAAATATAATTTCAAATTAAGATTTGTTACAATGTACAGCCCACCGAGCATTTTTCGATCTAAAAGCTTTCTAATTAACGTCTATATGGTCCTTAGATGTCTAGGCTAAAATCGGTCTACCACTGGTATAAAAATAAAAGTTTTTCAGCTGTCTAGGTTTAGACTAGCCGTCTAATAGACGTCTAAAAGACGACTACCTCTATAAGCCGCGACTAATGCAAGATGTTTAAATAACCGTTAATGAACATCTATTTATAGATGTCTAAAGTTATAAATTTGCCAGACGTTTTACTTTATACCAAATTTATACACCATTAGATAATCTAGACATCTATTAAATGTATTATAGCCTAATGATATTCTGATAAATCCAGCTTTTACAATCTATTAAATTAATCACAACAAACCTATTAAAATTACAGTAAATTCAAGTTGTGAAATTGAATGTTAATTCAGGTTCTCTCAAAAAAGGGGGGGCAGAATTTAACCTGTGATCCTTTCCTTTATGTCGTGGCGCAATGTTATGACGATATTTTGAAAAGTTTCAGTAACACTATGCTTATTTTACCACTGGATATAAATACATCTCTTGATGTTAACATTTACCAAACTATCCTACTGTAATGTAAATCAATAAACTTTTCAAACATTATCCAACCATCACAAACATATGAAAGTGCAATACAGATGAAGTCATGAAAAACTTCGCCCTTTCTCTGCCCAAAGTTCTGGTCCCAAAGTGCAGCAGGACTGTCAACTGCTTGCACTGTTACCAGCTGAAAGACTCCGCCTGCATTTACGTCATCACCCACGTAGTCCAAACCTGACGATTGGAAAAACCCCTCTTACAGGCATTTATTGTATTTGTACAATGGTCAATCTATCCACCAGGGGGCTCAGCAGCGCAAAAGCTGGTGTAACATCTCTGAATGAGGAACGAAGGAGCACCGCACACTACAGCATCTATACATTTGTAAACATGCATTGCAATAAAATAAAAGCACAAATTCAAAAATATAATATTACCAAAATAAAAAATAAACATTTTTTTTGCTTATTTTATTTAAACAAAGATTGTTGTGAAAAACAAGTAGTCTAATCTAGAAAATTACTCAAATAAAATAAAAATTTGGCAAATTTGCAAAACATTTACAGAACAAAAACAAAAATTAGGCCAAAACATTTTTTTTATATATATACAAAAACTCTGGGAAACTGCATCGACCTAAACCAAAATGTAAAAATAAAATTACACCAATGGTGTCCTGGGCCTCTTATAACCCCCTCCACCACTTCGAGCTGGGGCCTGTTTCAGATGTGCAGCCATTGCTGAGCTGATCACATATTCCGTGGCCTCTTTGAAAGTTTTCTGAACAGATTCTGCAAATAAAGCAATAGAATAAATGAAGAAATATTGTAAGAGTCACAGAGATCACGGAGATAAAGTATTATACATTAAGGCAAGGTACACGGTTTCAAAGGACCATTCGGTTTAATGGCTATTAATTGCAAGCTAGCTAGCAGGTAAGCTATGGCTAGTCTGCTAGCTATGCTGCAAACAGATAACGATTAAATTAACAAACATTGCAGGACAAAACAACATTTCAATAACGTATCTTTGAGCACTCACCTATATGCGGCCCTTCAAGGTGTATTTGAAGAAACAACAATTTCTCACACGTAGTGGTCCCAATGAGAGTAAAATAAATTGGTCCGGACGACTCCGATTTGCTCAGATAACCACCAACGACGATTAGAACAAGCAGAACTTTAAGTGTGTTGCTGCCTCCTAGTGGTGAGGGCGGGAGGTACCACTAAAATAACTTAAAAGACGTCTAAACCAGGTTTAGACGATGAATAAACATCTAAATCAAAGCTAAATCTAAACTTTACTATATATTGATAAATGGAAATTCTAATTATTTAAGTCCAATATTTGTATACCAGTTGTGCAACTTAGTTATTTTTTTGATCACAATTCATTATTTAATGTATTTAATTAAATCATCTAAATTTGGTCTTAAAAGAGACGATGATATGACATATTCAATTAGACGTAAAATCAAGTCTAAATCTGAACTACATTGTACATTGATCAATGACTGTTAAAAAAAATTTTATCCAGCACTTGGCCATCATTTACCCAATTTACAGTTATTTTTTATAATATAAAATAAATATAATATAAAATAAATAAAAAACACAATATAATATAATATTTAATAATAAATGTATTAAATTGTGTTCTCTACATTAGGGCTAAATTACAGACAGTTTATAGATGGGCTAATTTCGGTTTGAATTTGGACGACACGTCTAATAGACATCTATTGCTCAGTGGGAGGTGACACTCAAAATAGAATATTGTGTTCAACTTTTTTTTCAGTAATTCAAATTTAAATGTGAAACTAATAATAATAATAATAATAATAATAATTATTATTATTATTATTGTTGTTGTTGTTAATTAGTTGAGATATTTTTGTTGTTTATAGCTTAAACTATATTTGAACCCCAAATTCAAATCTCAGAAAACCAGAATATTGTGAAAACATTCAATATTTTCGATCAGAGCTTATCTCTATGTAGATGGAATCTCTGCTCTGTAAGTCTTGTTCTAACATCTGCTAATTGCCAACTTTGTTGAAAGAATGCGATCAAAGATTAGAATCAACGTGATATATGGGTTTTTAAATAACAGTAAAGCTAGTTTGCTGTGCCGAGGCTAAGCATTAGCATTGGCTAGCAATGGTTTGATTTGGACTTGTTTTCATGCACTTCCCCTTGTCTCTCTGTGTTATCTGGGGCAGGCAGTAGGCTCAAAGCTCTATGGTTGTGGTCCATCAAATGTGTAGTTGTAAATGTTTAAAATGGAATCTCTGTCAAGTCACCGTTAAAATCTATATTTTTCTATTGATCGAGCTGATTGACTCCCCTACCTCACGCCACTTCCGGTCTGGCATTCTCACAAAAACAACTCTAAAAGCAAAAATTATATATATATATACTGTATAATAGTACATTTTTATTTAGAAACTGTTTCTAATATATTTCTCTAAATTATGGTTTAACAGGGGTTCTAACCTTCAACTCACACTTTAAATTAATTTAATGAAATAAATTAACTTTTGCACAGTATTCATTTTTTTAAAGTTTCATCTGTATCAAGAAAAGAAAGCAAATCTTGAATCGTAATTTTGTTGTAAATTCTTGGGTTGGTATACATTTTTTTTAGCATTCTGTCAATTTAAATTCAGCACATTTACTATTCTGAACATGGAAGAGAGTAAACTATATCTTGTTATTTTCTTCCTTAAATCCTTAATTATGTTTGCTGCACACACATCCTATCATCATCGGCATGATCATGAAAAGCTTTGTCAAACAACATGAGGCTTTGATTACTTGAAGCACCGAGTTTAGAACAGGACTGTATGGCGGAATGAGCTATCTTGGATCGATCTACAGCTGAGTCATCCTCCTCAGGGGTACAATGTAAGATTTATAAGATAAAAACAAACAGAAAAACAAAAACCATTGTTGCAGCCGATAATCTACTTTTGATTGACATTATTTTGCTACAGGAGGACTCACAGCGTTCTTTGCTTTATAGTTTTTATAGTTCTACTTCCTTCCCTGTTTCAACCCTCAAATTATAATAAGTCACATATTTTTTATTGTCCTCTTCCAATTGAATTGACGAATATTCTTGGCCAAACAGGGGCAGCAGAACAAGTTGTAAACACAATTTGACATCATTACCTTAGGGTCGTCAGGGCATCTTAGCAGCGCTACCATTCATTTAGAGTGTTTTTCTGTCTACCTGATAAATGCAAGGCCAATACTTATACTCCTTTGCAGCAATTTCAACCAATTACTGAGAAAAATCAGTTGTGTCTGACTTTATCTCCACATATGGTCCTATAAGTGGTTGCTAAAATTGCAATTTGTCATTACAAGAATATAATAAAGGGTTATTGTCAAAGCTGAACTTGAGGACAAAATCTTCAAAGGACACTTTTTCCCCAAAGTTTCCAGCTAATGGCAAAGTGCCGCAAAGGTTGTTCAACATTTTTTCCATCTTAAAATGTACAACAAACCTTAATCATAATCTCTAAAAGAAAGAAAGAAAAGTGGTCTTCTCCTAATTTATGTTTTGGACCTTCTAAAGGCCCAGAGTGGCATTTGTGTTCCTGGACTCTGAGAACTTTTGTTTGATAATGTTTTTGGACTCTTTAAAGGGCCCCTGAGCTCTTTTGTGTTTTGGACTTTGTGAACTTTAAATGTATTTTTATGAACTCTTCAAAGTTTTCTGAGTATAACTCGTGTTTTGATTTTCAAAGTCTAAGCGTTAGATTTTTGAGACTCTTGTCCTGCCAGAAATAAAGTGGATCTTAATTCATCCTGCTGCCTGCTGAGTCAACTTTCAACACAACGCAATATGACAGGGATGACACCGGTAGTGGGTGTGGTGCTGCTGTACAGATTGACCTTCTAATTGTCAGAATCTTTTCAATAAAAAGATTGCAAATGCATTGCAAGCCCTGATGGAATTTTTGCTCAGGGGCTATCGTCACTAATGGATTAATCAGTCTCTCAGTTGTTGTCAATAATGTCCATGCATTACTAGTGTTTCTGTTAATGATTCCAGAAGATATTCCAATGTATCTTTCAAAGTAAAATTATATATGTTTAGTCTGTCTTTGTAGATCTCATAGTGTACCTGGAGATAAGTTATACAACAATTTTGTCTCGGCTCATTGACCCTTTTATCACTCTATAACAGTGGATTGCTAGTCCACGGAGACGTCTTTGTACCCAAGACTACTTTAACTTTAGTTGGACCAATGATGTCTGAAATCTTTGACAGAAAAATTTGCAGATTCTTATAACAGATATTCAGTTTGAGGTTTGGTTAAATATGACAGTGTTTAATTTTATGGATTCTCCTGTTTATAATCACCGGAATTCTACCTTCCGTGTAACCAGACACATCTAGGTGGGCGATGCGTCTGGTTCCCTTCTATATCAAATGTTAGTTATTACCAGTGGTGGAAAGGGAGAACTACATCTAATCACTTCCAGAGGTCTAGTGTTGTACAAGTCTTGGTGTTAAGTGAGTTCCTATCATGATTTGGGCATTCACCCTGTCCGATAATATTTAGAAAGGCGGTCTGTTTGCTTATGATGAGGAAGATGATTCAAGAGAAGGACATCTATGTTTCCAGCTGTTTGTGTCCACTGGGTTCTGATCTGGAGTGAGCTGGAGAGCAGAAGGTTGTGTTGACTGTTTTACTCTACTAGCTTTTACTGCGGTCATAGCAGAAGAAGGAATTTAAATTTTTTCTGTCACACTTGCAGGTTACTATAAATGAGCCTTCAAGCCTTTATCTGGTGTTTTGGGAAACCCAATGACTTCTTATTTACATAACAAAATATGTTTGAAGCCTTGAGTCTCATTCCAGCTTTGTTGCAATTATGCCAATTTTCCTTGAACAGATGGTTTGCAGAATCAAATACTCTGAAATTTTTGTTTTTAATTTTTCTGAAACTTGCAAAGTCTACTATATCTTTTGTCGTTACCTTCTGGGACGGGCTCACTGACGAAGATGTCCATCAAGTCTCTGTAGCAGTTCAGAGAAATCAGTCTTGATGATATCAGATTTTTTCCAAGCTTATGCCAGTTGATCTTGCATGAATAACAAGCTTTTCTAATTTAAGGTGAAGACCAAAGATGGATGGGATTTTTTTTTTTATTGATCTCTCTGTGACTTTTATTTGGGAAGTTGAAAACAGTAGTGTGCTTGCTACATATGTTTTCAATCCCATTAACTGAGCCATCATAAATTATTAGAACTTTTGCTGGGGGGGTACTTACATGATTATGTTCCTGCTTTATTTTGCTGGGTTTTTCCCTTAGATCTTGGCTGTTTCTGTGGGCTGTATCATTCTGGGAGTCAAAACGTTTATTTTTGGGGGGAATTCCAAATAAGTAAAGTAAATGAAAAATAGGATAAGTTGAGAGATCAGAAGAGATCAGGAAAGGTTGGTGGTCCTTCAGAAGCCAGAGAACAGAACGGGTTCATACAATTTCTGCCCTAAATAAAAAAAAGGATACCCAAATTCAAATTAAAGCTGTTCTTGAACAATTTTGAGAAGGGACATGGCTGAGGTTTCTTTGGAAAACTAACACTGTAATTGTTTTCCCAGGACTGTGGCTATATGTCTGAGTGCCTTTGTTGCCAAGCAATAGGAATTTTACCACACTGAAAAAGATCAGTTTTATGTCCGCCTATTTATTTTCCAAGAATACATGTTCTAAAATTGTCTTTATAATGAAGTAGTGACTTAAAACACACTGTTGGTCTCATGCCTGAATTGTTACCTTAATATTCATCAATATTCTGCACATATTTTTCAAGCTAAAGGTCAAAAGTGCCCAAAAGTTTCACATACACATAATCTCCTGGCTAAATACAAAATTTACTCCTCACTGATTAATAAACACCACAATCATTAATTTCTCTTCTCAAACTAAGCTTCTTGGCTTGCTTTGTGTTTTATTTTGACAATAAAATGTTTTAAGACACAGTTCTGAAAGGGTATGTGCGCATTATGAATCCTCTAACGTCTCTTTTTGGATACGCCATCTTAAATACACACTCCAAAACTTTTACACCATAAAAACTTGTGTTTCTGTAACATTTATGCGATCAGAAAAAGTGAGAGAAAAGAACTGGGCTGCAACAGCTGAAAGCTGCCAGAGGTGAAAGCTGCCGGATTTTCACAGCTGCAGAAGGCTTGTTTTCATAATTAATACTGGTGCACTTCGGTTCTGCACCCGTTTTGATTCGGGGGGTAAGGCGAGTTGCAGCATGCTGAGCCGTGGAGCTGTACTTTGAAGCTCATGAACACGCTGTTCCCCTGTTACGTTATCCTCCATAACAGCGCACCTCCTGAGGTTCCTCCTCTCGGCTCACTCATAGAGCAGAAGGCTGGGACACAAGTAAGAGAAAAGTTCCTTCCCTTCACTGCTGTGAAAGATCTTTTCTTTAAAACTGTTGCTCCATTTGGATCAAAGTAGGACTAGCTTCTAAAACCTAGTGTTACAACTTTTCAGTTTTGTGTGGTCAGTCGCTGTGAGAGAGCCATTAGACATACAGCAGGATGTATGGATGCTGAACTAGCCGTGTTGCTAATGTATTGGTAAGTAATAAATACTTGCTCCGGGGTTATTTGGTCATGTGATGTCAAACAATGCTGGGGAAACTGTTTGATGTTCACCAACTGACTTAGTTTGATGTTTTGCTGTTTTAGCTGGCGAGCTTGTAAAACCGTCAGTACGCTTGTTCAGATGTGCTCCATAGACATTCGTTTTTATGACATTGATGTTACGCCGCAAGCGCTGACAGGGCAACAGAGGGAAAATATCTGCAATGTTACAGAATACGTCTTTAAGCTTACCGGTAACCAACGCATTGATAAGGTCACCAAGTCCTGTGAGATATCTGTGTTTACAGCATTCCATTGGATATTTGATGCATCAATCATCAGAATTCTGTATCAGTGATTGTTATATATAATTAGAATCACTAGAATCTTGGCTTTCTAATGATGCAAAATATGTTTACGTTCAAAGAAATTAGAAGTCAGAATTTTGGTAGATTTAAACGTGGTTTTGAATGGGACTGGTTTAGGGCTGTTGTAGGGCTAAGAGGTTAAATACTGGCTTATCAGACCAGACTGACACACATGGGAAACAGTTATCTACCCAAACAAACTAACCACGAAGATGATTAGCTTCAGGCTGAAGCTTCCAACGGTCCCCAAGTACTCCACCACCAAAAAAGGACAACATAATTGTGGGTGCTACAATTAGAACTTAATGCATTGTGTCAAATGAAAAATATGCAAACAAAATTGTCTGTTCCTGGTAACCTAATGTCAAAAACAGGAACAGTGTAGGCTATTGGTGTGTAGTATTACTGACTTTGTGCTGATAAAGATGAGGCCATCACTCTTCTCTTCATGTCTAAAGAAATGTGATCTGAAGCAACCAAAATTGCAAAAGTTCAAAATAACAAAGTGGTTAAATACAACAAAAAAGTAATTTGTCTGTTGGAAAATTAGGGCAGTGTAAAACAAATAAAATAACACTATAAAGCTTTTTTCACCAACATGACTTGCTTCTGAAAATGTTTATATTAGATTGTTTAAAGGTGACTGTGATTTGTCAATAAAAAAACGTATCTGTTACAGGTAAGGTAATGCTTACTCTGCCACTGCACAGAACCCCACTTAAAAAATATAAGTCACTGCTTTATCTGTCTGGCTTCACTTTCCAGAAATTCCTATTTTGGTCACATGATTAAAAAAACTCTAACAAGTATATGCAATAGCCCAATATAATTATGTTAACCCCACCACCCAAACCCAGTCTGTAGCATTTATGGTTCTAGCTTTTAAAAGACAGTATGAACAGAAAGGAGCTTTAATTTATTTATGTGTTGTAAGGGTAAATTGCAACACACACTAAAGATTATTAAAGCAAACATTTCTAATTAAAACACCAGGACATTGGTAGCTTTGGTGGTTAATGCTTTCGCAGAACAAAGAGTTAAAATAAGCGTTATAGCATTAAAGGTAGACTCTGAAAGATCAAGTTCTCTTCCATTTAGTATAAAATGTATTTTGCATCACAAATGCACTGTTCCTTTTGTCCAGCACTCCTACACTCTCACAATTCCTCTATCACTTATCCCTCTTGCTGCTTCAGAGGTTCAAGGACATGCAGCCGGAGATCCTTCAGAAGGCGCTGCATAAACGACTCATTTGCTCTTTTAGGTTTAAAGTGAATGTGAATTTATAGAAGCTGTAAGTACATGTAAGAGAGCATGATTAAAAAACACGTGCAAACAGATATAGTGTAAAAAAATCAGCGAAACGTTTCAGATGAAACGTTTTATGAGTAATCCCTTTTCTGTGGATCAATTTTGTTTCCAAGAGTGTACATACAGTAGTGAAAAAAAGTTATTTTCCACCATATATATTGCTTCTGTTTTTGTTTCTTGTTAAACTTAAATTTTTTAGTTCATCAAATAAATATAATTCCCAGACAACCATAACCAGCATTAATATAACTGTACGTTTTGAAATGATAATTTCATGTGTGAAGGGACTTCTGAGGACTTCTGCTCCAGTGACTAGTCATATGCCTATTCTGCGAAGTTGTTGTTGCTGTCTGTCTGCCTGGGGCTGTGGTGGCCTTTAGAAACTGAAGCTACCTGCTTCAATGTTGCTCCTGGGTTGTGAGGTTTCTGTCCTTCTCACCATTCTAACAGCTTTCTATCTACACACTACAGGTGACAAATCACATACAACACCTCTACATGCACACATCCACTCACATCCACCCCCAGACAAATAAACAAACAAACACAAAACACCACACGAAGAACCCAAATGACTGAAGGTCATACAGACACATCTTGATTTAATAAAGTCAGTCACATAATTAGTCTTGAAATATAATTTCTTAGACTCAAACTGCCCTGGCACCTGTAGGTAACCATGCCTGAAGTGCCTAAACAGAACACATGGTGGCGGTGAGCATGTCAGAAAACACTGACCTTAACTGAGGCAAGTGAGGCCTGCATTGCTTTAAATGTTGTTCCGTGTTATTTTTCGGGGGTAAATAAAATAATTTATCAGCAAGAAGGAAATACCAATAATGTAACTAAAGTCTGACTTCGAAGTTGTGCTGCATACTTGATAAGTTATACTAAGCTAATGCCTCGTTTGCATCATCGATTCTCAGTAATGTCATCTCTCCCAGTCTATACTCAGAAACACATATGCTATTCTTTTTCTCCATGCCTCGCTTTCCATATGTCAGTTTTCTTGCCTGTGTCAGGTGTGATATCTCAGTCGTGGGTAGTGTTATTATTAGTCTTCCCTGGGTGCAGAGAAAGTCTTGCTACTGTCAGATGAGGAGGTTAAACAAGCTGTGAAACTTTGGTAACTCAGCATCAACCTTAATCAGATGCTCAGTAACGTGTTGTTATGGAGGACATAATAATGTTGCTGATTGGATGTTAAAATAATTATTTCCAGACATGAAAGCAGTTTTTAATAAAATCGATAACTTTTTTGTGTCCCTTCTTTATCAAAATGATTGTAGGAGGTTTGGAGAACGTGTGGCAGAGTCAGGTGTCAGGGACACCGTCTGGCCCAGTGAAACTCTGCTTCCTCTGACCTAGTGAGGTTGGCCCAGATTCTTACATGTGTGGGTTAGCCTTGCAGGGAGAGACGGTAAGGTTGGGTGGGAGGATTTTTAAAATATAGATTTGTTTATTGATCAGTTTATAATAGTTTAGTTTTTTGGATGCTGATCGTCTTATGCAATGCTTTGTGTATGCTGAACTGCTTGATAATTAACAAGCTGAATTATACTTACTCTTTAACTGCAGAATGTTTCATCTAATCTTTATTTAAGAGATAAAATACTTCACATAATATTTCATATTTAATTAGTTTGCTTAACTAAATGGGATAAATAGCAGAAGTATGGCTATATAAATTACATATCTACAGGGTTGCTTTATTTTCTGTATTTGGCCCTTTTTTAGAAAAAAATCTGAAGGATGTCTGTCATTTCTACAGTCTGACCACTTGGTACAAATGCGCATATATTTTCAACTTTAATCACAGAGCCCAGGTAAAAATATAAAATTAAAGAAAAGATTCCCAGACACTATATTCAATGTATCTCGCTGACCGTGAGCTGACAGCACGTTAAAAAGTTACTGAGGCTTTGGATAGCAACTGGGGCCGGTGTGGCTGGTTAGACGCCTCAAATGTGTGCCAGACACCGACACCTGGTGCTGCTTTTCTCCCGCTGAAGTATTACTTAGGGGTCAAGAAACAGTTCATTCAGAGAGTCTTGTCAACTTCTAACATTTCAGTTGGAGAAGTGCTTGCTCATTTCAAAACCTTTGCTGCAGTCAAGACAAATGGGAAAATTCACTTGATTATTCATTTTCAGCCTCCCTTAAGTCAATGCTTTGCAGAACCACCTTTAATTACAGTTACAGATGAATGTCTTTTTTGTTGTTTCTATCATCCACAAACTGAATTTTTTGCTCAGGTAGATTGGGAATATTTATAAATTAATATCCATCTATCTTGCCATCAACTTTGACTAGCTTCCCTGTCTGTAATGAAGAAAATCCTCCCCACATCATTATGCAGTCACCACTATGTGCATTATTAGTTTTCTACAAATATCCCTTTGTATTTCGATAAACATGTTCATTTTTTCTCTCTTTCCATGTTCTTCTTCTTCCGTATGTTTGCAGAGTCCGGTGTATAACTAGTGCTGATCTTTAAAATAGTACCTCTAGTGACTTCTTTTCAACAATTGCTTTATTCTTGCAACACTACATAACAGAGACTAATAGTTGCTCTCTTGTTAGATTATTTCTCCAAAACACTGGACCTCTCCAGCACCTCCAGAGTTTATGCTAACCTTTTCGGTTGCTTCTCCTTCTCTAGCTTGTCAGCTTAGGTAGATGGCTATTTATTAATAGGTTTTTTTAGCGTATGAATTCACCAATGTGTAAATATATGTCCAAAGTTTGGGATATTTTTTTGTGACTTGTATTTTCATTTATCGCCAGCTGATCAAGAGAAAGTAGTAATCATGATAAAAAGATCAACAATTGGAGGCAGACTTGTGGAAACACTAGATATGGTTTTGCCTTCTGACAACACATTTCCTTAAATTTTAACTAGCTGTTTAGTTAGGTCTACTTTGAAAAGCTGCTTGTCTTGACTAAAGAATAAAAAAATGTATTGCCCAACTACCTTTCTGATTTAATTAATAACCTAATAACTTTGTGATTGTAAAGCATACACTGATTTCAGTTAAAGCTAGGCTTTGGGAAATTTTATAATTATTTGACAAGCACATTTACTCATTCATTATAAAACACACCTAAAGGACACAAAAGATGTAGTAAGTGATATTGCCAGATTGTACCTTTGCTATCTGCCTGATTTGCTCAAAGCTTTCATGCTGTGAGATAAAAAAAAAACATTAACAAAAATGTTTTAACAAGATTTTCTTTTTCCTTTTTAAACCACTGAGATACAGTGATTAACATACAATATGTGGGTGTATTTATGATTAATTTATATTAGCAAAGGGCCAAAGGTGATTCTTATTTGACATTTAAAACTATGCTGCACTCCACAATTATTGGTACCTCTAGTAAATAGGGTAAAAAGCCATGAAATGAATTCATCTTTATTTGGAGTACTATAATTTCATACAAAAAAAGATATATAACCTTTAATTTGAGTTCATTTATTCAGATGGGAAATATTCTAAATATACTTTTATTTTTTTTATAATAAATTATGTGTATTACAGTTATTGTGATATCTGATAAACGAAGTAAAGCGATCAAATTAATTTATCTTTAATTAAACTGCAATATCTCCCAGTTAAACATTTAGGAAACAATGCAACTTCCAATTTGATGAAAATCATTCTGTGCATAAATTTTCCAAATAAAAAATAAACTTGTTGTTACATAAAAGTTTGTACCAACATTTATTAAAACGTCATCTGTTACAATTTTTTGAGAAAAATATTTTGACAAAAGAACAGCATTTATATCTTCTTCTATGTCATTTCATAAAATTGGGGCATACAAATGAGAAGGATTTTCCCCAATTCCTCTATGAACAAACTCTTATGTTGTCTAGAGTTTTGGTTCATGTCTTATGCTCTCTTCTCTTTCCTTGCAATTTAGGTCTAAGGACTCGGGTGCACATGAAAGAAGATGGATTTTGTGCCTTCTTAACCATTTAAATGTTATTTAAACAGACCTTTTGTTTTAATATAGTGTTGAATGATCAAATAAGCTTAGCAAACTCAAAATATTTATGTCTGTGATGGAAAGACACAAAATCCCTTTATCTGTCACATTTCTCAGACAAATAGCTCAGCGTTTTTAGTGGTTGTCATGGAAACTTAGATGTACCTAAGATTACAGATTCTGCTGCAGTTCTCTTACAACAATAGGTATTCTTTTTTTTTCGACTTCTGTTAATTTCTACCTCACTGTGCATGGTGGTAAGATAGACATAAATCCATGTCCACTGTAACTCGTCAGAGTTCAAGTTGTTGAAAATTATAACACATTTTCTCTGACAATAGATAATAGCATCTGTTGAGAATTTTCCTGTAGCCATTTCCTAACTAATGAAGATGGATATATAGCCTGCAGGTCAAAATGGAAAAATTAGAATATCGGGTAAAAGTACATGTATGTTAGTAATTAAACTTAAAAACTGACACTAATACAAAACATTGACTCATTACATGCATAGCAAGATATTTCGAGGCTTTATTTGTTATCATTATGATGATTTTTGCTTATTGCACCTTATGAAAATCCTAAATTCAAAATATCAGCAAATAAGACTATTATCTGGAATCAATAAATCAATAACAAATATTTTAAATTGAAAAATGTAAGACCCCTGAGAGGTAAAATCATGTATATATACTCAGTACTTGATTTGGAGCCTTTTGCAAAATTATTTCCTCTATGCACTGATCAGGTGTTACTGAAGACCAGGTTTCTTAAATGGCGTGTACATTGTTCGTTTACCTGTCTCCTAACTTTCTCTTAGCAATGTCCCATAGATTCTCTATAAGTTTTAGATCAGGCATTTTTGCAGGCCAGTTAAGCAAAGTAATCCCATGGTCATTGAACCAGGTTTTGGTACTGTTGGCAGAGTGGGCAGGTGCCAAGTCCTACTGAAAAATGAATTCAGCATCTCTTCAGCATAAACTGCGCAGGGAAGCACAAAGTACTCCAAAATATCCTGGTAGATGGGTGCATTGACAATCGACTTCATAAAGCACAGTAGACTAACACCAGCAGATGGCATGGCTTCCAAATCAACATAAACTGTGGAAACTTTTCACTGGACTTCAGTCATCTTGAATTGTATGATTCTCCATTCTTTCTCGAGACTCTGAGACCTTGGTTTCCAAATGAGATTCAAAATCTACTCTCATCAGAAAAGAGGAGTTTGGAGCACTGAGCTACAGACAAGCAGTGGCTTGACACGAAAAATATTACATTTATAGATCCTCAAAATATCTGACTGGCCTTTTCCTGTGCCCCATATTCTTCTACACTTTTCCCTTCCACATTAACGTCTTTTAATGTGCTTTGGTACAGGACTTCGGGAACATCCAACTTCGTTTGCATTTACCTTTTGAGGCTTTCTCTCCTTATGGAAGGTGTCAATGATGGTTTTCAGCACAAACTGTTAGGTCAGCAGTCTTCCCCATGATTGTGATTCCTTCTGAACCAGACTGAGACCATTTAAAGGCTCAGCAACCATTTACAGGTGTTTTGGACAAATTATCTAATTAGTTATATTAGTTTAATCTTTTAAGATTAATTAGCGAAATTGAGTTTCGCCTGTAATTACCTTAACTGAGTACCATGTTCTCTGGTCTATGCCATATTAAGGAGGGGATAATATAAATTATCCTGTGATTCACATCATCCTTACACCCCATAATGATAGGAAGTCATACATTGATATTTAAGTCCTAGACTCTCTAATCAACTTAAAAAATCTATAAATTGCATGATGCAATTATGCATTTAAACATGGAACAAATGTACCGAAAATTAAAAATTACTCTCAATTAAAATTTAAAGTTATAAAAATCTGCAAAGTAAGATTATGCACCAATAAAATAGGATCAGTTATTGAGAATATATCTATATATTTTAATTGATTCCATACAGCAGCAACATTTTTGTTTTAAATATTTTAGCCAATCGGGTGATCTAGGAATTAAAATAAAATGTTATCCATTTAATGTAACTCCTGTTTTTCTAATAGTATTCAAATAATGTATTCACATATTGTTAGATCTGAGTTACTACATAAGTATATGATCTGATATTCTTTAAAATAATTTCAGAAATGCTGAAGTTATAAAATGTTAACAGGAACCAGATTAAACCACAAACAGTGTTGTTAAACACTGTGGTGATAAATATGAGGTGCCATCTTTGTAACCCAAAATACCTCAAATTACATTTTTATTTCTTTCTCCTTTCTTCATGCTTCACCTGAGCAGTGTGTGAATGTAACTGAGTGAAATACTGGGTTTAGACAGGTCAAATTCCTAACTTCTCTCATCTCACCCTTGCTTATTCTCGCTTTAGACTTCTACTGTTTAATATCACTTCTGCTATCTTCACGCATCTCTTAACGAAACCATCACTCTTGCTCTCGGGCTGACACTCTCTCACTGTCTCATTTCCTCACACACCCAGCAGTCTTTTCAGAATCACTTCCTTGATTCACATCTTTGCCCTCCCCATTGATAAGCACTTTATTGAATAGCAGAGAGGTGGCAGAGAAACAGACATAATTGCCTAGGGTGGTAAGTTATTGGAAAATGGATGAATTGCTTTCTTTAGGGATCAACCATGTAGCTGTCAGGAATAGAGAAGACTCTTAATAACACTGAAGGTCAGGTTCAGGATGGTGGGACTGTGGGATGGGGGTGAGCAGAAGCATATGAAATAATCTCGATCGTTGCTGTTATGAGTCTAGAGGTTTGGTCTGTGTGGTGATTGTGTTTTGAGATCAGTTCCACAGGTGATCCACTGCAAGGCGTAGTGGAAGCACCAATCTCTGCTCTGGTGAGTGGAGATTTGGATTGGGCACTGCACACCTGGAGCTCATCTAAGATCAGCAGGAGGATAAAGGGAGCTGAAAGCTAGTCACTCAGTTACTGTTTGCTGTTGTGTAAGCATTTCTAGCCATACGTAAATCTTTTAGTTATTCCTATGTTTATACTGGAGCGGGGGTAGACAAACTCAAGGGGCCGCTATCTGGCATGTTTTTCTTTTCTTTCTCTGAGAAAACACCTGAATCATAGCACATGAATCAAATGATGGCTCCTTAGCAGTAGGGATGGGTATCGTTTAGGTTTGATCCGATACCGGTGCTAAACCGGTAGTTTTGAAGTGGTGCTGGTGCTCAAACAGTGCTCAAAACGGTGCTTAAAGAATGGAAAACATATAAACTTCGCCCCAAAGCCTTCTTATTTTTTATCTTTAGTAGGCCTGTTAAACTAGTACAAATTTTGATCTAATTAATCACAGGGTATTTGTGAATTAATCACCATTCATAAATAGGACCAAAAAAAACTACAATTTTCAGTGTAAATAAAGGACAACTCTAGAGGCAGTTGCTCTTTTTTTAAATTAAATGTAAGACAAATCAAGTAATTTTTTGTTTTGAACTCCAAAATCACATTAACAATTAATGTGTCTCATATGAAAAATTATAACAAAGAGGTAGAACTAAACAAAATATATGAATAAACTTAACATTTGGATATCAGCAGTCTGTGTTAAACATCACATAAATCAAATGTAATATAAATTTAGCAATCAAATGTCACAATTTACTATTTTCCCATACATAAACACTCAGAAGATGAAACCCCGGTTTATCACACGGGAAATGAACACTCTTATTGTGAAGATGTACACAGCTACTTCCGCTAATTGTTAGCACTAATTTAAGTCTGAAAACATCACTTTAACTAAATAATTTCATATTTTTAACACAGCGGCATCTCACTATGAAATGTACTGAAACTATACAGTGAGCCAACATGTATAAATCAACATAAATACAGAGCATTTAAACGCTGCACTGCACACAGTGAGCTGATATCCGAAGATGACGGAATTTCCCACACATAACTTATGATCTTATATCAACACAGCCAATACGCAAATAATAATAAACTCAGATGTTATTTAGGATCACAAACACATGCTGCTGCACAACAATCCGCAGTTTGGCCGGTTAGGAAGGAGAGATTATGTGTTGCGGGCTGAATTATAAACAAGGCAGCCTTCTGTGCATGCATTCATTGTGTAAAAAAAAAAAGAAGAGTTAATTCTAGGAATTAATCATCTCGCGTTGATGCATTAATTTTAACAGCCCTAACTTTGAGCAGGGTTTTGCAAAGGATAGCCATGTTTACCTTTACTGGTGATATAGGAAATCGCTCTTGGCTGATGGCATGCCTAAAATCCATAGTACTTGACATCTCCGAAAAAAAGAACTGAAATAAGGTACCGCAATGTGTGCTAACTTTCGGTCTGGTTACTACCATTTATATCAGAACCGGTGCTATAATGGCACCGGATATTGGTACCCATTCCTAATTAGCAGGCCTCTGCAGAGCTTTGCCCTGCTGAGAAGGTAGTTGGAAGATTTGAATCAGCTGTGTTGGAGCAGAGACATAACTAAACTAGCAGGACACTGGCCCTTAAGGACTGGAGCTGGACACCCCTGCTCTAGAGCCTTTCCTCCTCCTTGTTCTCCTTTTTCAACTCCTCTAGCTTATGAGCTCCAGAGCCCTCATCCCCAGCCTTATACCTCTTTTCAAGGAATATCTGGTGTCACCTACATGGCGGGTTCTGGCTTCGTCATTCCATCTACTCCATCCTGCTGCGTTCTAAGCCATTTGCCATCCATTGAACTCCTGTACTCACTCTTCATTGCCATCCTTCTGCATGCCTCCTGTCTGCTCTCCAACACATTCCTGTAAAAAAAGTTAAAAGTTTTAAGAATTTTATTGACAATGAACAATAAATAAGTAGAGGTGACAATCATAGACAACCAGGAACTCTGCTCTAGGAAATGGAGAGGTGATTAAGTGTAAGGGAAGTAGTTCAATTCAATTCAGTTTATTTATATAGTTCCAATTCACAACAGATGTCATCTCAAGGCACTTTACAAGAAAAGTAATTTCAATATAATGATACAAACATTCTAATCAGTTAAATATTTTCTATGTAAGGAATCCCAGTAGATTGCGTTGAGTCATTGATGTAAGGTTATGCATGGAACATGCACACTCCAGCCACAGCAATCCTTCAGTAATCCATCATACTGAGGAAGCATGTAGCGATGGTGGAAAGGAAAAAACTCCCCTTTAACAGGAAGAAACCTCTGGCAGAACCTGGCTCAGTACAAGCGGTCATCTGCCTCGACAGTCTGGGGATTTGAGATCAAAGAGAAGAGACACAAAAAAAACAAAAGAACTGATGTAAGATTATTATATATATTACAGGATAGGACATGGAGGATGTTTGGTCACTGGGAGCATCATCCAAACCAATGCTCCCGATCTAGCAGGGCGTTGTAGCTGAGCAGGATAGCAGACCAGGTGGAGCCTCTATGGAGAGTAAATCACTGAGAAAACAAGGTTAAGAATTGCAATAAAATCTACATCTGGAGAGGATTAGAAGATAAAAGTAGAAGAGTCTGAGGCTATAACTACAAAAATAACTCAGTATAATGTAAGCCATTCTAACTGTAAGTTTTATTGAAAAGGAAGATTTTAAGCCTTACAGACTACAACTGGGAGCTGGTTCTACAGGTTGGGAACTAAAATATATGTCTCCCATTCTTCTTTTAGAAGTCCAAGGAACTACCAGTAAACCTGCAGTCTGAGATCGAAGTGCTCTGTTTGGAGCATACAGAACAATCAGATCTTTGAAATATGATGGAGTTTGATTATTAATGGCTTTATACTTAAGGAGGAGGATCTTTAACTCTATTTTGGACTTAACAGGGAGCCAATGGAGAGAAGCCAAAACAGGAGAAATGTGATCTCTCTTTTTAATATTCATCACAAGTCTTGCTGCAGCATTTTGGATCAACTAAAGACTTTTAATTGCATTTTGAGGACTTCCTGATAGTAAGGAATTACAGTAGTTCTGCCTTGAATTGACAAGTGCATGGACTAGTTTCTCTTCATCACTCCTTCATAGAATGCTTCTGAGTATAGCAATATTCTGGAGGTAAGAGAAAGACATCTTGGCAACCTGTTTAATAAGGAATTTAAATTTTACGTCTTGGTCAGAAATTACGCCAAGGTTCTTACAATTATTATCAGAGGTCAACTTAATGGCACCCATATGAAGTAATTGACTTACCAGTTTCTTTTTTAAAGCTTCTGGTCCAATGACTACAACTTCAGTCTTGTCTGAATTTAAAAGCAAAAGGATTAGAGTCTTCAACAATCTACCTAACTGATTGGATTCATCTGGAGTTTTTGATAAATATAGTTGTGTATCATCAGCGTAACTGTAGAAATTCAAACCACGGTGTCTAACTATTTTACCAATTGGAAGAATAGATATAGTAAATAGAATTGGTTCAAGTACAGAACCCTGTGGTACTCCACAAGTAACCCTTGAGTGCAGTGGCGGCTCCAGACAGTTTTGATTGCGGGGGCAATGGGGGGTCTTGGTCAATTCAAACGGGGTTTGTGATATTGATCATCCTCTTACATACGATTCCTTTCCTTAATGAAAAAATTGTATCTGTATTGTATCGGAAACGATACAATACAGATACAATAGAACTGACTTTTAAGGTCAATCTGGAAAGATTTAACTACAGATTAAAGAAAGACTCTTCAAGTTTACGCACTGGCTTCAGCAAATCACACAACAAAATAAAAAAAAACACAATCATGACAGACAAACTCTTCAGAATAAAAGTTCTGTACTGGCTGCCAAACTGATTTACAGGTGAAACTTTGGTGAAAATGTGAATATCTTGCAAAAGTTTCTTTGTTCCAATAATTCAACTTAAAGTAAACTAAAAGATGATAAAGCCTCATGCATGCAAATCAAGATATTTCAAGCCTTTATTTGTTATAATTATGATGATGTCTTACAGCTTATGAAAAACTCAAATTCAAAATCTCAGAAGATTTGAACATTATGAAAGATTATAAATTATATTTTCAATATTTTAGGTTGGATCACAGACAGGTACAGCAGAGCTCTGCTGATGCAGATGCCTGCGTTAGTGTGTGCTGTTCCCTTGATCCCTGCAACATGTTTAAGCCTTTCTTAGATTATATTATGATCGACTGTTTCAAAAGCAACACTGAGATCCAACAAGACCAGAACAGTCTCTAATCCATTATCTTAGGCCATTATTATATAATTAGTAACTTTGACCAGTGCTGTTTTAGTGCTATGATGAGCTCTAAACCCTGACTGAAATTCTTCAAACAGGTTTTTGCTCTTTAAATGCTCACATACATGATTTTTTGGGCTATAGGTCTGTAATTACCTACTGTAAGTCATCATGATCGAGGGACCATTTCTTAAGTAAATGTTTAATTACAGTTACCTCAAATTCCAGTGGAACATATCCATTTATTAAGGATAGATTCACCATAAACGACTTGATTACCCAATGAGTAATCCACTATTAATTCATAGTTCAGGGAAAGATAAAGGTGCCTGAATGATCTCAGGTGAGGCTTACCTGATCGATGGTGGTTAGACACCAGGGAGAATGACTTAGGAGTCCAGGTGTACTGGGGTAGCTTTCTCTTTTATTCTCTGGAGGTGAGGTGGAGACTGATGACGAGGAGAACGAAACAAGGAATAACCTTGGAAGGAGCAACAAGAAGATTAGTTTGGTTTCTCAAAAGTCACAAGGAAACACAGATGAATGCACAGAGGGCATGAGGTTACCATATGGTTGACAACACTCAGGCACTGAGGATCTTCCAGCCTGCTCCATACATCCACAGTCAGTGATGTGCTCAATGGGGAGCCTAAGTCACGCCTTTCTTCTTCCAGTCCGTGGGTCCCCTACTGCCCAAAAAATGAATGAGAGTCAATGGAACGATAAACATTATTTTCTGATCCAGCTTGAAATGCGCCGTGGATCGAACATATAATGTCCATCAATTTCAAAGACACGTTTTGATCTAGAAAAAAAGGTGATTTTCAACTGGCTGCAAAAGTTACTTTAGGTTTTGTGTAAAAACACTTAGTGGACTACAGCTGAAGAAGGAGAAGGAGACAAATGGCCGTGAGTTCAACTGGCTTCGCTTCCTTCCTCCAAGATGAAGGAAGGAGGTTTAAATGTGGAGAAAACTACTGTAAATCTTGCCATATGGAACGTGAAAGCCATGCTGGGGGAGAAATAGTGGGTCAGGAGAAGCTCTACAAGATTTTGCTGAGTATTTCAAGTGCAAGTTAGCGCGAGCTAGCCTTAGCTCCATGATGTCATCAGAAGTCAAATCAGAAGTCGCATTATGTCATCTATGAAACTTCTGATTTGTAAGCATTTTAATAGCGATTCTTTGCAATCAAATAAATATCAAATCACTTGTAAAAAAACACAATAGAAACGCACATCATTATTTATCATTTAAAATGCAGTAGAACATATGTGTGATTCAGGAAATATAAAACAGGCAAAACAAAAAACAGACTCCTAACACAGATCGTTCTCAATGATTAACAATTTCCAGCTCACCTTCTCAGCTCACCTCCAGCATCCAGTTCAGCCACCTGTCATCCTCCAACTCCTCTTACTTCCCCTAGTGTGTTGTACTTCATCACTCTAGTAAGCATTTATCATTACAAAATATCCCTTTCTATTTCCCTTTCCACATCATCTGTTCATTTCAGTGGTTCAGCTCCCAGTCCCCAGCCGCTTGCTGCAGTTCGCCGGCACCTCATAGATCCAACTTCATCATCATTTAATAAATCTTTTAAAATATTCCCCGTCTCCTGAGAGTTTCTTACATGTGGTTCAGTTAGATATCTAAAACCATGACAGCTGCCATATGTAATTTATCAGTGTTTGGTTTTAAGGACTTGTGTCTATATGTGGGGCGCTTAGATTTAGCATTGAAGAAGGGTATTGGGATACATAATATTTTTATTGGATGTGGCTGACTCGAGTTAAGACTTTTTATAGGAGATCACCCAAGATCATCACCATGGTTTCAGTCAGATATGTCACAGAATGATGCCTTGCAGTAAGTGAGCACTGATGTGGAATATATTTGGATGCAAGAGAGGTCAGACCAAATAAAAATATCTGTCTGCTAAATTTTTACGATTGTGTTTACAGTTGAAAGCAGATGAACATACTTTACATAGGATGTCCAAACACTGAACGCGATAGAAGCGACACAAAAGCGTGACACGCCCCTAACTGGTCGCTTGCACATCCGCACCTTGAAGCATGTCCAAAGCGATCTGGTCGCAATTTAAAATATGCCATTTTTATTTGCATGAAGCGGAAATGTGGAAGGATCCTGACTGGAACCGCTCCGCTGCCCTCCTGCTCCTCCCTCCCTCCTTCTCCTGACCCTCTAGGAGCTCCTAGTGGACTTTATGAGCTGATCACATTAAATGTCGGGACTGCCGCTGCGAGGGTAGACCCAGTCGAGCAGCGGATAAACACCAAGGATCAATAAACACCTTGGCTCCTCGCCCAGTTTGTGTGTGTGCGAATGTTCAAGCTTTGCCCGCCGCCACACCAACTACTAAGCTGAGCAGCTGTCCATCTGTCTGCGGTTAGTACAAGTTTATATGTGAACTGCGCGGGACGTGCTTTTGTGGAGACATTACTAGGCCTGGGTGTCCGGGTGAGGAAGTTGTTTTGCAGCCACAAAGGCTCTTTTACGAGCCACCCACAAACATATATTCAGTCGTGTTGAAATGCACTGGCCACACTACTTGGTCGCGCAAATCAGGCATAAAAGCTTTTTCGCAATGCAAATCTGCTTCTGATGTGTCGCAGGATCCCCAGTCGTGCTTCATTGCACTCCTCCATTGACTTTACATGTAAATTGGACTCTCTGGTTGCGTCTGTCGTGTTCGGTGTGTAAGCACTGTTAGAGGTTGAATATGGAACATTTTCATAAAAAGCTACGTCAAAAAAATAATACATCCCATGGGCTTTCATAGGGGTGCAGAATAAAAGTACAACATTTCCATAAGAATTATATTTGAATTAAAATATAATTAAATGTACATTTAAAACGGCCACAACAATGACGTTATGTTTACATCTACCAGCTAGTAGCGGCCGCAGGTTGACAGATACAGTCGCGTATACTGATGTTTTTATAAATTTTTCCATGCTGTTTGGTATGAAAGAATGCTGTCTGAGTCGGTGAAAAAAATCCTTCCACTCTCCTCCTTAGTATATTCTGGTTTAGCATGGCAGTTGGTGGGGAGAAACGGCATGGATTGGGGTCTTGCTCATTAAGATTAATGACACGACAAGTTTCTGTCCTCTGATTGGCTTACTGCAACACAACTCTTCTGCTGCATTCAGACCAAGGACTTTGTCATCGTCAGCAACGTCAAAATTACATGTTAAGTCTATGGCGGAGGCCGTTGGAGGAGCGTCACGGTCTCTGCGGCACTTTGTGAGCTTTGGCTCCATCAACGTTTCAAGCTTTTCCTGCTTTTCCTGCTTCAAAGCTCATAAAGCCAGCAACGCAGAAGTTCAGGTGGTTTAACTTTTGACGGTGCTGACGGCCCTGAAGCGAAGCGTTAACCAATCAGAGCTTATAATTGTAGCGATGTCACTACACGTATTTTGAATGTAGCGGGAGCAGGAAAAACCTACATTTTAAGTCTATAAAACGCAGATTTAAAAAAATCATAAATAACACTTACCAAAGAAAGATGGACATACGCTCTTCGGGAGGAATAGAGCGCCTGTAGTTGGTGTCCTGGAAGGAGATTTGAGCTCCGATGCGGCCCAGGAGGTCGTAAAATTGGGCACGGGGCAGACTGAAGTACAGCTGAAAGCGAACCTCATCCATACGTAGCTCCTGGAGCAAATAGTTAAACTCCCCAAACTCAGAACGCATTCGTAGAATAGGGTGTATCCACAAACGGCGCTGATGTTGCCGAAGTCGACGCTGTCTAGCTTTATTTAGCAAATAAAGCCAAGGCACTGTCTCAATACTATCTGCCATAGTTCAGAACGTACAGCAACAGAAGAAGCCCCGCCCACACGTTGTTTTTTGCTCAGAAGTGGCAGACTTTGCAAGCTTCAACATAGAAGCGTCAAACTAGATGCTTTGTGAGCTTTGCCTGACGCTGAAAAAGCCTGCGGTCTGAATGCATCATTACACTGTCTACGTTTAATAAAATCAAAAAAGTGTAATGTGAGACCAAAACCATGCCACTACTGAGCCTTAGATAGAGTAAACCACACAGTGTAGGTTGCATTCCCAAATGAAACTAGAGTGTAGCATAACGGGGGCAACTACTGGCCTCACACAGAGCCTCTAAGGCCGTTTTCACATGTGTGGCCGTACCAGAAAACGGCCAGAGAAAATGCTAATTTTTTCTGTTCACATGTCACGGATCTCTCCCCGTATTTGAATCCAGTGTTTTACTACAAATAAACAGCAGGTGGCGGTATACAAATAAGTCTGTAGTTCTCCAACAAACAAGGGAGTGAGAAGTACCGACGTCATAAAACGAGCGACAGCCTAGAATGTAAACAAACTGGTCTACTGGTCAGCTGCTACCTGAAGCCATCTACAGGGTGAGTGTTGTAGTAAACCCGCCGTTTTGTAATCTGCTGTGTTGCTGTGGGATGCTTGAATCGCGTTGTTTTGGTATTTGTATGGTCGCGAGGTGATTCTGTAATTTCGGCCGGCGGTGTCGTCATTTCCGCGTGGAGCGCGTCTATTGTCTTGAGTACGGCCAGAGTACGGGTTGTGTTCACATGATACGTGGCCGCCCGTACCTGGACTCGGATACTACCTCCAAGGCGGGGAAGTAGTCTTCTGTACACCACATGCCCACCAGTCCGACAGGGATTCACTACAGAGGTAATCCTTGTTGGTGTTTTTTCCTCCACTTAGTAACATGCTGAAATTCAGTGGGTTGTCTTGTCTAACCTGCGGTCATAGTCGGATCGTCTGTTTAGATCCATGAGCCTCCCCACTTGTAGGCCAGGAGAATCAGCTGCCGGGAAATTTAGTTGCTGATATTACAATTTGTGGTTTGAAGCTTAGATTAGGTTTGAGGATAGTTAAACAAGCTACATCTCTAGGTGGATATGGTCATAGAAATTAGCAAGTTAGCCGAGGTACTACATTTTTATTGTTATGGCACGTTTTAACACAATATGTAAAAAGTGAAATATTGGGTGAACAATTATTCTTTTTACTTACAGTAGCCTGGGAGCTTGTGTTCCACCTTTTGGTACAGATTCTGGTTTTAAATACAGCTTTGAGGCAAAGCCAGGACTGTAAGTTCCGTAGCTATGAAGTCACTTGCTGAAAGTGACTTCATAAATAACTGACCCAGCATTGTATTTTGCCAGCCGTGTTCCAAAAACAAATTCCAACCATCTCTTCTTCAGTAGCATGTCTTATCTCCACAGATACCGAATGTGTTCTGACTTGTTGTAGAGTTGCTCATTGCTAGCTTCTGGTAGTTGCAGCTCAGCTCTGCTTCTGGCCAAAACAATGCAGCATTCCTGTGGGTAGTCCCAAGTCAGCCAATGAATACTAATTAACGCTATGACAAGGAGCTTGTTGATGACAAATGAAATGGATTTTTTGTTTAAGGCCATTTTCACATGTGTGGCCGTACCAGAAAACGGCCAGAGAAAATGCTAATTTTTTCTGTTCACATGTCACGGATCTCTGACCGTATTGGGATCCAGTCTTTTACTACAAATAAACAGCAGGTGGCGGTATACAAATAAGTCTTAGTTCTCCAACAAACAAGGGAGTGAGAAGTACCGACGTCATAAAACGAGCGACAGCCTAGAATGTAAACAAACTGGTCTACTGGTCAGCTGCTACCTGAAGCCATCTACAGGGTGAGTGTTGTAGTAAACCCGCCGTTTTGTAACCTGCTGTGTTGCTGTGGGATGCTTGAATCGCGTTGTTTTGGTATTTGTATGGTCGCGAGGTGATTCTGTAATTTCGGCCGGCGATGTCGTCATTTCCGCATGGAGCGCGTCTATGGTCTTGAGTACGGCCAGAGTACGGGTTGTGTTCACATGATACGTGGCCGCTCGTACCTGGACTCGGATACTACCTCCAAGGCAGGTCTCTCTGGCCGTATTCTGGTACGGTACAGTCTGTGTTCACATGGTACGAAATAAGTGGATTTTGACCAAATACCGTACCAGAGTACGGACTCCCGTACCATGTGAAAGCGCCCTAAATCTCCGCCATTTTCTGGTATATTTTCTGTCAGTAGCTGATGCAGTGAATTGAGTTTGGAGAAAATATTCACATGCAGTAAACTAATACAAATTGAAGTGATTAACTGTATTTAAAAAAACAAAAACAGTTTTTCATGATTTTAAGTGATGGAGATGTTTAAAGCAATCTGCTACTGAGTTGCTGTGGAGGTTAATCAGTCAGATGCCTAATTCTAACTGACCGAAAGCATGAAAGGTTTAACCAGATTAAATGTTAGACACTTACAAATGATGAACTGCACAGTATTTTGTGAAATGTTGCTTGACATATTGCTCTATAACCTGAAACAACTTTACATTCATGCAAACCTTCTCCCTAAACCTCCCCACTCATGTAAGCGGCCGATCAGTGCATGTTTGGACTGACAAAGAAGCGATGCGTTGTTATTATCCTGCTTTGACTCTGTCTGCTTCACTCAACCCACCCTCTGTTTACTGCTTGAGTGAGGCTTGAAGCTAACTGCTATAAGGCTAACACCTAGGGGAACATGTCGCCATCAATCGTTGGGGAGTGGAACATACTTCATTTAATAATTTGATTTACTGACTGACATGTAATCTGGGACTTGGCTCTCAACATGGAAAAGCCTTAGGCCTTTTACTCCAAAACGCTCAATTTAGATGTTCAACAAAATTTTAACGGATGAACGCATACACAGAACACCGCTCTGTTTATAATTCAGCCTGCCCCAAATCAGTTCTCCTTCCTAACCTGCCAAACTGTGGGTTGTTGTGCAGCAGGATGTGTGTGGGTGCGTAAATGACATGTGAGTATATTATATTAGCGTATTGAGTTGATAAGATTATAAGTTCATAAGTTGTCTGTGGGAGTTTTCCTTACTGTCCACTTGGGATGTCAGCTCACTGTACGAGGTGCAGAGTATAAATGCTCCGTATTTATGTTGATTTATGCATGTTGGTTCACTGCATAGCTTCAGTATATATAGTGAGTTACCACTCCATTAAAAATATTGCTTTACTCCGTTAAAGTGATGTTTTCAGACTTGAATTAGTGCTAATTTATTAGCAGAAGTAGCTGTGTACATCTTCACAATAAGAACATCCATTTCCTGATGGATAAACCAGAGAATCTGCTGAGTGTTTACTTAAGGGAAAATTTAATGTGATGTGATTTTATGTTTAACTCAGACTGGTGATATCCAAATGTTATGTAGATTAATATATTTTTGTTAGTTCTACCTGTATTCGTTATTATTTTTCATGAGCCCACACATACATTGTGAATGTGATTGAGGAGTTCAAAACAAAAATTAAATAGGTTTTTCCTATATTCAATTTTAAAAAAGATTAACGCCATCTGGATTTGTCTTTATTTACACTGAAAATGATAGTTTTTAGGTCATATTTAGGAATGATGATTAATTCACACCTACCCTGTGATTAATAAGATCAACGTTTTTATCTTTTGACAGTTTTTGGACAGAGTTTGCATTTTTTTTCTATTCTTTAATCACAGTTTCAAGCAACTTCAACCATTTAAGCACCTGCACCATTTCAAAAATACAATGGCAGATACAACCTAAATGATACCAATCCCTAAAAATCACTGCAAAAGGCAGTTATTGTGCTCAATTGCACTGTAATGGATTTTATTCTTGGGGTTTAAAAGTAGAGTGTGCTGAATACAAATACAGACTACACTTTCCAGGTTTTTTATTTTTTATTTTGAAAATGTCATATCATTCTCCTTCCTATTCACATTTAAGCACTTTGTAGGGCTCTATAACATCAACATATCATTGACATGCACATATAGAAAAAAAGGGCTGTGGTTACATTTGCAAGACCCAGTAAAATCATGTTCTGAGAAAATAAACTGGAAATTATGTTCCTTCAGCAACTTCCCCATCTAGGTAAGGGTCGCTTTTAGAAAATATGTACAGCTAAATATGTGTTGTCAGCTCTATTAAACTCAGTGAATGCAGTTTAATTTGTTTTGATGTGCTCACCAAGACCAAGGAGATTTCTTTCTGTGTTTGGTTATTGTTGCTGCTCTGTTAGCAGCTAATCACCCTGTGTTCAAGGCCTATGGTTACTGATGTGAAATAATGTCTCATTTTGCAGGTCAGCTCTTGGGTTGTTGTCTAAGTCAGCGTTCAGCAGAGGGTGCTCTGGCTGACTTTGAACACCTTGAGCATGGTTATTACATTTAATTGCACGTTCAAAATGAAAAGGTTTTGATGCTTTTGGTCTCATGTGATCCCTGAAACTCAAACAGAACAGAAATGAGTGAGGGAAATCAATTAGTCCTTTAATCACTTACTCCTATTTCTATGATTATTCTCACTAGCATTGATTCATTCTAGCAATGATGTGAAATGGTAACTGTCTGCGCACACTGAATATTCTGAAGTCCAAGGACTATCTAGTCAGTGCTGCTGTTCTATGATCTGACTTTTATATGAATAATGAAGGGGTTGTGTCCAAGTTCCTGACAAAAATAATGCCCTTATAAATATTGTTGAAGGGTTTTCTAAAAATGAAAGAGGTTAAAGTTTTTGCTCGCAACAAGGGTGACAATAATTGGTTAGAGGACAAATATAAACGATTTTTAAAAAACGTTTACTTTTAAATAATGCTTGTGTTTGTATATTTCCCATACTTATTATATTGCAATATGTAAAACCAAGACAAATGTAAAAAGCCAAAAATAAAAAGACAATGAAAGCGAGCACAAGTCAACCAAGAAAGAAACTAAAACCCTTCCTAGATATTTAAAAGTGCTCTTTGCTGAACTGAGTGTGCCTGTGATTTGCCACAGTGGTGAGTTACCCACTTGTGACCAAAACTGCAATTCAAACAAATCAAAATCCTGGCAGCATTCAGGTTAGACATTGGAGTTTTGCTGCGGTCCTACCCAGCATTCCTACTCTGATGTGCAAAGGCATGAGCCACTTGCATTTCTCCAAACAACAGCAGAATACTATATATAGTATTAGCAATCTAGGCAGTGATTAATTAAGTGATCATCAGATATATTATATATTGGCTGAGATCAAAATAAAAGTACAAAAACAGTGTAAATGAAAGCATTCTCTCACCAATTGAAACAGTTGTTTGCAAGAATTGTGGTATACTTCTTCCTACCGTTTTAACTTTTTTCTTTATTTTAAGATTAGAAATGTCTCAAAGTCTTTGAGCAAAAACTGTAACCAACAAAAAGGCATCTTTTAAGGAGTAAGAAAAGAAAACCTTTCCTCAATTCAATATAGCTCATTTTCTGGAACAATGATATTTATAGCTATGGTCTGGAAATGTACTTTTTTGTGGGAACATTAAGCTGCTACATATGTATTGGGTGTATTATCATGAAATATAAAAAAAACAAAAAAAAAATGATTTGTTTTCTGTCTATAGAAAGTGTCAGGCTTACAAATATTACTAAGCTCCAAAACTGCTTCTATTACAGATCCATATGATGCAAATGCAGTTTTTTATTTATGAAACTGTGATCCTAAATAATTTTGAAAGATGCTGCCTTTATACATATGTTTAAAATAAATTCAATTAGTAAGGGATATCTAATCAAACGGTAACTATAGGTTTAGGTTTGCTTTAAGATTATGTTACTTGATAAATTTGTTTGAGAAGTATCAATTAAAACTGTAAGGAATTAAATACCACAAAAAAGGCTTTCCATAATAGTGTTAAACTGCAGCTTTTTCATACTGCCTAACTTGATCAAAAGTGTTTGATTTGTTTTCTCAAAGATAGTCAACATTTAACGCTAATGAAAATTGAAAACATGTTCCCCAAAATACGCGCTTCACTATAGATAGATAATAATTTTATTAAATAGCAAGAACACTGCATCAAGTTTAATTTAAATTTATAAACCACCCCTGTGGAAATTAAAGACTGCACTTTTCCAATCATCAGTCAGAAGAGGTTGGACTGGTATACAAAAGAGAAGTGGATTTGTCGTCTTTTATGAATTAGAGTTTAGATATGTCTAGTGGAATTACCTTGTAGCTGCGTATCAACTTAATGCTGACGACGTTTCAAAAATGGCACCTGATTTTTGATATGTACGAGTTGTGCAAAAAAACAGAGTGTTACTATTATCTCTGGAGAGTAACCTTTTTATGTGTTTCTCAGTTATTTTTTTCTTTGGTATTTTGTGGGGAAAAAGTCTGTGAGACTTAGGAACATCTGTTAGTAATGCTGCAGAGACTAACAAAAGCTCCTTTTAGATCACACTTTTGCAATCTGCAAGTCTTATTCAGTCTTGCAATCAATTGTGAGGTGTCAAAACTGAATTGGGGTTTGAAGTTCACCCTGGGAGGTCGTTGCAAAACTGTAATGACTGTGACCTGTAAGGGAATTGCAAAACAAGCGTTGTTTGAATATTTGTAATCTTGGAAATGTTAATCAGCAGTATATTTAGAAGATAGTAATAACTTAAGGTTGATGCACAATAACTGTGATTGCATTTGAAGCACCAGATGCAGCCCAAAAAACAAAATTCAAATAAATTATATTTGTCATTGTAGCAGGTAAAGCAAAATTTAAACTGCCATTGAATTTGTAATGAAATCAGATGCATAACTTAGACACACACATAAACATACATACAAGTTATTGCACCACCCACCTACATTTCTTTTAAAAATGTCAGTTTGGCAGCATTCAGTGTGGTGACTCCATGGGGGAAAAACCAAACAAACTGTTCTTTCTTTGTTTTTAAAATTCTGTATTGTCTCCCTGGTGGGAGCAGTTCAAAGAATGGATGTCCAAGGTGAGAAATATCCTTTGTGATGCTGTGTGCCTATTTGAGGTACTGGGAACTACACAGTTCCTCCAGTGTGGAGAGGGCAGCCGACAATCTTCTGTGTCATTTTGATGAGCCTATGAAGGGCTTTCCTCTGGACTACTGTGCAGCTGCTGCACCACACACACACATGCAGTATGTCAGGATGCTTTCAATGGATTACTCATAAAAGGACAACAGCAGTCTTTGGAAGACTTTATTTTTTCTCAGAAGAACCTTTAGGAAGTCGACTCTTTGCTGAGCCTTTGTTAGCAGTTCTGAGGTGTTCATTGCTCAGGTCAGGTCTTCCTCAAGATGAACCCCTATAAAGCAGATGTCCACCACTCTTTGAACACCATCACCGTTGATGTCTAATAGAAGAAAATCAATTTCCTTCGTCCTAAAATTTATGATAACCTTCTTTATGTTGAGAAACAGATTGTTCTCTCTGCATCACATTTTCGACTGCTCAACCAATATAATGGTATAATTAAAGATTGTGTTGCTGGGATGGCCGCTCATACTGAGCTAGGTTCTGTTGGAGGTTTCTTGATGTTAAAGATGAGTTTTTCCTCTCCACTGTGGCCACATGCTTGTTTAGTAAAAGGGGTTGCTGTTGTTAGAGCCTGGATGAACAGGGCACAACCAAACAGAAAATGTTAAAACTGATTGGAATCTTTGTATGATTTTATTGAAATGACTTTTCTTAGTGCCTTCAGATGACATCTGTTGGAAATCGGTGCCATATAGATAAACTGAATTGAATTGAACCCAAGTGGTTAGAGGTGCAGCCGTTAGTGTACAGCGTGTAGGCCTAGAGTAAAGGGCTCAGTACACAGTCCTGTAAGAACCCAGTGCTGAGACTCAGGGCTGTGGATATGTGTAAGCCACAGTGTTGTGGGTAACGTGCTACAAAGTATTGTGTTAGAGTACTCTAATTACTTTTTTGTGAAATGAAACGCATTAGTTTCCTGCGTTAAGCAAACAGTAACGTCCTGATTTTTAAAAAGAAGGTAACCCGTTATTTTAAGAATTTCTCTCAGTAATGAAAGCAAAATTCTGACTTCAGCCTACTTTTTGTCAGACAGTATGACTGCCTTTATGCCACCTACAGAGGTATCAGCAGAGCTGAAGAGCTGTGAGTGTCTGTGCCCTACTCGACCCCATGTGTGTGAATGTTTTCGAACCCCTGACTAAAATGGCAGAGTACGGCTTTTGCGTTGTGGAAGTATGCACATTATTTTCAATTTGTTAACGAAAAGGAAAAGAACATAACAGCAAGATGCACGTTCTGCGTAGGTGAAAAGCTTTTGTTGACCGCTATGTGGAATAGCCAAATGCTGATTGCCTTTCTTGTTACTGTTTTCCTGCAGAGTTAATTTAGTTGGATGACTGACGTTATTCATTGCCACATTTTCTCAGTGCATTCAAAGGAGGCAGTCTCTGTCAATTAAGTTGAACAATGTGCGAGGAAAAGCAAAATAGCTTTAAATCTTTGGTAACACATAAGTACTCTAACGTGTTACTTTTATGAATAGGTAACGCCTTAACATAACTGATTACTTTTAATTGATGGTAACATTGTAACCTAATTAATTACTTTTCAAAGTAACTATACTCAACACTGGTAGGCCATTTTCACCCTCTAACTCCAATCAAACAAGAAGCTCTTCATCCACGTACAAGTGGAGAGTGGAATATAAAAGTTCACCAGTCTAATGGAGAGGATGGTGTTAAAGGCAGAGATGAAGTGTACAAAGAGGAGTTGCAAGTAGGTCCCCTGATACTACAGGTATAACAACGCAGCATTGAGGGTTGTTGCTTCTGCTTGCTCCGTGGATCTGATGGCACTCTATTGTTAGAAATTTGTGTGGTCAATAATTGGTAGGAGGAGTGAGATAACGTGACCTAATGCCAATTTTCCAAAGCATTTTATTTCCACTGGGGTTAGTGCAAATGGCCAGTTGTGATTGAGACTGGAAATGTGGAGTTTCTTGGGAAGGGCGACTTTGATAGTTCCATGAATGAAATGGTGAACTGAGAGAGGGACTAGTTGAAAATTCTGGTAAAGACTCAGTTAGTCTGTTCTGGTTGTCTTTTAGCACTTTTCTGGAGATGCTGACAGATGCAGCAGCCTTCCTTTTTTTTCGTGGCTTGCGGTGTGCACCTCACGGTCCTCCAAAAGTGAGGCTGGCATGGCTTACTGGGTGAAGTGTGGCTGCGTGTGGTTGCTTTGCCTCAAAGTAATCAAAGGGGTTTATATCTCTGCCTGCAAGGTGTCCCCTTCAGCAGCTACCAGGTTGGTCCTGTAGTTGGTGGGGTGCTGGACTCCCTCCCACAACTGCCTGCTGCTGTCAAGGTGGTTTTCAATTTTCCTTTTGTAGTCTAATTTTGCCTCTCTGGTGCTACCCCTCAGGTTAGCTTGTACAAAGTCTTATCCCCAGGCCTGAAGGCAATGCTCCACTCTTTCAGGTGCTGCTTGAGCTTCCAGTTAATCCAGGGCTTCTGGTTGGGGTAGACATGGATATGTTTGTCCATGGTGACAGTGTCTATGCAGTTATTGATGTAACATAGAACAGGTCTGGTTGTTCAAGGATGTCCCAGTTGGACCTGTCAAAACACTCCTCTAGCTGCTGAAAGGCTCCATCAGTGTTAGCAATATCTCTGTATTGGTAGTAGCAGTTCTCATGAGGGGGCATGGGGAGGAATTAAATGCAGGGACAGAGACAGAGCTCAGCTGAATATTCTCTACAGATAAACAGAGTAAGTTGAGAAAGTAGCTTTCAGCCTTTGTCTGCAATTGGTTGAATTAGAAATGTTTGCAGACTGTTGAGAGGCTCAGAGATACGGTAACTATCTGCATTTTCTAGAATATACACACAAAGATTAATGTTTTACTATTGCTGGCCACACTAATATAAGACACTAAATACCACCTAAAATGTCAACTAATTGATCGTTTTGTCTGTGTTGCAGAATACTGGTAAGCCTTTTTATCACTACTCTCACCCATGCACATGTTGCCTCTAGTTCTAATATTAATATTTAATAACCATTCAGACAGGAAGACTACATGTCTACACGTTCACCTAAAATCATGTCATAGTTTTGCAATTACCCTAAATTGAAAAAAAATGGGCACTGAAATCAGATTTCTAGTAATGTTTATTGTAATGTTTGACAGATTTAAAATAGTACACATACACATTCTGAAACACATAGATGTTGAGACCTCAACAACACAGTAATAATACAGGACAGATGAGTGTGCAAGAGCATGAAAAGGCATGTCGGGATGGATTTGTATGGACTGAAGCCTATCATAATTACAGGCCTTGCAGACAGCCCCAAAACCACAGCAGTATTTTGATGAGTTGGTCTGAAAGCTTCTGTATTATGTTATGCTTTGTGCCTTCTGGGCCCGATCTCTCGTGGATCTGACAGGACCTGAATCACCATCATTTAAGCACATATACTGTATAAATAACACACTATACATCCAATTGTGTGTTGTTTTGAATGGGGTTCGTGTATATCAATACCCATGCTCTTCTAGACTAAAACTTCAAAAGTTCTGAGTTGGTTTTTGCTAATTTTTGTATTCTAAGACATTATAAACACAACATACAAATGTATGCCATGGATTTCTACCATAGATGGAAGGTATGGATGGATATCTGTTATGCCACCTGTAGATTTGTATTTATTATCTTTAAATGATTTTTTTTCAGGCCTGTGGCCGTAGGAGTCAAAGCATCCCTAAGGTTTATTTTTTCTTCTATGCTCTGTAATTTTTTAAAGAACTAAACCAGTGTAAGAAATCCTCCAGTCCTTGCTTGAAATGTAATATTAAAAGAGAAATACAGTAAATCAGTTTATTTTTTTGAGTCCGTTTTTATCCGGTAATGAATTTTTCCAAGCCATCTTTAAATGTATCAAAAATATGTCTATATGGTGAATCTCCAGTGGCAGTCTACTGCATAGAGCTGCATGTTTAGCAAAACAGCAGAAGACAAGAACTTTGTTGTTTTTATCAAATAGACTGTAAGTTTAGTTGTGCTGTTTCATGGAGATAATGTTTGCTAAATTACTATAATACATGGTAATATATCGGTTTAACCTAGTTACTGGTACATCCTACTGGTGCCTATTGCAAAATTATATAAAGAAAATCTAAGTTTTTCTGTATTAACGACAGTATTGTTTTATTTCATTCTTAAAAAAACAAAAACTGAATTAAATAGATACATTTTTAGTAAAATAAAAATTATTTGCTTAGTTTAGAGATGAGTATTTCTCAGTGGCTAAATCCCAAGCAAAATAAAAGTGAATTATAGAAGCAAACAGGACATGTTTGAGTTCCTGTTTCATTGAGAGGCAAACAGTTAAGGTATGTCTGGTGCCTTGACTGCAGCTGGGCACTCTTGGTTGCTTTACTCATACCTACAGAACATCTTATAAAAAACATCACATTGTTATATTTTTATTTATTTTCCATTAGTAAATCAACAATTTAGAAAAAAAACACATCTTGTAATTACATATTTTTGCAAAATGATCTTATTTAATAAAAAAGCTTTTTATTAATTATTTTTTTGTTAATTCAGAAAAAACAGCTCTTTGCATCCTTTCAAGCAAACAGCTTTTTTATTGGTGTATTCAGAGGTCCACCGAACTGCAGAAGAAGAAAAAAAATCTAATTTCTTTATGTTTTGGAATCTTTTTCAAAATTTTCATATGTTTCAAATATTTCTTATAATCACTAATTGTATCATAATCTCAGATTAAATCATGAAAGACATTATTTTTTTGCTGATGTTTCTCTCTTTGTCTCTGAAATAATTACTTAATTAATTAGTAGACTATTGATCAAATAGTGGGGAAATTCATATGTTAAGTCAGCATACACATAAAACAAATACGAATTAAGGGCAAGTGAGTGAGAGGCAGTAAGCTGAAGAGTAACATAAAATAAATAAAATAAAGTTGTTAACAAAATAACTGAAGTTGTTGACAGATTTGGATGCAATTGTTACACCCCTGAAAATAGGGGAGAAAGAATCATGAGAGTGATGTTGAGCTGCTTCTCTCACACAGTCATTTAAAGGTCCTTTTCATGCAGTTTTACAGCTTTCAACATGTGGGATAGGCACATATATGATAAAATGTTACAGTTGATGTTATATAGTGTTAAAATGAAATATAACTTATATCTTGGAGTTATACTTTCACCCGGGTGTAAGATGCTCGGTTTCCTTAAAATCCTGCCTCCGCCCCAGCATGGGCAACAACTAATATTAAAAGCCACTTTTTAAAAAAATTTCAGTAATTTAAATTAAAGGCTTATTGTCATGCTCTTTATACTTTTACATTTTATGAAACTTTTAATAAAGCTGATTTCAGCAGCTAAGGCTACCAGCTTGTTATTGATAGCAGAGTTTAGACAGAGCCCAAACCATTGGAGCCTTCATCAAGCGTCTTTATTGTTGGAATTGATCCGGCTGCAAGAGTTTAATCTCTGACAGTATGCTTTGGTTCTGGACAAAGTTCTGACAGCAGACATTGGTGGATTGACGGTCAGATACAAACATGCTGGTTAGATGCAGGATTCTGGAGATAATTTCCAGCCATTTCTGGCAATTTGGCTGTTCCTTAGGAATGTTGAAAAAGTCCTGTAATTCTCACAGCCAAATTGAAATTTTCGCTGGGATATTTTAGAAAATAAAATCCTACAAAAATGGTTGCAAGCTGCGAGATTCTGAAACAACTCATACATGTAAGGAAGGGGGCACGTACAGGTTGGGAATTTCAAGGGTTCACATTGTTTTTTAAAATATGTCACCATGTCATGAGTCAGTCGTTTTCCAGGAGAGGATGGTGCAGCTGCTCAGAGTGCAGGATTCTGGATGATTACTGAGAAATGCGTGAATTAAGCTCAAAATCACTCTGGCTGGCTTTTTTATGAGAAAGTTGCACTACAACATGGTTGAAGGCTAAAAAAAGTTGATTTTGCATGACGTAGGACCCTTAATTCAATGAAGAGAGAGCTCAAGCTTCCAATAGTGGAAAACGGGTGGCATTACCAATCGATCCCAGAACAGGACTTCTAGTAGATTACTAATGCACTAATCATAGTTCTTTTAACTAAAATGGACCAAACATGAATGTAATACTAAATAACTTCTTAACAGTATTCTTAATCCATTTACTTTGACTTTGTTTGTTTTGTGATCAGATACTATTAAGGAATCAAAACTGTACTGAGGTACTTGGCAGAGGTCTAAGCTATACTAGTTAGGATTTGCGAGTTATTTCTAAGATAATTTCGATTCAGTCAGTTTTTATGAGCAGTAACTGTCTGTACCTAATGTTAGATGCATGTGCTAATAATAAAGCCAATATGCTGCTGACTAGCTAATGCTCATTAACATTATTTGTCCTGTTAGGTGTGCATGTGTGTTAAAATGTACATAACAGTAAATTGCATCTTGCTTGGCAAGGCAGCTACCTGGGTGCTCAGCACCCCTAAACGTCTGATTCTAGAATCATCCTTGTCTATGACCCCTTTGTATCAGTCAGCCACTGCTCTCAATTTACTCTCACACTCCCCAGAATTATCTGTCATTCACTTGCACTGCGTCAAAAGCCTTATGTGTTTAACTTTTCATTGCTGGAGTCTATGTTTTTGTTACATGTTATGTTGCACTTTCTATTCCCAATTCCTTCCTCTTTGCTCTATCACCAAACTACAAGCTTTGATTCTTTTAAGTTTTTTTTTCATCTTAAAATTTTTCTTATGCCACATTACAGCAGCTGTCTGCATTTTGACTCTGTGTTGGCTTGATGCAACATGACAACAGTAATGTGCTTATTTGTTTTGCTCAAAATCTTGTGTGGAGGTTATCAATTTCTGACTCAACAGTAACGTTGATCTTAACTGGTACAAGTTGTCCTTTATTCTTTTATCTTCATCTTTTATAATATTGGAGATGTGTCCATTAAACTTTAAGACAAATCTCCACAAAGTCAAAAAAAAAAAAAAAATTAAGTGAAGTTTTTTATTCTTATATGAGAGATTCAAATCCATGCAACTACCCTCTCTCTCTCTCTCTCTCTCTCTCTCTCTCTCTCTCTCTTTCTCTCTCTCTCTCTCTCTCTCTCTCTGTCAAAGGCACACTCGCACACTCACACACACACACTGTCATGCTTGCCACAAATGCTACAAGCGTTTCTCAGTGGGGAAACTGGGACAAACTGTTCTGGAAAGGGAAAACCTCTATGCTCAAAGAGCAAATCTAACTGTTTGGCAGTCAATGAAGCGAACAGACAGGCTAGCATGTGCACTGGAGTGGCAAGAAACACACACACACACACATATAGGTATTATAGGGCAGCAGGCCACAGAGGCAGATGCAGAGTGGATGACATCTCCGTGTAGAGAGGCTTTCTATGTGTGCCCACAATGGTTTCAGAGGAAATAGAGGGCAAAACGGCTGAGTTTGGCATAAGCTCTTAAGATCCAGAGGTAAACAGAATCTGTGCCCATGAAGTAAAATACTGACCCAAAGCATTGAGGAAAAATAGGAAAGGGGAAAGTTTAAAAGGGAGTAAGAAGAGATAAAATGGAATGTTCTAGTGACAGACTGGCACGATTTATAAATGTGGAGGGGATAAAAATTGACGTAAAGGAGGTGAAACAATAAAGAAAACGGAAGCCAAAGCAGACAAAAAAGAAACATAGGAACAAAGGGTTTTCCTAATGTTATTTTTTTCCTCGTTTTCATTTAATCTTTCTTTCTATGTCTTTACCCACTGCTGCTCTCATGGGAACAAAGTTTGGAGTTGTTTGAGCTGCTTGGAAGTGCAGCGAGTGTTTACCAATTTTTGTTAGTGTGTGTGTGCATGCAAGTGTGTAGGAGGTGGTAAACTGAGCAGGTGTACAAGGAGCCAAAGAGCAAGGATGATCACTGAGTCAAATATCGCTCTGTCTCGTGCGTGTGGTTGAGAACATTTTTTGTGTGCCTATTTGCATGGAAGACGGTGAGGAAGAGGGAGGGGAATAAAACAGCCAACCTAAAGGGATTTGTCAGGAGGAATAGCACAGAGTGAATCATGTTTAATGTGGAAAAAAAGTGAAAAAAAGACAAGAACTTCAACTCTAATGTGCAAACACACACTCCTGCACAAACACAGCAGAGGATTATGTTGATTTTTGTAAATTCCAGAGGGCACTCAATGAAACAATTATGCTGCTGATTATTGCTTGGTTTGAGGAGGGGGGGAAGTGGCTCTTGACGACAGAAAACATTGCTCTGCTTACATTTGATGTTTGCATATTCACCCTGTTTATAGTTTATATACACCCTTAATCTGAAAAAAACCTCCCCTGCAAAAAATGCTGAAACACTGAGTTCCTTTAACCAAGGCTAACAACCCATCTGTTTAGAGGTGCCCTTTAGTAACTCATTAATAATAGCTGGAACGTCATATGTTTTATGTGTCATAGGTTGTGTGTCCTTAATGTTTTTGTTTTTTCCTGTTCTTCTGCTGCTGCTTTAATTTTATTCCCTAATCACCCAAAGCAGCTTGACTTGCCTTGTTGTTGAAAGTGTGCTGTACACATATAGTTGTCATGTCTTCATAGTTCCAACCATCATTCAGGTTTATTCTCCTGTGTGTTTTCACAAAAACCATAGCTTAATCAGCACAAGCGAGCAGAATCAATCAGCACTGTTGTCACGGAGAAACTTAAACCAGAAGTAATGTGAAAATATCAAAAAATAATTTTATCTCCTTTTAGAAGCAAGGAAGTCATTGTTACCCATGTAAATTCTTTATTATACGACTGGGATGGGAACACACTATTTGTCAAAAACTATTGCATATTAGTCGTTTGTCACCTAAATCATTACTTTAATGAGGTGTAGTGTGGGTGCAGCTTCTCTTTTTCTCACCATTATTTACCAAGCATCACTTCACTCCTACGATTTTTCATCAACTGTACCCTTCTTTAGCAAGAATACCTACACTTTTCATTGCATATTCTTTATTCATTTTTAGTAAAATTACAGCTCACTCACAAAGAACAATGGAAAATGACAGCAAAGCAATGCAGCACCTTATGTTTGTGCTTCAAATGTGTTTTCCTGTTTTTTTCAAATAACCCTACAAGCAATGAAGTTTTTCAAATTTTGTGTTTAAACCTGACAAAGATCTGAGTAAGATCAAAAGGTTGTCAACAAATACAGAGAAGATCAAGAGTGTGGGCTGTTATCCTTGCACATTTTTACAGTGTTGGTAGCTATGGGCTGAAACTGTTTTAAAAAGTCAACAAATTCTTACCAAATCTTGACAGTTTCTAGTTCCTTCTACCTCTTTTGCTATTGTTAAGTAGTTTCTATGTCACGGGCAGTAGACTTTTACATCTTCCTTTGCAAAAATAAGAAACCCCTTCAAAAGGAGGTACATTAACTAATAGGAAATATTATAACTGATGTTGTCATGTGTCATGTATGTAAGAGCATGTTCAAATATTTAACATTCATAAAGGCATTGAAAGCCATGCTTGCTTAGTCAATTTAATTGGCCTGAACTACTTTAAAGCCACACTTAGTGGAGATGTAACAAAACAGGTAGCTAATAGGATCAGACACCACACAATACTGTAAGGACATATTTCAGTAATTTCTTATGGCAAAATTGAATACACCCAATTTTGGGTTTTTTAAACAAGTGGAAGTCTTAGGAGTTATAAAGTATCTTTGATCAGTGAAAAGTATTTTGGTTCAGGTATGACTCGCTATCATGTTTGTTTAGTTCACTATTGTTACAGTCCATGTTGCTTAAAAAAGGTGAAATATGTATTTAATGTTCTAAAAATGGTTCTAAAAAAATGCCATAGTGACTAATAATTGTTCTTTTAACAGATTTTACCATCTGAGCTGTGGATTTCAGCAGCTTCTCCTAAATTACATTGGGCTAATTTATGCTTTGGTTCACTTTTCTTTTCTTGAATAATCTCCCAAGCCCTTGTGAAAGCAATTGGTTGCATATTCATTTACTTAACAGTATCAGATTAAAATGCACATAAGACAAATGCATTGCAAACCTTGAGTGTTTGTAAAAAGATATGCAAACCCTGGGATATTTTTCCTTGAATACATTTAACATATGATAATACACTCTTTTGGTTTATAATTATTTGTTGAAGGGTGCTGCAGATTATTTTGAGTTTGTATTGATTCTTTCCCCAAAATACAGACATCCATTTTGAAGTATATGACTGTCTCAGATGTTCCTTGAGTCAGTAATTTTTCCTTCATTTTAATTTAGAGCTTGTGCATATTTTACAAAAAGTTTTAATGTCCTTTTAAATATTGACAACAGTGTAAAATTGATACCATCTGTATCGTACATGACTCGGCCTGATGTAGCAAAGGTACATCAGCTTTAATTTTGGTGTCATTCATCCTGTAGAGACTTGATCATGCAACTTGATCTGTAAATATCGCGCTTTGAAATTTCAGAATCACATTTATTGGCCAAATATGCCTGCTTATACAAGGATTTTGACTTTGGGAGATATATTTGTATACATCTTTATCCTTCTGGCCTCCTAGCTGCTCTCTATGTTGAAATTCTTTGACGGCTGGCTTTCAAGGATCGTTGCCAGGCAGTTGCATGTGCATGCCCACAAACTTCAATTCAAGTAAGGAGCCCATCAGTAGAAATAAGAGAAAAAAACAACAATCCTCTGCCAAATGCTGAATATTATATATTTGTCTGATATCAATTTCTATTATGTGGGCCAGGGGATGAATAATTATAATACAATGATTATGTAATAATGCAATTATTATGCAGGTACATCACCTTTGTCACCATGCCTCAGACATGTTTAATTCATTTATAGTTCATGTTTGAATTGAAGCAGACAAGATCTGAAAATTATGGCAGACACATACTATTCTTTGCAAAAAATATTTCTAATATAATACTGTTGGGAGTCAGAAAAGGGGTACAGGAGCATGGTATAAACTCTGTGATGGGAGAAGATAGGTTAGGCACTGTTCAAGAGTCAGAGAATCTGAGAAGACAGAACAAGGGGCCCTCATTTATCAAGCGTACTTACGCACAGATCCGTGCATATGTCGTGTGTAAGAACAATTCAATACATTGTTTGGTATTCATCAATTTGTGCTTGTGCGTAGAAAAGTTCTTAAATATAAGTACAGTTCTGATTGTTTGTACGCACAGCATCTACTGTTACAACGGAGGAACTGCAACACTGAAACAGTTTTACTTTCACAGAATATTTCTATCAGCAGTTTATCGCCTCCACCAAGGAGCTTGTGTTGGCGTTTGTCTGCGTTATAACAGAATAACATAAAAGTTATGCACGGAATAGCAATAAACTTTCAGTAAATGTTTGAAATTTGCCAAGAAATACATAATTTAATGTTGCGGGTGATCATGCATGGCGAACCTATGACTCGCATTTATTTGTTTATTTATTACACCAAGTGCTTCAGTTTAATGAGATTTTGTCACACCTTTAATTAGATGGTTTCCAAACTGCACCGTGACCACTAAATGCTCCTGCTTATCAGTGCAGAGCAGATGGTCCTTTTTTCCTTGTGTACTGATGGCAGCACAAGCCGTGTCTCCAATTATGCACGGCCACAAAAGAGTCAAATATGATGATCGGATCACCCTCTGTATTAGATCTGGTCAAGCTGTGTACTAAGAGCCGTTTCATTGTACTCAGGTTAACATCAAACCATTTTCTTCTTTCATTTCCAACAGGAACATTTCCGCTGTCCCGACCGCATTTACTGTCTCTCACCTTTGTCCCAGCTGAGTTATCTTTTTAGTTTCCCCTGAGCTGTTAGAATCAAACAGCAATGTTGATTATTAAATTATTTAATATGTTCAAAGACGTTAACAATTTCCACAGAAGTTAATATTAACAAAATAAATTATTCTCCAAATTTTTTATGTCTGTGTTGCAGCAGAAATATAACGGCTTCGTACAGAGAAACTGCTGATGGCAAAAACAATCGGTGGTGAAATAAATTTTCATTAACCAACATTTCTTTTTGGTCTGTACATCATGAATACTTTTTAATTGCCCCACCTATGTTTCACCTTGATCTCTGCGTCACTAAAACTTATTTTTTTGCTCTCTTGGACATTAATTGTTTTATAATTTTTTACAAAATATGGCTAATTCAGGCCATTTCTGTATGCAAATGACTGTGAATGGGTACGAGGATCTGGGTATGCACAAGTGGGATTTAACAACACATTTTCGTGGAGGAGCGTGAGTACGAGTGGCCACCGCATATTTCATAAATCAGACTTTTGACTGTTCGTAAAAACAATGTAAATTTCATTCGTAGGAAAGAATATAGGACAGTTTCTACAAATGTTTGATACCTGAGGGCCCAGGAATTAATCTGTTCTTTAGATCCAAAAGGATGTGACCATCTCCCGGCAATTCCTATTCTGTCTGGACACACTGGAGTTACTCTTGCTTCTCTAGAGAGGAACCAGGAAGCAGCAGACGAGTGTGATGTCACAGTAGATAATGTGGAATTGGATTTTAGAACAGGCTTGAATCATTCACACATATAAGAGAATTTGTCAGCAGTATGCTCAGAATCCAGAGGGTCAAACAATCACAATATCATACACAAAGAGGCAGAGATCTGATTAATCTTCGAAGGGATGGGCAAAATGATGATGTTGGGGCCAATGTCCAGAGATCAGAAGCTTGGTAATGTTAGACTGGGAAAGACGAGGCAGGAAAATCCAGGGCACAGAAACAAGATTGTGAAAAAGAGATCACATGAAGACAAGAAAAAAAAAATGGAGATTTACTGCCTGGGGCTTTTGATAATCTGGCATAGACTATCATGCTGGAGAGGGTTTAAATAGACCAGTGAAATTGTACTGATTGCACCAGAGCAGGCACAGCGGAGAACACACATACATCAAAGAATAACTATATTATTTTCTTTGTTTTGAACCATTTCCCCATATGACCATTAATGAATTTATCCATGAAGCAGATGTAAGTGATGAGCACATATTTCCTTCCAGGTGATGGGTTGGCAATTTTAGCAGGGCTGGAATTTACATTGGAGAGTGAGTGAGGAATTCGCGAATCAGCATTACCAAATTTTGTTACTAAAAAAAAATATTTTTAAAATATTTTCAGTTAATAATATTTAGTCTGCCAAACAATTGAGATTACTGGTTAACTTTGCAGAACATGGCTATTTTTAAGGAGCATATCTGTATTTGCAAGATTAAATAAAAAATAATGCATTTATGAGAAAAATTGTTCGCTCCACTTACATATAAGTACAGTATTAACATGTTTATTTTTCAGTCAAATAAAGACTTAAATATGTTTTTATTGGCAGAACATTTGTGAATTTTTCAAATGCTAAATCTATAAAAACTTGACAGCCTTACAATCTTCACATGGTAGTGTAAACTAAAATGCAAAAAATCTCTGTTTTGAGGCATTCTGCATTAAAATGCTACTGCAACGAAGCCAGAGAGACGAAGAAGCAGCAGCAAAATCGACTCTGACAGGATATTGGGGAGATTTTATTATCCATGGAGATAAAATGTAAAATATCCGCTCCCCATGCACATCTCGGAGATCAAAATGGGTCTTAAGCTTGCAGCCTGATGAAGAGAAGGAGGATATGATTCTCTCTACAACTATGCTTTCGATGTTCTCTGAGCCCACTTTAGGATGAGGGCTTATGCTATAAAGTTTGCAGGCTGCTGTGTCCTTAGTTCATATATACAGGTGCAATAACTTCTCAGAATCAATTATGAAATGTAACATTGTGGTTCTGTAACATAATAATATTAAAAAAATATGTGTCAGAGGTTTTTTGTTGCATTTTATATAGATTTTTTTTTTAATTCAGGTAATGTTTAAAATAAATTGAAAAGTCATGTTACATCTCCTTTAAGTCAGAACGCACTACAGCAAACAACAGCATTTTTGAAAAAGCTTACAATTTTGAAGTCAGAAGTTAGGTTTGTAATGCTAATTAACATTTAACAGCTTGGGTAAATCTAATTCTCATCATACTGATGATTTATTAAGATGAATTATGTCATTGGTTGCTGAAATACCTTGGAATGCATTAAAAACATGTTTTTAAAAACTTTATTGGATAGACATGTTTCTACTTTATCATGTTCTAATTAATTAAAATATGACCCTGGTGGTTAGGGTCCACACATAAGAAAAAATAAATAAAAATAAACTCCAACCAAGTTCTTTACAATTGGTACACAAACAAACCTAATTACCTGAACTTCAAAGTAAATTAATGATACCAACTTCATGCTCTTTATTAAAAAAACATAGCTGTATTAATGATTCCACTCTCTGAATTTTCAGAAATTCCATGACATGCCTAAGAAGTATCTCAATTAGGTTATGAGCATATCTTATTATATCTGGGACACTGAAGGACGGTAACATGACTGACATAGAGGAAAAAGGAATAATCTTCCATTTGCATACCACCCAATTTATGCATTTATCTGTCTGTCTGTCTGTCTGTCTGTCTGTCTGTCTGTCTGTCTGTCTGTCTGTCTGTCCACTCATTGCAAAGCACTACAAGAAAACACAACAATGTTTAATGCTGCTGATGCTGAACTCGGTGTTTGATTTGTGGCCTATAAATATCCATGTTAAAGAGTTCTTACTTGTTTTTCTTTTGTTTTCTTTTCAAAATTCTGGAATAGGGTTAGACTATTGACTATTTACAGATCAATTCAGATTTATTTATAAAGCACATTTTCTACAACATGGTTGCACCAAGTGCTTTACAAGTGTATAAGACCATCAAAACAATTCTAATAAATAATAAAATGCCAAAACTCAACTATCCTTGTATTTAAACAGAATAAAAAAAAATTCCTATTACTACTAGATAATAAAAAATAGATTTCTTAGTTAGAAGACAATGAAAAATAATTAGTCTTAACAACTTAACATCTGAAAGCGTCTGAGTGGCAAACAGTTCCACAATTTACAAGTTTTAAAATCCTACATACCTACACTGGCCAGCCATTGTCTGCATTATTCTCTAAGATGAACAGAGACTCTTTAAAATACGGTTTCAGATATTCAGGTTTTTGAATTCACAAAAAACCCCACAAAAAAACCGGATCTAAATACTTTGCTAGTGTCAGAATTGATCTAATAAAAAATGCTTATGTTTAAAATTATTTACAACTGTGCCAGATGCTAAGCAGCACCAATATAAAAAAGAAATGCACCTTTTTTTAACACAAACTGAAGATTCTAAGATGTTAAAAAATCATCCTTTGGAATTTTTACATTTTTGCATTTCAAAAACTATCTGCTTGCAAAGCTATGGTATAAATCATGCTATGCGTGTTTGTCTTTTCCTCACTATAGATTGTCACATATGATAAAAACAAAGACAATACTAAGATTTTTAAACCCATTGAAAAAACCATCGGTGTGTCTGTCTCGTCACAGTACGACAAACCTGGAAACGATTAGAAAAGGTGTCATATCCGGCAAAAACTGTATAAGGTTCACATGTGACAGATGGGATGTGGGTGTCAGGATCTCAGCTTATGTGGTGCTTTTCTGTGTTCTTAAACTGTAGGCGTTCAGTCCTTTTTACCTGAATCCTCTCAGTGCACCTATCTCCTTCAATCCTTAGCAATGCAGTGAATTTATGTGGCATAGTACGGATAGCTTAGTGGGAGGGAGAATGGGCTACTATGTGGGTGTCTTAGAGGGATGAAAATAAGAGACGGAGCTGGAAAAAAATGGTATACAGATCAGATGAAAAAAAGAGGGGAGAATTGAATAGCATGAGACTTGGACATATTTAGATATAACCATCTGTTGAAGTTAAATGTACAGTGCTCTGTAAACTGAATTGATATTGCAACATGGTGGTGACAACGTTATGTTCTTAGATGGTATTTGTTCAATAGAGAAAAAGAGTAGCTGTGTGACAAAGCAAAATTTAATCAAGGTTATCCTGGTCAAGAATGCAAAAGACTTGAGGGCAGAGGTTTGCCTTCCTGTAGTATTATAATTGTGTGCGTATAGTCTGAGCCTCAGTAGTTGGCTTGGATCAGAGTCACAAGTTTGAAAAAGTTTTCTATTTCAGCAAACAAACAGTGTCTAACTCATGATTCAATTTTTTCTGATAATAGCATTGGCATGGAAAAATGCCTTACTGATATTAATCATGAGAAAGACATCTTATTTTAGGAAGAATTGGAGCCCATAAGGAATACTGCAAAGTACTTAAACCAAATGTTTTAGAATACTTGAAGCAGTATCTGAAGCAGTATCATTCTTTTTAATACTACCTTACAGTCCCCTTCCATTGTCTTTTGCTCTTTTCCTGAATATATATATATATATATATATTATATATATAGTACAGACCAAAAGTTTGGACACACCTGCTCATTTAATGAGTTTCCTTTCTTTTCATGACTATTGACATTGTAGATTCACACTGAAGGCATTAAAGCTATGAATGAAAACATATGGAATTTTATAGTACTTTTACAAAAAAGGGTGAAATAACCTGGCCTCCAAAGTCACCGGACCTGAACCCAATCGAGATAATTTGGGGTGAGCTGAACCGCAGAGTGAAGGCAAAAGGGCCAACAAGTACTAAGCATCTCTGGGAACTCCTTCAAGACCGTTGTAAAAAACTTTTCGGGTGACTACCTGTTGAACCTCAGGAGAACGTAAAGCAGTAATCAGCAAAGGGTGGCTACTTTGAGGAATCTAAAACATGTATTCAGTTATTTCACCATTTTTGTTTATATACATACAGTAATTCCATACATTATGTGTTCATTTATAGTTTTGATGCCCTTAATTGAGAATCTACAGTGTAGTCATGAAAAGAAAGGAAACAGGAAAAGTATATATATATATACAGAAGCTCATAAGCAAGGAAGAGATTAAAAAAAAGGACAGAGCTCAAGGGACAGAGGTGGATAACGCAATGAGGAGGATTACAGGCAAATGGGAAAGGAGAAAGATTAAAAAGATTGGTAGTGGCATGATGAGAGTGGGTAGAAGATGAGAGAAATGGGCTGTAATGATTGCTCATTGCTCGTCTCCCACCTGCAGTGAGCAGATGTTAGACCTGCTTCCACCACCATGAAGCCCCTAAAGCCAGCAGTGAAGTAAAGACACCAAAACGGCCTCATGCTGTCCACATGTGCCTACTTATGGATGTCAGAGAAAGTTGTCTCGCAGTTTACGTGGTATTAAAGTGGGGTTGCTTATAGGTTAAGGAGATTAAATGATTTTTTAAAAATGTTTTTGCACAGTTGATATGGGTTTGTATTGGTTTGATATATAAATATTTTTGATAAGCACATGTAAAGCTGGGATCACACTGCAATTTCATCTGTCTTAGAGCTTTTCTTTCGTCGTGAAAAAAGGGGTGTGTGCATGCAATCTGCAGCTCTGTGGCTGTGTTATGTGACAGGCTCCCTGACAGCCAGTGTATTGCTCATCTGACCAAAAAGACCCCTCTTGAGTCTTCAGTCACTACCTGAAATTGTATGACCACAGACTGCCATAAACGACTTTGAATGAGGTTGGCTTTGGCCGGGTCCTGCGACAGTGAGACGTTGTGTAATCTATTTGAAGCTTGGGCCGTTCAGTGTGACACACTTCTAGAGCTCAGATGACCTCACACAGTGTGGCATAAAGCAGTCCTTTGAGAAGACCAATGAAACACAGAGTAAACCGGCCTTGAGGCAGAGGTATCACTACCATTTTTGCTGTCTGTCATTTTGATTGATGGGGTCAAAAGAATGTGGTAAACATAAAATGTACCCATCATTTTCAAGTGTGACAACCCCCTATTCAATTATATAAAACTTTCATTTATTTTAATCAACAATCAATCCAAACAAATTGAACAAAGAATCCACATCAAGCAGATTAATAGGCTACATGTATTGATTATGAACATTTCACCCACCTGAATGCTGTGCATGGAGATGAATGCACTCCCCCAGTGCATAGTGTAGGCTGAATCCGTACTATGTTGTCACACTGGAGACCTCAAAGTTTTGAAATCAGGTAAAATTTCTCTAACATAAGAAGTGATCAGAATTTGGCATTATTCTCCGAATGACAGCTTACTGATCGCTTCAGCAGGAGGAAATCTCCGCATGCGCATCTTCTGCATCAGTGGTTACATAATGCTGCGCCGACCCGTGACCGCCAATCTGTGTACCCATAACTCTTCAACCTGCTGTGATCTCCCAGATAACAATATGCAATGGGTCACCATGTCTGAGATGACGTTCGGATGATCTCACAGGAATCTTTTTTTGTAAGAGTAGTTACATGTGCATGAAGTTGAACATGTCCCCGCTTCTGTGCCAAGTTGTCAAGAGTGGGAATTGCAATCTATTCAATTAAATGGCCTTTAGAAATACAGAAAATATTTAGTTAATGTGTTAATGTTACATATAAGCTTTGATATACAGTAGTTGATGCTGTAACATGACATACGTTAAACTAGAGCCTCAGTTTTATAATATGGGTTGTAACAGGCAAAGATTATTTATTGGATGAAAAAATAAAAATAATCATGGTACTTTGTAAAACTGTAGCAATGCATCGAGCTTGATACAAAACTGAATTGACAAGAAGGTGAAAGGGATTTTACAATTCGTGCATTTCTTTGTTCGTATAAATAAAGGTTTAATAAAATGTGTTATAAAACATCTGCAATTTGCATTCCATGTTTTCTCTTTTTTTCCTTCTTTTTCTTCTTCTTGTCCTTTTTAGATATCATGGACAACAATCAAAGGCAAAAAAAACGTAAAATTTTAACATTCTTTTTTTTCTTGTCTGCAGATCATGTTAAATATTACTTTTATTTTGTCATATTTTATCATGTTGTCTTATCATCCTTTTGCTTTTTTCATGTATTCGAAATAAAGTTCTAAATGAAGTGAAATGGATGAATGGATAATGCTCATCAGAGTCGTTCATTGGACTCCCAAAACCTTGGAGATTGATTGTAATCTGTTTTAGACAATGACACTCATCTGTGAATGACTTGACCTTTCTTTAAGGAGTATAACTTGGTGATGTTTTAGTCTACTCAATATTGTCATGCAGATTCTACATATTTAAAACTACACACAAATCATTGAGAGTAGTAAATAATATGACATGTGTCATGCTGTTATGAAGATTTCTGACCCACATGCAAAACACCACAGCAGAAACAAGTAATAAAATGAAATAAAAAGTTTATTAAAATGAAAACGATGGCTGGAACTAGGTATAATTCACTGAGGAACAAAGCTAAGATGAACTGTAAGAAGGGAATTGAGTACTGCAGGGTACTGAGTGGAAGCCAGGAGAGGAGAGCTAGGCGTCTGGGATGTCTAGATAGAACGTCTTGAGGATTTCTGGGAGACATGGAAGAGAGCGAGGATGGCCCATAGAGGGTGAGCAGAAAGAGCTTGAAGCTGGACCTTATGGTGCGTTTACATCGCATACTTTGTCAGCGTCATTCAACGCTCACAAAGTGACTAGTTCGACGCATATACATTTTTAACCTGAAGCTTGCAAAGCTCGTAGGAGGGCCTTTCTCTGCCAGATGTCTGAAACACTAGGGAATCATGGTTGTTAAGGCTACCTCGACGTCTGCCAACGTCAGTACAGTGAGATGCTCTGGCTGGTTGCAGTGCTGCGTCAAGAGCGTTAAGACCGCCAAAATGTCCACTAGCTAAACTTCTGTGTTGCTGGCTTTTGGTGCTTTGAGCTTGAAACTCAAGAAAAGCTTGAAAAGTCGACGCAGCAAACGAGCACAACGAGCTATAGCGACTTCGTTGCTCCTCTGACTGCCTTCAACCATAGACTTAACAAGTAATCCTGCCGCTGCTGACGCTGACATTTGGGGCGGTATGAATGCACCATTAGTCACAAAGGAGCAAGGAGCTTGGTGGCTATCAGTCATATGAACTTGAATCTGGAGCTTTCAAAGAAGCTGTTAAGCAGTTCATGGAGACATGTTTGTTTGGAAACCTCGGGAGGAACCAAGATGAGATTAAATCAGGCAAGTCTAAGGGGAAACAGCTGCAGCTATGAAGGCTGCAGAGTACGTCTCAGCCCCTGCCTGATGGGCAGATCCTTTTCTCATACAAGATCACTGGTGGTACTGTCAGGAAAGGTGGAGAAAAGCAGGAAGAAAGACAAGGACAAACACACAGACAAACACCGTGGACTCCTAACATCTTTTTTTTGGTAACCATTCGACATAGGCACGTACTAGCAGGAACTTTTAGTCAAGATAAACTCAAGGTGAAACACATTTTTTATACACCTATTAAAACACTCACGGGGAACTAACTTGTACCACTTCACTACAATGAGAATAGGCAACGAATATTTGATTGACCGATTATTAGTTATGTTTAAAACACTTTATAAACCATAAGAGGCATTTATAGATTATTATTCAAAGGAGATAAAAGTGACCCATTAAGCTCCGGGAGTTGAAATCAGTTCTCCTAGCATGCAACAGTTCCAATAGAATGGGCGCCGTTGTGGAGTCTCCTGTAGCTCTACTCTAGTTATAATTATAAGCAGCTAACCTGAACTTAGAAACGGTAAAAATGGTGGATACCTGTTGTGTCCCAGGATGCCACAATCCAGACAAGAGAAGGAAAGAGCATTCGACAAGATTCCCAATGATCCAGAACAGGATGGATCATTGCAATGAAACCTGCTAGCGATCAGACAAAAATTAAGCTGTGGGTACATAAACCAACATTTCCTGCTTTTGATTCTCTCTACTACAGGTAGTGCAGGACCTCAAAACTCATAGTAAGCAAATCGGAAATGTATAATTCTACACTGAATATAGATGAAACAAACTTTGTGATTTATTAAACCCTTAATTCTGTCTTTTCAACTCCAGAAAGTCTCTCTCTCTCTCTCTCTCACACACACACACACACAAGCACGCACGCACACACACAGTTACAGTAGGGGCATTGGTTCGATCAACATGTGGCAGTACATGAGAGACCACAACAGTCTATGATGAATATTTGAGGCTTGGCACAGCAGATCTTTAAGCCATCAATCAGTCTTTAGAGTCTGGGTTCATAATATGAGTTTGTATAGTTGTTGTGTATTTTTGTTTGTGTGTGTACCTATTTACGATAGTGCTGTGGGTGTGTTAGTTTTGGATTGTATATGAGTGGGATTCAGAAAAAAATCTGATGACAACTTCTATATTTTAAATATTACTTTTTATTAGTTTATCTTAGTGCAGTCTTCTATTAATTTCTGTCATTGACATTTTACTTAAGAAATCAATTTCATATTAAGGTCAAAAGGCCTCTTTGTGGAATGTAACATCTTTAGTCAAAGCTAGTATGTAATGGGTGTATAAGCAATTCAAATAAAATCCCCCATGAAAGCTGTTGCCCACCTGTGCTAACCTCTTAAATACACAAAGAGAAAGGTGACTCACATAAGTGGATAGAACAGTAGATACTGACCAGCTGTTACTGAATGGACTGCATTTGTTCTCTGCCCTCATGCAGTCATTTACCCTTAGGATTTTGCTCTATAACACTTTCCCTTCTTCTATATCATAACACACAATGATACAGGGCAATTCTATGTAACTTTGAAAAATGTATTTACACAACAACACATTGCCACCAACTGACCCTCATCCACTGCCAATTTCTCCTGACAGACTCCTGTGATTTCTTTTCTGGGGTGCTGGTCTAAAGTTGCCTAGGAGCGAAATGGTAGTGTTAGGTTTTGTACTAGCCTATATTGCTCAGCTCTTTTCTGCCGTGTACTGTTTCTGTCCATCAGCTGTTATTATTTGTTCTTTGCTGATAACAAGTTATGCATGTTGCTGTGGTTCATATTATGCATATATTGCTCTAGTTAGCATGATGCTAGTGCTGCTCATAAGATTTCTTCTTTAAAATGTATAGAAAGGATGATGATCTGTTGCCTTCTCTGAGTTTCTGCTGTTATAATTATAAGACATGATTGATATCAGAATGTTTGCTTGGTAAGATGTCCATTCTTATGTTGTGTTGTACAAGATGGAGCTAGGTGCTATTTGCTGACTCAGGTGTATGAGCTTTCATAAATGTAAGATTTTACTGAGCTCCTGATTGTAAAATAATCCAGAGGGATTGCTGTGTATGGTTCTAGCATAACCAGGTTAAATCCTTCTGATTTTTGAAATCTGAAGTTACAGATTTGCAGGCATGACTTTGACTGAGGTAAGAAATTTTACTGTTGTGTAACTTTAGTTGGGCCATTACACATTATGCTGCATCTGGAAAGCACTCAGTTCGACCTGATCACTCACTATTTAAGTAAAATTGAAGACATATAGAGGCAACCACGGTGAAAAGGTCAGTGCTACTTTTACTGACCGGAGCATTGCTGGAGCATGTATGAGGAAGAAGTTTTACTTTTATATATTTATTTGTGGTTAAATTTATTTATAGTCCCTTTATATTTGTGATATCTTCTGCAACTTTGGATGGCCTTCCTTTGGCGACCAAATGATAAATCAAAATATTATATGTTCTCAGTCAATTCAAATGAGATATATCCACATTACTCTCATTCAAAGTTAAGCAACAGCGCTGTTCCTGAGTTCTTTCCCTAATATTTGAATGTTTGGTTAAGTTTTAAGAGCCTCTGAAACTTTTTGAAGTTACACTAGGTGCAGTTTGGGACCTTTTTTTTAAGAAGTTCACTAAGTGTTTTCAGAATCCAATATCCTTACCGTTGATGTTTGTATTATTTGCAGTTAGATCAGTCTAACTCTTTGTAAAGCAGAATATAGGAATTATAATATCGACAGAGACAGTAGCAAAGCATCATAGTTTCATAAAATATGGGTTGTTTTTTACCTCAAATTTACTGACAACAGATTCCCAGTAGAGTTGAAAAAATTATTCACTTATAGATCTGATTGAATGAGTTTGTTGGAGTTGGATACACTTTCTCTGAGAAAAAGGAGAGAGGTGGTAGCTCAAAGATAAGAAGCTTCTTAATTCATGTGAGAGTTGAATCCTAAGCTTACTTGTTTTATCCTTGCTTTCCAGGTCTAGAGGTCATACTGCTGGGATTTTTAGTCATCTGGGATACAGAGTAAGTAGAGTGGGCAGACAGGTAAGATACGGGTGAGTAAGCTGATGGTCGCAGTCTTGCTGTGCCAGAGCAGTCAACTGAGGGTCTGTGAAGCCAGAAGGAGTTCAACAGTCTAGAGAAACGGAGGGTCGACCCACATGACTATATTGATTTGCCTCTGGAGAAGAGTCAGAGCCCATCAGGAGATAAAAGAGTTAAGAGGTAAGGTAGCAGTTTCCCATTCTATGGCTAGGGCTCAGAAGAGCCTGCAAGCCACAATCCTACATAAGAATGGAGAAACATAGCAGAAGTGAAAACGGAAAGATGACAGAAATTCAGAACCCTGATTCATTGATCTGATAGTCTTCATTGACTTTATGAAGTTATAAGGAACGCTTTCTGCCACGCAGGGCTCTGTATTATTAACTATCCAAAGAGCCATTTTTGCCCCTAGTCCAGCTACACATAATTCAGTTAGAGCTGTAAATGTTACATGACCCTTTAAAAAAGGACAACTTATGGACTTTGCATTCAGTGAACCCTCATTTTAAAGAACCAATTTGACATCTAATTTAACATTAAACATGAAAAACAAGATTTTTACATTTTCTTTTATCATGAAAAACAAGATTTTTATATTTTCTTTTATCAGGTGTTGATATTTGAGGAAAATGACGTGAAGAAAGCACATAGTATACAACAAAATGAAAACAAAAGTAGATTTAAAACATATACTTTGTGTTATCCTGCTGTGTAAATTCAATGCAATTATTTCACAACAAAAAACTGGAAAAACTGCTTAAACCTGTAGGATGTGAATATAACAGCATATTTAGATTTAACTGATTAATAACATTCTTAGTAAATCATCTAGGGAATATGTCATGTAGAAATCATCATAGTGCTACACAGTGCTTGAACAATGTTGGTAAGCAGCAGATTTCAGCAGGACACCGTCTGATCTTGTTCTTACTCTACACACAGTGTGAAGTGATTTAACCTTAATGAACCAGACATCAGGACTAGAAGATAATCTTTGATTACCAAAAACTATATATTATTAGGAATAGGAGGGTGAGGGGGAGTTTGAGCATGGCACTGCTCTGGGTGCACAGTTTGTCTTCCATTTTGGCCAAAATGCTTATTAAATGTCAAAAACACTTGACTCCAGTCTCATCTCTGTTTAAGAAGAAGCTGCATACACGGTTGAGCACCACTTTTCGTTATGGCCAGCGACTCAGGAGAGCAGGAGCTCCAAAACTCTCTTTTGTAACTAAAGTATCCTGTTTGGGAACATTTCAGCTTCCCTAATGAAGTATGAGAATTGGACAAAAATAGTTGGATAAAACGAAACCAGTTTGCCAGTGTTACATCAATGTGAGTTCCCCATTGCAGAGCTGTTTCGCCTCCAGCCTCGTGCCAAAAGGGAACTGTGAAAGCTGTTCTTCAGAAGGGAAACACATACTAATTTACCCTAAGATAAATTATTGAAATAAAATATTGATTTGTTGAAACAGCACAGAATGACGTTTATTGGAAACAAGTTATATGAATAATTTCCAAAGGGAAAATCTTGAAGTTTACTTTTTACATTTTTATTTTCTGAGAATATGTTGTTGGACAATTTAATGCAAGTAAAGTTTCATTCTAAATGTAATTAAAGTACTACCTGTTTACACAGCAGAAAAACGTTTTTCACTATTTCACTGTACCGAAAATGAACCGAACCGTGAGATTACGGTCCGTGTTTACTGTTAAAGAGTTTGCAATAATAAACAGACCAGGGATGAGCTGGTTGCGAAAATAATACAAAAAACAGCTTTTAAACACTTGATTGAAAAAATTAGCTGGTAATTCAAATAATAAAAAATGTGTAATTCAGATGTATTCCTGAACTCTGAATCTCAGTAAAAACAAACAAAATAAACAGAATCTAGGGTGTTCTTGTGGAGATGGATCCTACAGCCAAAGTAATGAATGCAACAATGTTGATGCTTGTTTTTTGAAAACTAGAGCTATTGTCCTTTCTTAAATGAGTCTCCTTTTTCTTCCAAAATTGCTTTGTAACAAACATCCATCACTACCTTTGCTTAAGAGCCTCTTTTTAATTGGTCAATTGTTTAACTGGAATATAATGTCATTGGGTACTGCTGTAGAATTGCTGACTGAAGTTGACAGATCCAACTGTAAAAATTTGTATCCCTGTGTGCATGAGACTGAGGGGAATAACTCATCCCTAAGTTTTTAATTTTCCAACTAATCGAGCATGTGGTTGTGGAAACATTTGAACAGTACAAAAGCCTTCATTCCTCTGCACAAGATATGCAGCCTAACCCTCTGACAAGCAACGCTGCCTGTTCTATAAGTGGGTACTTCATGCATCAGTGGTTTGTAAGAAGGCAGCAGATATATTATTGAGGGCTGCGCTGATCAATGACCTGAAGAGAGCTGGGACACAGTAAGAAAGGTTACTATTAGTAGTACACTATGTTGTCATGGATTAAAATCCTGCAGTGCACCACAGTTCCCCCTGCTTAAGACAGCAAATGTCCAGGCCCATCTAATGTTTGCCAGAGACCATCTGGATGGTCAACAGGAGGACTGTGAGAATATGATGTGGTCAAATGAGAACAAAACTGAACTGTTTGGTATAAACGCCACTTGCTGTATTTGCAGGGGGAATAAGGCTTGATTGCATCCCAAGAACACCATACCCACTGTAAAGCACAGGGGTGGAAACATTGTGCTTTGGGGCTTTTTTCCTCCAAAGGGAACAGGATGACTGATACACATTAAGGAAAGGAGAAATGGGGCCATATATTGTGAGATATAGTGCAAATTCCATGAATTAGAACATTGAAGATTAAACATGGCTGGATGTACCTGAATGACAATGATCCAAATACATCGCCAGGGCAACAAAGGAGTGGCTACGTAAAAAACATTTCAAGATTCTGGAGTGGCCTAGCCATTCTCCAGACTTCAGTCCAGAAGAGAATCTGTGGAGGGAGTTTAAAGTTAAAAACATAATGGCTCAAGATCATGGCTACAGTGTGTGCAAAACTGGTGAAGACGTACAGGAAACATTTTACCTCTTTCATTGCTAACCAAGGTTACATTATAATGTATTTAGGTGAACTTTAGTTTTTGACCAAATACTTATTTTCTACATCATTGCTTGGTGTTTTAAAGGAAGTACAGCTATTTGGTTGTTACAGTAATAGTTAAAGGACTGCTTATGGCAGTGAATAAGATTAATAATTTATGGAAAATTATTATTTTCTGGGCACCACCTATTACTAGGAACAATACACACACACATGTATATATATATAGATGAGGAACCATGAATTCTAATATGACTCTAGAGGAATCTGGGTCCTTCAAGAACTTGATCTGAAGATGATGGAATAAATGGTAAATGGACTGAACTTATATAGCGCTTTTCTAGTCTTACTGACCACTCAAAGCGCTTTACATTGAAGCCTGGGAATATTCTCATTCATCCGGGTCATGGTTATCTCAAGGAAATTTCAATCAAACGCAACTGGACTTGGTAATTTGTCTTGGAAGACGTTTCACCTCTTATCCAAGAGGCTTCATCAGTTCATGCTCGCTGCTGACCAGGCTGGGACTGGTCCAACTAACTGGTGTGGAGACTCAGCTATTTAACCTCTTGAACAAGAATCATTATGTCATTGGATCCTTTGTGCTCCATGTCTTAACGACGGTCGTTGGCGTGCCGCCTATTGGTGGAGGTTAGGTTTCGGCTTCATTAGTGCCCTATTGTGTTATAACGACAGTCGTTGGAGTCACAGTTGTTTCTGTTATTAGAGGCTAATTTGTTTGAGTCTTCTAGGGAGGGATGAAAGGGCAGCATTGTAAATTGGAGATAGGTGATGTCTCAGGCCTCCTCCTCTGTTTAGCGATGGTTTCTCTACTTTTACATAGATGGCTTCTTTTACTCCTCTTTCAAACCATCTGTCCTCTCTGTCTAATATCTGGACATTGCTGTCCTCAAAGGAGTGAGCTTTCTCCTTGAGATGTAAATGAACAGCAGAGTCCATGCCTGAGGAGTTAGCTCTCCTGTGTTGGGCCATGCGTTTGTACAGTGGTTGTTTGGTTTCACCAATGTAGAGGTCCTTGCATTCTTCATTGCATTGGATTGCATACACCAGGTTGCTTTTGTGTGTGTGTGGTGTTCTGTCCTTGGGATGTACTAGTCTCTGTCTGAGTGTGTTGCTGGGTTTGAAATACACAGGGATACTGTGTTTGTTAAAAATCCTCCTGAGTTTTTCAGAAATCCCAGACACATATGGAATGACTACATTGTTTCGTTTGTTTTCTTTTTCTTTTTCAACCACTTTGTTGGCTTTCCTTCTGGAATTAGCTGCAGTTTTCACAAAAGTCCAGCTGGGGTAACCACAAGTTGTGAGGGTGTCTCTCACGTGCTTGCGTTCTTCCCCTTGGGCCTGTGAGCTGGTGGGTATGTTATCAGCTCTGTGTTGCAGGGTCCTGATAACACTAAGCTTGTGTTCCAGTGGGTGGTGTGAGTCAAAAAGTAGGTATTGGTCTGTGTGTGTGGGTTTTCTGTATACCCCAATGTGGAGCCTTCTGTCCTTTCTCCTCTGGACGACACAATCTAAAAAGGGCAAACTATTGTCCTTGACATCTTCTCTGGTGAATTTGATGTTTCTGTCCACTGAGTTTATGTGTTCAGTAAAGGCTTGCACCTCTTTGGTTTTGATTTTAACCCATGTGTCATCTACGTATCTGAACCAGTGGCTAGGTGTTATTCCTTCAAAGGAGTTCAAAGCTCTGCACTCTACCTCCTCCATGTATAAATTTGCCACAATTGGAGAAACTGGTGAGCCCATGGCACAGCCGTGTTTCTGTCTATAAAACTTGCCATTGAACTGGAAATATGTGGTATTCAGGCACAATTCCAGGAGTTGGCAAATGTGTTCTGGTTTGAGTTTTGTTCTGTTTTGGAGGGAGTTGTCCTGTGTAAGTCGTTCTCTTACTGTGACCAAAGCCTCCATGGTCACAGTAACAGAACAAAACAGAACAAAACTCAAACCAGAACACATTTGCCAACTCCTGGAATTGTGCCTGAATACCACATATTTCCAGTTCAATGGCAAGTTTTATAGACAGAAGCACGGCTGTGCCATGGGCTCACCAGTTTCTCCAATTGTGGCAAATTTATACATGGAGGAGGTAGAGTGCAGAGCTTTGAACTCCTTTGAAGGAATAACACCTAGCCACTGGTTCAGATACGTAGATGACACATGGGTTAAAATCAAAACCAAAGAGGTGCAAGCCTTTACTGAACACATAAACTCAGTGGACAGAAACATCAAATTCACCAGAGAAGATGTCAAGGACAATAGTTTGCCCTTTTTAGATTGTGTCGTCCAGAGGAGAAAGGACAGAAGGCTCCACATTGGGGTATACAGAAAACCCACACACACAGACCAATACCTACTTTTTGACTCACACCACCCACTGGAACACAAGCTTAGTGTTATCAGGACCCTGCAACACAGAGCTGATAACATACCCACCAGCTCACAGGCCCAAGGGGAAGAACGCAAGCACGTGAGAGACACCCTCACAACTTGTGGTTACCCCAGCTGGACTTTTGTGAAAACTGCAGCTAATTCCAGAAGGAAAGCCAACAAAGTGGTTGAAAAAGAAAAAGAAAACAAACGAAACAATGTAGTCATTCCATATGTGTCTGGGATTTCTGAAAAACTCAGGAGGATTTTTAACAAACACAGTATCCCTGTGTATTTCAAACCCAGCAACACACTCAGACAGAGACTAGTACATCCCAAGGACAGAACACCACACACACACAAAAGCAACCTGGTGTATGCAATCCAATGCAATGAAGAATGCAAGGACCTCTACATTGGTGAAACCAAACAACCACTGTACAAACGCATGGCCCAACACAGGAGAGCTAACTCCTCAGGCATGGACTCTGCTGTTCATTTACATCTCAAGGAGAAAGCTCACTCCTTTGAGGACAGCAATGTCCAGATATTAGACAGAGAGGACAGATGGTTTGAAAGAGGAGTAAAAGAAGCCATCTATGTAAAAGTAGAGAAACCATCGCTAAACAGAGGAGGAGGCCTGAGACATCACCTATCTCCAATTTACAATGCTGCCCTTTCATCCCTCCCTAGGAGACTCAAACAAATTAGCCTCTAATAACAGAAACAACTGTGACTCCAACGACTGTCGTTATAACACAATAGGGCACTAATGAAGCCGAAACCTAACCTCCACCAATAGGCGGCACGCCAACGACCGTCGTTAAGACATGGAGCACAAAGGATCCAATGACATAATGATTCTTGTTCAAGAGGTTAAATAGCTGAGTCTCCACACCAGTTAGTTGGACCAGTCCCAGCCTGGTCAGCAGCGAGCATGAACTGATGAAGCCTCTTGGATAAGAGGTGAAACGTCTTCCAAGACAAATTACCAAGTCCAGTTGCGTTTGATTGAAATTTCCTTGAGATTTACATTGAAGCCACATTCACCCATTCACACTCGCATTCATACACCGATACCCAACATGGCTTGGTAGGACAATGTAGAATTTGAGGGTTAAGTGCCTTGCCCAGGGGCACATCGACATGTGACTGGAGGAAGCTGGAATCAAACCTACGACCCTCCGATTGCAAGCCAACTACTCTACCACTTAGCCACAGTCGCTTTAGCTCTCTGTGACGCACGTGGGGTGTTTAGAGTGGCTCAAATACATTTATTAAACAAAAAGGGAAAACTCCCGTCTGCAGCATGCGGGACGGTCTGCAGAGTTTAGACAGAAAGACGGGGTTTGTTTATCAATGTTTTTCAGTCGCCTGATCGATCGTCCGTCGGTGTTGCTTGAACGACTTCCTCCTCAAACTCAAACGTGTCTCCTTCACCCAGGAAGGAAGGTCCTTTGAGTCTTCGATCTTGCCTTGGTAGCTGCGGCCAGAGGCTATGTGGCTAAGAACGAGCAGCTGAAGGGGCAGTCCTATTTTACGTTGCCCTGGTTTCCACTTCCTGTGGGGTTAGAGCAGTGCCACCTGATGGTTGTGTGTGTGATCCAACATATATCTAGGCAGGCGCTAAACTATTAGACTGATATATTATATATATATATATATATATATATATATATATATATATATATATATATATATATATATATATATATATAGTATATATATAGTATATGAGTCTAATAGTTTAGCACATCCCTAGCTAAGGACAGGGCAAAAGTTGGTGGATGTACGCCTTCCATCTGCACCCGGGGCTAGGTCAAGTGGTTGGCGGCGGGCATGTATATACAGACTCTCAGCCCCTCCTCCCTCTGAGAGTGGGGCTTCTTCTGTGGAGCTAGAGTGTGGGTTAGCACCACCTGATGCATAACATACAGTTTGATTAGCTGGAATCTTTTTTAAATTCTCCCACAGTTGAAGTGTACCTATGATGGAAAGGACTCTTTCATTTTTTTTAAATGGAACAACTTGCACAATTGGTGCCTGCCAAATAATTTTTTTGTCCCACTGTACTAGTGACAGGAGCAGGATGAAGTAATGCAAAGTTAATCAAAATTGAACCTCAGGACCCTCTGAAGCAAACAGCGCAACATAGACCGATACTGGCCTAGAAAAGCTTACAGCTCCCCACCACACTTACACACTCATGCATCTACACAAACATATTATCTTGTGTGACTTAGGTTTATGCAGTGAGCATGCTGGGGAGTTTTTGTTATTTTAAGTTGAATTGTGACTTATGCATTTGAATGGTTCATAAATTGCATTTACAATTTAGATGAGTTAACTGAAAAACAAATTGTCTCAGTAGTTTACAATAATGTTGCGCTGTTGGCTTCAGAGGGTCCTGAGGTGCAACAAAAAAGTACCTCATTTTTGCACACTATATTTATGCCTATTTTTTAAGCATAAATGTTTTTTTGGAGAGCATGTATCAATAGGTTGTGTGTGCGTGTATGTGTGTGTGTGTGTGTGTGTGTTTGCCTATAACCTCAGTGGGAATTAATTACCAGTATTTCAATTAGGCATATTCATCAAAGCAGGTCCTCATGGTAGCAAAGATTTATTCATAATGAATGTCTAATTATCTCTCTTCAATTTCCTGTTAAAACGGCAACATTTAGAGAGCTCCTTCTCAAACAAATATCTGTGGATTATTGTCAGTATAGTCGACGGAACCAGCTCAGCCCACATGCTGTCTCTATTCAAATAGCTGTGGTCCATGCAAATAACGACAGGCAGTTGAATGAAGACTCAAGCTTTATAATGTTTTGCTCCTAGGAATCAAGGCAAGGCAAGGCAAGGGAAGTTTATTTGTAGAGCACAATTCATACATAAGGCAATTCAAAGTGCTTCACAGTTGCATAAATTAAGAAAACAGATAAACAGAAAAACAAAAAACAAACATCAACTTAAAAAAATAATTAATTACAATAAAAAGCAATAGTGCAGATAAAATACTTTCAATTGTCATATTCACGGGTAAAAAGAACTGTTCCACATTTTAGCTGCCTGAAACTGAAATGCAGCCTCACGGTGTTTACTGTTGACTCTGAGAACCATCAGGAGACCCCTTCCTGAAGTTCTCAGGGCCCGAGATGGTTCAAATGTCTCTAACATTTCAGAGATGTACTTTGGTGCCAAACCATGAAAAGACTTGTACACAAGCAGAGCTGTTTTAAATTCTATTCTCTGAGCGACAGGAAGTCATTGCAGAGACCGGAGCACTGGACTAATATGGTCGTATTTCCTGGTTCTTGTCAGGACTCGAGCAGCAGCGTTCTGGATGTACTTCAGCTGTCTAACAGCTCGTTTAGAGAGGCCAGTGAGCAGGCCGTAACAGTAGTCTAACCTGCTGGAGACAAATGCATGGACAAGTCTCTCTAAGTCTGGTTTCGAAACTATTCCTCTGATCTTAGCAATGTTTTTTAGGTGGTAAAAAGCTGTTGATGTTATTGCTTTAATTTGGCTGTTTAAGTTCAGGTCTGAGTCCATGATTACCCCTAGATTTCTAATCTGATTTTTTGGTTGAAGAAAGAGAGACTCAAGATGACTGTTAACACTTTCTCTTTGTGTCTGTGGGCAAAAAACAATTATTTCAGTTTAACTGGAGAAAGTTTTTATGCATCCACACACTGATCTGTTCAATACAGTGACAGAGTGTATCTATAGGCCCATGTTCATCTGCCGTCAGTGACACGTCATCTGCGTAGTTATGGTAAGACACATTCCATCCATCCATTTTCTGAACCGCTTAGTCCTCCAGGGGTCGCGGGTGGGCTGGTGCCTATATCCAGCTGTCAACAGGCGAGAGGCGGGGTACACCTTGGACAGGTCGCCAGTCCATCACAGGGTAAGACACATTATTGCTGTTAATTAGCTGACCTAATGGAAGCATGCACAAGTTGAATTAAAGTGGTCCCAAGATTGACCCCTGGGGGACTCCAAAGGTCATGGGAATTTTGTCTGAGATGCAGTTGCCAGTTTTGACAAAGTACGTCCTGTCCTAGAGATAGGACTTCAACCAGTTTAGAGCAGTACCAGAGATTCCCACCCATTTTTCTAACCTGTGAAGTAAGATCCCATGGTCCACTGTGTCAAAGGTAGCGCTCAGGTCCAGCAGAACTAAAACTGAGACTTTGTCTGCGTTGGTGTACATGCGGATATCATTTGTCACCTTGATCAGAGCTGTCTCAGTGCTGTGGTGGGGCCTAAAGCCTGACTGGAAAGTATCAAACACATTGTTAGACAGGAGAAAGTAAGTGAGCTGTTGATACACTACTTTCTCTAGGACTTTTCCTAAGAATGGTTTGATATGGGCCGGTATTTTCTCAGTACTGTGGCATCAAGGCTGCTCTTCTTTAGAAGAGGCTTAATGACCGCAGTTTTTTAAGGCATCTGGGAATGTTCCAGTCTCAAATGTACTGAGCCCCGCAGGGGACATGGTGGAGAAAATATTTTAAGGTGAGAAAAAAAATGGAGGAGCAGAGGAAAGGCCCTTGGGGACCAGCCCATGGGCTCTGCCGGCGACAGATTACACCGGAGTGGGCCTGGAGTTCAGAGGTGCTCCGCTACCCAGCAAGGACCCGACCAGAGATTGGGCAGTCAGGGTCCCCCGCTGCCGGCCGATGGCCAGCACATGCCACCGGTCACATTTAAATGTTTCAAACATAAACAGCCTGTCTGAGGTTATACCACAGCATCTCAATTTAATCAGCCATGGTTTTGGTGAAATTTCACTTAACTACCATCACTTAGTTAACATCTGAACTGTAAAATAAATGAATTAAATAGAACCTGCCAGACAACACGAGGTCGTCTTAAAGATCCACAAAAAACAACACATCACGCACTGGTCTAAAGAGTCGAGGAAGGGTTTCAAAGCCATTTCTAAAGCTTCCTTTAGATAATTTCGTGATAAGCATGTGTTATAAACTTTGTAGTAGTTGCTTGAAGTCAATCCACTCACATTACACTCATGACTGGTTTCAGGAGGCAGTGATGAACCCATGACCAATATGATCTGTAAGGGGTAATATGCAGTTGGAAAATAAGTTTGAAGAACTACAAAGCAAAAACAGCTTTTTAGTCTGTGGTTGAATTGAGGCATTGTAGCATTTTCAAGAGCTGGGTTTAATGTGCAACAACTCTACTTATATTTAATGCACTGAATGCTTTTGGATTGCATCCATGAGGATCACAACACAGAGCTCCTTACAGGAGAAGACTGTAAATTCAAAGACACACCCATCTAATTCCATAATCTCAACTATGAGGTGAAAGCCTATGATCTTAGCAAATCTCTTGCATGATGTCTGAGGACAAATAACACTTAAAAAATGTTTTTGTCTACTAAGGTGTGTTTGCCTTTGTTTTAGATTTATTTCAGGATCTTAAACATTTAATTATGAGAAAAGAAAAGAAAAGCAAGAAAAAAGCAAATTGAAAAAAATAAAGGTAGTTTAGGGATAAAGAAATGAAGGTGCATCTATGTATAGAGGAAGGTTAAGATACAAGAAAGCAGGTTTTGGAAAAGATAAAGGTTTAAAACGGTGAGTCGTTAAGAGATGCAATAAAAATGGGTTAATATGGGGAGTTAAGGGTTAACACAAGACCTCAATGGTGCTGGACTTTAAATGGAAAATAGGTTTGATGAGCTTTAGCAGTTGGCGTTTTCCCAACCTTCTTAATCAACTGGAAAAATGCCTTCCTAACAGATATGTTTTTGTTTTGGAAATATGTGCTTTTTCATATTTTCCTTTCTGTTCATTATGCCTGCTATATGTTTTCTTTGGTCATTATTGTTATGTTTTTTTAGAAGGCCTTCTTTTGCTGAGACAGTTGACTTTCATAATGCAGATCCTTCTGCACTTCCATCATGGCTGTTTCTGGATTTGTCACAGTCTCTGCTTTTTCACTCAGATCCGTTTCATGCTTCCACTGCTAGTCTTGTGCCTCAAAGTTTTTCCCTCTCAATTTTTCTTGGAGCATTTGAGTGTTTTGTCTATTTTTTCCTTGCCCGTCTTATATTCAATCTCAGCTTCTTCTTTTTTTATTTGAGATGCTGTTTCATTTTCTCCACCTCATATCTTAAAGTCTTTTTCTGGGCCCTATGGCATAATCTTGGTTTGAGCCTAGGTAACAATGCCTTCAATTATTTCAAGATGTTGCTTTTCTAAAGTGATCTCAGCTTTCTGCCTATTTTTTCTTTCATCTCCACATTCAGACCCATGTTGTGAAGCCCTGCAGTTGGCATGTATGTGCATCATATACATTGTAGACATTTGTCTGGTGAGATTCTGTACTTCTTCCATCATTTTTTTTCTGTGTTTCAAGTTCTGAGATGATCTCATCTTTTAGATTTAAGATGTCATGAGCCTGATATATGCACAAGTTCATCAGTCATTTCTCATCTTACTTATCTGTACAATTTACATCACAAATACTTTATTAATCTCAGAAAACTGAGTGGAGTCTCAGTTTTAATCCAGTATGGCCTGAAGCTGTTGGCATTTATAGAAAAATAAATTAAATTAACAAATCATGGATTTTGCTGTCAAGTAAATTTTTAATAAGTAGAAATTTAAAATTTTAAATTTACACATCCAATAGAGACACAGTAAATGTAGATATTTAGTATGCAACTTATGAAAATTGGAAATACAGCAAGCATTCGATGGTCGCAATGTGCTTCTATCTAGTGGTCAATGGTGTGTGTGGAATATACATCAATAGGCAAATTTGAATCAGTAGTCTACAAGGGGATAAAATTATACTGTTGCATATAACCTTTGCACTTTTGTTTTAGGTTAAACTCAGAACTCAGAATATATTGTATTAAAGGAAAATATATTTTTTTTAAATCTGGACCTTATTTTTTTAGTAAATATTACATTCATTTACTAACCCAGACAAGTTTGGAGCTACTTGGAGCCATTCAGCTGGGGTTTATATCGATCAGCATATATCCATATAATAGCAGTCAATGGGGGCAGGAGTTCACCACCTGTAATAAGGCTTTATTTGCCCCATAACACCTTCATTTATCCATATTTTGTTGAATAGTTAGTGATATTCCCCTTATTCAAGAGTTTCAGATTATTGCATAAACTGGTTTGATTAGGATGTATTTAGTGTGTTGTTGATTTTAATTAGTCGTTATCTAAATTCATTTTTCTTCTTATTCCATCATACATGTCTCTGTCCTCTTCTCTTATATCAATAAAATAGTAATTCATTGAACGGGGTGGAGACTTAGTGTCTGGTGTCCTGGTGCAGCCGCAACAACCTGGTGCTGAACTCATTCCACTTCCTGGGTATCACCATCACTCAGGACCTCAAGTGGGAGCCCACCATCACCTCCATCACTAAGAAAGCCCAGCAGAGGATACAGTTCCTGAGGCAGCTGAAGCAATTCAACTTGCTAGCATGGACACCATCAGGGACAAACAGAGTTGTTGCAGTGTGTTTTGCACTCTGAACATGATTGGCTGCCGACTCCTATCAGGTGTACAGAACCTGTACACTTCCAGAACACTGGAGCTGAATCTTCTCACCCTGGACACAGACTTTTTGACTTGCACCCTCAGGCAGGAGCCTCCGGTCCATTTGAACCAGAACCTCTCGCCATAAGACCAATTCCTTCCCCTCTGCTGTTGGACCCCTGAACAATAACCCTAAGACTGTTCCCACCATCTGCTCTATTTCAGTCACATGACACTGTGTTGTGTTTTCTGCAACTGTCTTATTTTGAACTGATTATCACCTTTGCTCATGTATATATAAATCTGTTTATTCTATTTTATTTTTATTTATTGCATGCTTACAAGTGTTTCTTTGTTCATATGTTTGCACAGTACGAAGCTATTTCTCAGTGTTGTAAATCGGTTCACACATTTGGTAATAAAACCGCTCTTATTCTAAGACACATCTTATTGCTAATACCTTGAAAATAATGCCAAATCAGAATATTTCTTTGCTTCTCTAAGTGCCCCTATGTTTAAAGATGCGCAAGAACACCTCAGTCAGCATTCACATTTCTGACATGAACTGAGCCAAACACTGTGTTGGTTAGGTTAGTGTAGGTTATCTGTATTCTTGTGTTCACTGATTGATGTGAGCCAGCTTTAGTGCTCACAAATCTCCTGTACCTGCTATGCTATGATATGAACTTTTTGTGCTGCAAATAAATATCTCTTTGTGAAAAAAACACCTAACATTTTTTATGCATTCCTAAAATGTTGTCAAATTTTTATTTTTCTATAAATGCATCAGGAATTTGATTTTATTTTTTTTACATTTGTTTAGCCTAAAAATATCTGTTGGTTTTTGCTTAAATTCCTTAACCAGATCTAATTACAAAGCACATTTAAATAAGTGTTTGTCAGTAAGCTCTTATTAATACATTTATTGATATATCAATTTAAGTAAATCTAACACACTCACTGCAAAGGATCTTCATTAAAAGGATCGTCACAAAAAAGAGTCGAAAACGTTTCAAGAAAGAATTATACACAAACTATTAAAATTACCTCATATTTAAACAAGCTTAGCAGTGCAATATGTGGCATGGTGGGTACACTGTCACCGTAACGATGAACACAATGAACCATTGTTATGGTCCACTGGGTGGATTGGGTGGACTGGGCTAGAAAAAAGAAGAAATATACAAGATTTACCTCCTTGACAGTCAAGATTTTAGACAAAGTGCTCGTTCCCATTTAGGACTCCTCAACAGATAAAACATATTTTTGAAATCCCTATCACCTGATTAACTCCTCCTAAGTGAAGTGTTTAATTTATTAGAGACCTTGATTTGTAGAAATGAATCAGAGATCAAAAGAAACCAAGGCATAGCAGCCATGGAGGACTTCACATTTTGTTTTGTGGTTCTGATGTTTAAAAAAATGCTGGCACAAACGGCATTATCGAGTCACAAATACATATTGATATATCTTTATTATTCCTATAATATAGTAAGGAAGTAAATGAGACGGTGAGTGAAGGTTATGAATACACAGTTCTGTATTTTGTTGAAAATATAGAAAGATTTCTTTCTTGAGTCTTTAGGCTTGTATTAAAACCATCTACGTTGTCTGAGATCTTTTAACCCGATTCAGTGAAATAAGATCGCAAGTTGATAGTTTTTCTGACTTATAAAACAGAAAAGATCACTTTGACACTATTAAACACTCAACCTTGTAACCAAGCCCTCAACATTCACAGCTTAATAAAAGGTTTGATTCACTTGCTAACAAGAAAAGTAGCAATGAAGTGGGAGATGTACTAAAGAAATAAGTCTGAGCGGTCTGAATTTCCTCTGAAGGTGTCTCTTCGAGCCAAGATGTTGTGTAGCCATAGCAACTGGCACTGAGCATCTCCTGGAGGGAATAAGAGGATTCATGATTCATATCCAAACAACAGCCCAAGACTCCAAATATACTGAGGTAAACTGCCACCCCCAGACAGTCAAGCTGACAGCTGTGAGGAGGACAGGCCGAGCAGAAAACAAATAAACAAAAACAATCATATCCATCCCCCACATTCTTTGAGCTAGCCACATGGCTTGGTCATTGTTCTCCATTTGTCTCTTGTGATCGTAGCCAGGTTTATTTTTCCTTCAGGATACGCAATAAGTTTGTCTTGCCACCAAGGCGAAATAAAGTGAGAAATCCCTTTCCCTAATGGGCTACTTGTAAGTATTGTAATTATGCTATATCAAAAAGAGATACAGTATCATCAGGAATATATAGTGTGAGAAAAGAGCACTTGGACATATCATAAGTAAATGTACCATGCAATTAAAACCCCAAGCAGTGTGGCATAGCCCTCAAAACGTAACCACTGTCAAATCAGTGAGTTTACACCTTGGCTCACCAAACATTACAATTTAAATACAATATGTACAAATAGTGAGACTGAAATTTCCCCACCAGATATTTGCACGAATGTATGCATTGTGGTCTCCAAAAAGACAATTAATTAGACATAAGAGGGAAGAAAGCAGATGCATATTATAGTAAACCTTTTAAAATAACTTTCATTGCCTTTGGAGCACAGGCCTAAAAGACAGGTAAATTCTTTCTATATAGGTCATGTTTTTTCCTGCCTAACACTTCATAGAAACGTCACTAGCCCTATTTATACTTTTCGCAAAACTTTAAGACCACCATATTTCCTGCCAATGGAAATACATCTAAAGGGATCAGAACTGCTTGTGAACTGTACTTAGCAGACAGGGAAGCAGTGTTCTGTATCATAAGATTCACGAATATTGAAGTAATATTGCAGCAGAGTATGCCTTGCCTCATGTTGGTAAGCAGTTACAATCAAGAGCCTGCTTGCTGGGTTCACTGTAGGGCAGCTGTTCTTCATTAGCAATTGCAAAAACAAAAGGGAAAAAAAGAAAGAAAACTCGGGGATGGGGCCTCTGAGATACACCACATTTGGCTGTGGTCCTGTGTAGAGAGAAAGCAGAGAAAGATGGTGCTATTCTTCCATCCTGTTAGTCTCATGTTTTTTGTGTCTGCACATCATTCACACCTTGCTTCCCTCATCAGGCTGTGGCTGCTTCCACTGGTTGTACTCCTCTCTTTCCACAGAGCAACGAATTTTCAGTGAATAACACCACCGGCTGTTTTTTTCCCTCTTTTTCCATTAGTATTGTTGCGAATGAGAGGTTTAAACTAAAAAAGGCATTTGCCTACCAATTCCTTTGTCTGCTCCAATGCAGACAAGCTCACATTTAATTTATTTTCAAAAGGTATAATAACAAGTGACATGGTCATGGTTCTACCATATCTAATCTAACCCGATATGACAGGAAAAAATATGTTATGCAAATACTTTAGCTAATCCAAAGCTGAAGCAAAATTAACGTTGCAAATTTACACCCTTACCCTTATCTTATTGTTTTAAATCGAATGGTTAACTTTGACAAGTTATTCCAACATGTTTGATGTTCTTACCTGCAATATCTATTTCTATTTCTCAATAAGCTTTGCAGACTCTTGTTAGCAGAACAATTCAAGTGAAATAGAAGCTTAGATCAACATGAACTTTATTTAACCTTCACACTTAAGTCTGATGCTGTGAATTAATTCAAGAAAAAAATTTGACAAGGGTTATACATGGGTGTATGTGAGTGTTTTATCAAAGTTTGTTCTGAACTGTGCGTTTGTTGAACTTCCATTTTAACATGGGAACTTGGTTACAGTTTTGCACACAAGGTCAGGGAATCAAATGCCTCAGAAGTGATATAAATGTCTCAGCTTGCCTTTTTTTATTCATTGTCTAACTCAAATTCATATGGTTTGCAACAACATTAGACACACATATCCCAATTTTTTGTTTTTAAAAAAATGAAATGGTGGTTCTCAGCAGTAGTGCTCCGAACAATAAAAACTTGAACTTATTATATTTACTTTTAAATGAATCACTTCAAATTTGTTTCCTTGCAGCCTAATAGCAGCAATTCAGCAAATTATATTCCTGTCTAAACTTGGAAAAACAGATAGAAGGCAATGTAGTCATTTTTGCTTCTTTCCTAGGCACTTTTTCTCCATACAAGTGAGTCATGGGAAACCTGCATAACATCATCTTTTGCACTATTTCTCTCCATCATTGACCACAGGGAGGAAAGTCAGAAATAGTTTCTCTGTAAAATTTCACTTTGGTAACAGAGAAAGTCATTACAGGAACATCACTGTCTGGGTTTAAAATTCATTAAAACGTCTTGCTACAGCAAAATGTTCGTGGGTGTCATGAGGGCTGACAGTACACCTTTCCACTTGCACTGCCTTTCCTCCTGTGTGGACAAGCTGAATTATTAATTGAAAGTACTTATCTGTTCCTCGTTTTGAGTCTCCAGAATTATGACTAATTTTCACATATGGTTCAATTTAATCAATTATTTTATAAGTGAAATGGGATCACAAACAAAAAAATCACAAACATCCTTTTGAGAAAGTAATTTGACATGGGGCAGGCACTCCCCCAACAGCACACTGACAGCAACCCAATGCCTATCTGTCAAATGCTCTAGGGACCAGCTCTCTCCCTTTTCCCAGCCATGTAGGAGATAGTCTAAATGTCAGTGTTTTCCGGGCTCCTCATGTATTCCTAAAATAGTATCTCCATGGCTGAGCGTCCCCTGAAAGGCGCACTCTAGAAAAAAGGCACGCTGAATCTGACTCACAGCAGATGCAACAGAATCCATGCCATCCCAAAGCCAATTAAACATGCATGGGGGTGTATGTGACCTCAAAAAAGGAAGTGGATGGATGGATGGATGGATGGATGGATGGATGGATGGATGGACAGACTTCCCCTGTCCTCCCTCATTGCACCTCCATGTGTTTCACTCCTGAACTAAGGCTTGTTGTTTCACTTTTTTCCAATTGCGTTGAATTATTCACAGTGACCTGTGGTTACCTTATAAGTGTTTTTCTTCCACGGAATGAAGAGACGATGTCTAAGCTCTTCTGCCTCACATACGTTGGACACAGATGAGTTGTCATTAAGTTTTAACTATTTCTAGCTTGTCAGAATTAGGTCATACAACTTAATATCCTTAGTTTCTTAGCACATTTGCATTGTTGCATAGTAGTAGATGAAATCTCTATCCTGACACACTTGAACACTGCCAGAAAGAGCTCAAATGTATTTTAGTAAATTTTATTTTACTTTATTTGCAACAGTTGAGAGACTAACTAATCTTCCAGTGGCAGTAGCCCCTGAATTAAGTTCCATCAGGGCTTACAATGAATTTTCCATCATTTTTACCCAAAAAGATATTGAAACTTAGAGGATCAATCTGTTAATCAGAACCAAACCCATTACCAATGTCTTCCCAATACACCAATGTAGAGAAAATGTCTGAATTAAACAAAAAACAAAACCAAAGAAAAAATAAAAACTTGCTGAAACCATTACCAACTAAGCATGGACACAAATTGATGCAGAGCTACAGGCCATTCTCTAATAATTACTATAATTATTACTATTAAAATTTGAAATTATGTCTATAAGCCATAAAATCTGCAATTGGGATTATTTTCTTGCTAGGAATTCTTATTACTAGAATATTTTTTCTTATTATAAAACAAAAAAGAAACACAACATTTAAAGGGCCCATATCATGTTATTTTACAGCTTTCAAAGTCTGGGATAGACATATCTATGATAAATGGTGTTTTATAGTATTAATTTGTCCTGAAATGTAATTTATATCCTGCAGTTATTGTTGGACCGAGAGTAAAACGCCTTGTTCATACAGACAGTTTTTCATGGCTCTACCTATATGCCCAATTCTAATGTTCTGGGTAAACTCGAGATATCTGTAGTTATGCTGCGATAGGTTTATACTTTAGGTTTTTTTTACACCTGTTAGTCCGTTGGACTCGGTACAATGGTGGACTAATTTTGCAACACTGTTGCAACTTTGAGCCGGTGTGGTTCTTGTTAACATTGCCGTTTTGAGAAAATAACTACACTTTTATATCTGCTGTATATCACCCTTGTATGTGGTGGTGCTGTAGCAAGAATTGCCAAAAGAAAGCCCAAGAAAAAGAAACGGAAACCGGATGCATTATGTCAGTCATTCTGTATTGGTCCAGCAGCATTCCACACATGGGTTGGAGCAGGACCCAGTCGGGTAGCGGTAGAGCAGGCGAAATCGGCGTGTGACAGAGGAGAAGCTGCTGTGAGCCCACGGTGTTGGGGAGGAAGAAGGCTGGTAGCCGCCTCACATGTGGGTGGAACCAAAATACTGTACATCACAAGGTGGAAAATCATATCAACGTAACACCACCAGTAGAAGCAGAGAACCAGGTGGTCTCCGAAGTGATTACAGAGCTAGAGCAAGAGTTGGCTAGATCAGGCTGGAAGGCTGCAGAGTCGGACTCCCCACAGACTGAGGGATCACTGGTTAGATCAGTACTGGCGGGAAGAACACAGATCAGGAGATTGAGACATAAACGGATAGATTTCTGAGAGATGTGAGATGAGTCAAACGTAGTTTAACTTTTGAGAGTTTCTGTGTTGTCATGATGACTTTGTGACTGATTTTTTGCTGGAGCATTTGTTGAGCTGAGCCCACCCATTTCCTCACCCGCAACCAGTGCGATTTTAATGGAAATACAACTGTCTAGGCTGTGCTGATCCCATCCTTTCGGGGCTAACAAGACCCTTGGTCTGGTGGAAAAAAGGCCATTTTGTGCTAGTCAGGCAAAATCTTGATGAAGCACTTTTCTTTTCGACTCCACGTTTGACCACAATTCATTGTTGGCACTAATGATGACAAGTTACAAAACAAAAACGGTGCCTTCAACAATGCAAAGCCCAGCATGCCACAGATGCCTACATAGAACAAAGAGGGATTTTATCACGAAATTGGACCAAACCGAGGCTGGTTTTTATTCACATCTGAGGTGAGAGATGTGTCAGAGACAGTTTGGATGCGGACCTAGACTGCCACAAAATGTGGGTCTCGGTCAATATCGTTAGTCTGGACCAAATCTCACTGGTCCACATTCACAGCAGCTCAAACGAGCCGTACTTGCAAACAAACTAAGCTTGAGTTTGTTTTAATCAAACTAAAAGCTGAAAAACATAGCAAGGATGAACTGTGCTGAGTTCATCTTCATCATGTACCACAAGGCCTCATTGAGTTCAAAGTTTAAAAAAAATTAACTTAATTAATGTGTGCATTGGAATACTTAAATGTGTAACTGTACAAGAGTTTAGCGAGACACAAAGTGTCAGAAGTTTTGATATACTTTAAGCTAGCACATTCTATTGTGTTTTATGTGCATGGCAGCAATATTTGATTGTAAACTCAATGCTGTTAAGAAACCACAGACTGCCACAGTTTAAATTTATTTATTTATTCAAACTTGCATTCTTATTTTATTTCTAACTGATTATTTGGAAGCCTGTGAATATTCTCATTCATCCAGGTCATGGTTATCTCAATGAAATTTCAATCGAACGCAACTGGACTTGGTAATTTGTCTTGGAAGACGTTTCACCTCTTAACCAAGAGGCTTCATCAGTTCATGCTAGCCACTGACCAGGCTGGGACTGGTCCAACTAACTGGTGTAGAGACTCAGCTATTTAACCTCTTGGAGGGCTTTTACAAGACTGATTATGTCATTGGATCTTTTGTGCTCCATGTCTTAACGACGGTCGTTGGTTAGGTTTCGGCTTCATTAGTGCCCTATTGTGTAATAATGACAGTTGCTGGAGTCACAGTTGTTTTTCTTATTAGAGGTTAAATTGTTGAGTCTTCTGGGTAAGGATGAAAGGGCAGCATTGTAAATTGGAGATAGGTGATGTCTCAGGCCTCCTCCTCTGTTTAGTGATGGTTTCTCTACTTTTACATAGATGGCTTCTTTTACTCCTCTTTCAAACCATCTGTCCTCTCTGTCTAATATCTGGACATTGCTGTCCTCAAAGGAGTGGGCTTTCTCCTTGAGATGTAAATGAACAGCAGAGTCAATGCCTGAGGAGTTTGCTCTCCTGTGTTGGGCCATGCGTTTGTACAGTGGTTGTTTGGTTTCACCAATGTAGAGGTCCTTGCATTCTTCATTGCATTGGATTGCATACACCAGGTTGCTTTTGTGTGCGTGTGGTGTTCTGTCCTCAGGATGTACTAGTCTCTGTCTGAGTGTGTTGCTGGGTTTGAAATACACAGGGATACTGATTATTTGGAAAATCTAAACTACAATTACAAGCTAGAATGCACCCTACCGTTATGTCTTCTTTCACCACTAATAGGATTTTTGAAGAGAGGCAGCTCAGTGGGTTGTCTTTATTTACATCACACTTCTTAAAATGTACATTTTTTTGGCCAGTGACAGATACTAATATCTACCCCTGACTTGATCCATCAGTGATAAAAGGTTACACCCATTGCATGGGATTTGGTGACAAATAAATAACACATAGACTGAAAACCAGTCAATCAACTTTTACTTCACTTTTTGTTGGCTGTAATAAAGTCCAGCAATTTTGATTAACTTTGAAATATAATTAAAACCTTCAAAAAAGTTTCAAAGATCTGTTTGTAAAAAGTATGCAAATTCTTCTGACGACTCATGAGTTTTTTAGTATTTAGAAACTTTTTCTAAATGTATTCTGTGACATCCTGACTTTTTTCATGTTGCCACCTCTAAAGTCTGGAAAAATGAAGAAACATTTCAGAAACGGTGCACTTTTCTAAAGATTTGGATGTTTGCATGTACAGCTCTAGCTTTCTTAACTTAAAATTAAATTCACTACATTTAAATTCCCCATGCTTGAAAAAATTATGAATTAATCATAAACAAACACAATAAACAGACTGATTCCTTTCAATTTAAAATCCTGCACATCATAGCAGCCTCTCTGCCTTTGGTCTTTGAGCTGAGTGTGAGAGACATGTCACCTTGTACGACATAACTGAATGCCTTCTCTTGAAGAAGCAAAACAGAGAGCAGGAAGATAACACAGCCAGGCAGCCCTAACCGATCAGAGCACTCCTGCAGAGATATGACCCACATAGCCCAGTGCTCATTTAATCAGGCTGCTTCTGGTGGAGAAAAGTGTGAGCTAGAGGGAGGTGTAAATTTTAGGTGGTTTCACTTAGTTTTAAAGAAAGTATCTTTATAGAAACTTCATTTTCTTCCTCCGTACATAGTTTTTTTTAACCATTTTTGTTCTTTAGTATTTCTCATATTTTTTTTCTAACTCCTGTTGCATTATTATATTCTTTGAATTTCCTCTGCATAAACTGGGTTGTTGAAAAAAAGCAAACAAAAGATTGCAAAAGGGCTTTAAAAATAACAGATATGGTGCCTGACAGATAACAATTTTGGTAGTGTGGCTAGAAATAAAGAATGGGATTCATTTATGTTCTGGATTTTAATAATAGACCAAAAACCTGTTTTCCCTTTATTTAAAACAGTTTAGTGTAATTTAGATGGGATGATAATTGTTACAGTTGACTCATAAATTTATATATCATCAAATAAAAAACACAAAACACTCTGTCTGGCATTATGTTAGCCTAAATCTTTACTATTTCAGGTCAGTTACAATTATTTTATTTGCTAAATACCCAAATTAAATGGATGCCCCTCATTGAGGCAATACTTCAAAGAGACACTTCCTTGTGTTGTACTGTACCATATAAAAATAGACCGACATCAGGCAAGATATTAGGAAAAGAATTGTCGAGGAAGAATCAGAGCTTCACAGGTCTGGTTCTTCTTATGGTGGAATTTGCACATACCTAATCGTGCCTTGGTAATCTGTTCCAGCAATAATACAAATGTATAATTACTACATTAATATCTAGCCATTGCACCATGCAGGAAGAAGACCAGTCTGGGGTCTCAGAGATAAGTGTGCTTTGGTACAAAATGCTTGAATCAACCCTGGAGCAAAGAACACCTTGTGAAGATGCTGGCTGAAGTTGGTCAGAGAGTGTCAATTGCTCGAGTGTGCTAAAAGGCCACTCTACCAAGAAGAAGCCATTATTCCAAATTCCATAATTCCAAAAAATCCAACAACACAGGGTTTGTAAATGTTCTCAGGAACAAAGACCTTGTATTTTATGAGAAATGTCCTGTAGTCTGGTGAATCTGAAATGTTGTGTTTAGACATAATGACCATTGTTACATTTCGTAGAAAAAAATGAAATGTTTGCAAGCCTGAAAACAGCTGCACCCTGTTTCTAATCAACCCCTTGTGCCTTGTTTAGTAATCAACTCTTCAGCTTAAATATCTTTCAGTTTAGTTAACCTACAGCATGTAACCTGCTATTTGTGGGTCTTACGACCAGTTTTCCCTGGACATTGTTTTTGTTTTTTTCTTATTTTGTTAAAGGTTCTATGTGGAACATTTTCATAAAAAACGAAATTTTTAAAAAATGCATACACAGGGCTTTTAGAGGGGTGCAGAATGAAAGTACATTTCCTTAAATATTTATATTTCAATTAAAATATAATGTTGATTTAAAAAGGGCATATCAATGTCATTAGGTTTACATCTACCAGCCAGTAGCGGCCGTGGGTTGCCAGATACAATCTTGCCGCAGCTCAGCTGGTACTGGGAAGGATGGCGAGGTCAGCAAGTCTAGCAGCTGCTTCAGAGCCCTGGATATATTGTTATCTATCTCAGGAGAGGAGTAACCACAGAAGAACAGAAACTACAGTAGTTTTAGGTGAAGCCTACACTAGATGGACCCACTTAAATCATTTCCATGGCATCAAACACATGCAGAAACGGCAACTTTCCTCCTGGATTGGTAAACTAGCATACTTGCTAACTTTGCTAAAGTTAGATGTCAGTTATGCTAAACTTCTCTAAAATACATTCCTCACTGGACACAATCCAGGCTGGTCAGTATTGGCAGCAAACCAGGCAACCCATAAGCTGTAATGATGTTTTCATTGTTGTAACTAAAACCTAGATAAACTAGATGTTAATATCATGCTCATGTTCCATATCCAACCTTTAGGTTAATTATTTCATTTTTTAACTACCTGTCGCCTTTCTACATTTGGATCCTGTTCTACACCATTCTGTGAGTTAAATGTGTCATCCAAATAGACCATTACTTTAAACATAACACAAAGAAATTAGTTATAAAGTGGCTTAAGAACTGAAAAGTGAGAATTTGCATAGTCATCACAAAGCCAGGGAGCCAAAGTATGCACTTTAGAATTTGGGTGATGTTCTCTAATTAGCTGGTTTTCGTGAGGACATAAGCTTTTGCAGTAGTTTTATTGATCTTTTAGGCAGACCTACAAGGACATGATTGCAGTAAACCGTCCGACTAAAGATAAACTCATGGACGTGTTTATTTATTTATTTATTAAGTTCCTGTTGCGACATTAGTCCTTTTGGGTTACCTTGTAATTACCTTTAAGTTACCCTGAAGTTTGAGGTCTGAGTCCATTACTACACCTAGATTTGGAGCCTGATCAGTACTTTTTTTGGCTGTAATACCTGAAGATGTATGTTGACTCTTGATTGATCTTCTTTAGATTTAAAAACATTACTTCAGTTTTGCTTATATTCAGATGGAGAAAATTATGGTACATTGATTGCCCTGATTTTCTTAAAGCAAACATTTTTCCACTTAAATTTGTTATACTTTTAATCAGAATTTTTTAAAATCTAATTCACCTTCATTTGTTTTTACAAGCAGAGAAAAAAATAAAACGTCTTCTAATTCATTACATTTTTTGGTATCGTAGAAGTATTGGCATTGGTACTCGGTATCGGCGATTACTCTGATCCAAGTATCAGTATGGTATTGGTTTAAAAAAAGTTGTGTCGTTGCTTCCCTAATTTTAATAGTATGTTATGGTCAACAGTGTCAAATGCTGATCTGAGGTCCAAGGGCCTAATTTATTAATATTCCAAATAAAGAGCACAAAATTGCATGCAGCACAAACATTAGTATGAACACAGTATGTTCCTGATTCCCTGAATTGGGTAATCTACTATGACTGCATGTGCAAATGATAACAGACCCATTGTGTGTCCCAGCCTTTCTACCCCATACACTGTGCCACAGCCAGATAAAGGGAACATAGTAAGGGGAACATATGGAAAAATCATATCTCTTATGTATGATGTAGCTTGATAATTAAGGGTTTTATAGGTAAAAGGAAGGGTTATATGTTCTATCCTGGATTTAGCAAGGAACCAATGAAGAAATCTAAGAGAACCCATCTTAAAATAATTTGGTTGAGATTGGGTCAAACATACAAGTTCAAGGTTTAGATGAAGCCACTTTTTTGAATCAGGTAAACTCCTAAAGGGAACCACATAGTTAGTAGATCACCTACTGCATTATTTTGCAGCTGCTGAGGTTTTTTCACATTTTAAGAAGTGCAAACCTTTGATAAATCAGGCCCCAAGAGTACCAAAAATGTGGTTTTATCACAGTCTGTATTTATGCGGATGTAACTGAACACTTTGAATACATTATCAGTGATGTGGTGAGAACGGAAACCAGGCTGAAAAACATAAAAACAGTTAGTCTATATTAGAAAGCTATTTAACTGTTGAAACATAGCTTTGTCAATAATCTTACTGATGATAGAAAGATGAGAGACTGTTATGTAGTTCTGCATTAATATGTTGTGGAAATATCTAGTTTCAGTTTGATGTAAAATAAATCAATGTATATTTTTTCTTTGCATCATAATGACAGCGCAGTTTGTTAATCACTTACCGAGCTAATAAATATGTCAGCAAAATTAGATACACTGCAGTATTTTTAGTAAATGTTGTTTAACTATCATTAGGGACAGTTTTGTTACATTAAGCACTCAATGAAGCAGATTAATGAAAGCTTGAAGCAACGACACATATTTTACACAGTCTAAAAGTAAAAACAACATTGATGCATTTACTAAATGTAGAAACATTGTGTAGAACAGATAGAAACTTCAATTGGTCTGTCTAAATTGCCCTCAGGTATGAGTGTGTGCATGCCCAGTTGTTTGTCCTGTGATGGACTGCTAAACTGTCCAGAGTTTACCCTCCCTCTCGCTTTATGATTGCTGGAGATAGGCACCGGCAACCCTGCGTAAGATAAATGGTAGATAATGGATGGATGGATGTACGTATGGATGGACGGACGGACGTACATCAATCCAATAATTAGCAAAACTAGTTCATCTAAATCTACCAGTGGTTCACACCGGCAGTTATATTTATACAGCAAAAATAAATATATAACTATATACAACTGAGTTTTTAATAGAAAATAACAAAATGTTTACACTACTACCGCAAATATATTATTAAAGTGATATTTTCTAAATCATTTGTTTTCATTTTGTAGCCCACCTATAACCTTATTATTTAGGTAAGGGCCCTGAGCTCTATACATTATTAAATTGGGTGTGTACTAAAGAACATTCAATTTCACAGTTAAAGTGCGTAATTTTGTTTCCATACTTTGGAGTTCTATTTCTAAGGCATCCTGTCTCTGGAGCACTTTGTCAAAGTTCTTGGCTACGCAAAAACACCATATTGTTTAATCCTCAGTCCTTCCTTCAAAAGTAGTTAAAAAAAGCAATCCAGTGTAAAACAGTAAATCAAGAGGCTGCATATAAAAATTACTTAATAGGAAAGCTAAGAAGAGTAAGGAAGATGGAGAATAAGGCGAGAGACCAAGAGGGCAACGAGAGAGGCTACTCCTCCTTCAGCTGCCAGTGCTGTGTGCCGCAGTTCATCTCAAGAAGTCTTGCTTGTTCAGTTCCCATTGTACTTTTGCAATTTTTAACTTCTGGTTACGCATATAGCTTGCAAATGGTAGGAAAAATATAGAAAGAACAGAACGAGCACAAAAAGAAATGATAGATCAATTAATATCTAAACTAGTGTTTTTCAAATAAAGCTTTTGAATCAGAGAGGGTATTTGTCCTGCACCCACAGAGACAAAACTGTTTTCACTGGACAAACGTCTAAAAGCTCAAACTGCTGTCTCCAATTTTAGAGTGGAATATACTAGAAAACTAGAACCTAATATCATCTGTGGTTGTGACAAATTGTAGTGGAACTGGGAACAAAGAGATCCTTTAGATAAGACAGTGGTGCAGCATTACACCCTCTTATTACCATCCAAAAAGCACTGACAGGATTTTGCAAGTGTTTTCTGTTTTGACATGTAAACTTTTATTTCATAGTTATAAACACCCACTGATACTGAAGAACAGCTAAACATTCAACTTGTCTTGGAAAATGGGCAATAGCTCTAATTTATAGCACAGTTTGACACCCATAAAAGTCCACAACACTCCAGTGGGCCTTTATGTAATGCTGGTATTAAGTCAACAGCTTTCTGACTAAAAAGAAGGAATTTAAAACAAATTTTTAAATGAAATCAAGATTTTATAGTGAGAGACTGTAGAGAAACTCAAACTAATCCTATTTATTTGTGAGTTTTCTGGCTTCAGCTCTGTGACTGGTGCATGCATATATATTTCCAGAACTGAAAAATGCTTCCAGAATAAGTTGCTTAATCTGATTATGTCTTGCCATTGGGGAAACTTATTCAAGGCAATCAAAAGCTTTTGATAGATATAGGTTGTGTTTTTAAACTACAAGGAGAAAAAAAAGGTGTTAATAAATTTAAAAAGTGTAATGCAAAATGTCTAATAACTTGGTCACGAGTGCCTCTTTAGTATATTTTAGATAGATAGATAGATAGATAGATAGATAGATAGATAGATAGATAGATAGATAGATAGATAGATAGATAGATAGATGTTCTAAATTAACATTTAAAGTTCTAAATAAAACAGATGAAAATACTCATGACACAGAGAAACTCAAAGCTATGTCAGTAATTTATTTGTTGGCAAACAACTTTCACTGTTACAACAAATATTAGCTATGAGATCATTCAACTTGGAACCCATACAAAAAGAATAAATAATTATCAGTAATATTGTAATAATAATCATGATTGCAATAACTTAAAAATAAACAAACAAAAGACAAACCCAGTGCTGCATTAAATAGTTCCTTCCCTAAAGCCAGTCTTCTTCCCTCTAAGCTTGGTCAGCCTTCTTTAAACAGATAAATAATTTCTCTCCCTGGCAAAATGAGGGGGTTTGTGGGATACATGTGCAAGCTACATTTCATTTTTTTTTCACCCCATATTTAGTAAACATTAGCTTTCTGGTTTTTTTTTGGAAAGAGCTGTCGTGTGCACACTCGAGTTGGAGTCGTAGCACCTCACCACAATAGCATTAAACAACGACGGCTAATATTTATTTTAAACAGGGCAAGAATGGATGTCAGTTAGAAAACTTGACAAAAGAAATTACATATTTCATAAATCACTCTAATGTTATGATCTATTTTAGGTCCATTTTTATGTTTCTATTCCAGTCTCCTCCACCAGCAATGCAGGTCCTCCAAAGGTAACTCCTCCTGTATCACTTCATTTTATCTATCCAGTTTTACATCTACACAGTGGTAAAGCATACAGTAAAAACTGAATTGCAAAATTTGACAGTGCTGTTGCTATTAAAAAATCAGAATGAGGTGCGTGTAGGGTAAATGCATATTAAGGAGTGCTTTGTCATATTTACGAAAAAAATTACACGAAAAAAAATGTTCCTTGCTCCTACTGAGGTCCTTCAGAATATATTTCAGAGTGACACTTCGGAACAGTCCCAGAGACACAAAGTTGGCAACGTAAAATCAAAAAATAAAAGACTTGCAACATTTGTATCTGTTATTTTATTCTGTACAATACATAAACAGTTTGTGGTTTCACAATCCTTCTGATGATGAAAAATCTTTACAGAAGAGCGAAGAATTAATGAAACCCAATTTTTTCTCCCCAGTTCATTTATTTGAAATGGTATATTCTGTCATTGTTTCTGTAGCCACCACAGCTTGCAGGAATGTTACACCGGTCCAAACTTGACTCCAGTTTCAGCAGATACGAACAGGAAAATAGTTTGGAATATCATTGTGATACATGTGCAGTTCAACTGCCAGAATGATATGGGTTTTGTCATACATGATCATTAGTGAGGGCATATATAATACCTCCTTCACTTGACTGGCAGGAATGTGAAGCCTCTTTGGGGAAGGTTTATCAGTGAAGGTCCTGCTCTTCCCTTTCAGAACAAGAGTTCGGATGGAGAGACAGACACAGAGACACACACGCAGCTCCAATAACCAGGGCGTGGGCCCACGTAGAGGTGTGAGTGGAGACTATTTGCTAGGATCTGCAGGAGGTCCATACCGGGGGATTTTGTAGGGCTACAATCGGTTCAATATTCCAAATTAAAGTCATAGATACATCATTGCAGAACCCCTCCCTGTTCTGAGTGAAACTTTCCATTCCTGTTTGATGCTCACACATTGTCTTTAGCCCTCACCCTTTCAGTCTGCACCAGTTATGACAACACATTTTCTGATTTGACCAGTTTTTTTGACCAATGATATCTCAGCCATATTGCCATGAACCATTGTTGTGTCACACAGTGTATGAATCCAGGGTTGGGTTAGCTCCGTCTGTCAGTCAGTAAGAAACACAGAATGATTTCACTTGGACTTTGAAAGACTCAAACTGGCTCTAGGAGGGATAGAGGGCTCAGTTGACTCTATAGACTGGTGACCAGATGAGAAGGGTCCACTGGTGGCTCCTCTGGAGATGAATCAGACTCCTCCTTGCTCCCAGACACCATATATCCATCGCTGCCCCCGCGGCCCATGTGGTAGTAGTTCTGCAGCTCGTGAAGGTGATTCCTGGAGCCTAAGTTCGGCATGCTTTTATAATATACGTCATCCAGCTCTGGAGCCGTGGCACTCTTACAGGGCTGGAGCTCCCCAGAGCTGTCCTCCTCTCCATCCGTCAACCCGTTCATCTGCCCATCGGGGAGGTCTGTCAAAACCGGCATGCTCGTGTAGAGCGAGTCTCTGTGGTTCGGCGAATGCGTGTGCTCGTCAGTGTGCTCGTTGGTCAGCAGGGGGAAGAAGCTCTCACTGGGCTCTTGGGCAATGCGTCGCTGCCGGGAGAAGCTGTGAGGAGGAGGCGGAGGGGGAGGGTGGCTGTCCGGCGGAGGAGGCCGTGGCGGTAGGAGGGGTGCATTGGACTCCTCTCGAATGATCTCCAAACCGAGGTTCTCCTCATGGGGGAATGCGGCAGGGTTGTCCAGCACTATGGGACTGTTGTCCTCTTTACTGCTGCCGACACAGCCACCCACTCCACTGCTGGAGCTACTACTGCCCCCAGCCATGCTCCCTGAAAGGAAAAGAGGGAAGAAAATGCTTTCAAGATCTACTAAAAATTACAGAAAAAGATAATTAAGTTACTTTTACTTCAATTTCAGCAAGAAGCAATGGTGGTGGTATGGTTATGAGTTTAGCTCCCCACTGTTAAGGGCTGGCTCTTTTTTCGACTTTTCCATACATTTTTTATAAAAGCCTGAAAGCAAAATGGTCTGAATCCCTGACTAAACCTGGCAGTCTATCTGTTGCCGTACTGTCCTGTAAAATTGTTTGCAAGGAGAAATAAAAAAAAGTAAAAAATGATCTTGCCCTATTTTAGTATGCAATGTTTGTAAAATAAAAAAATGTGCACTTTATCCCCACTGATAATTTTTGGATTTTATATAATTTTTATTTAGGCCTATCTATTTTAATCGTTACAACAGTGCATAGTTCTAACATGGCTGACTTGACTCTATGTATGTCAGTGATATGTGACCTAATCTGCACCGGTCTTAAAATATAATTATAATATATTCAAAGATGGTCAAAAAGTATTTTAACCAAACCAAACTAACCAATATAAATGTTCAAACTCTCCAAGCTGCACAATAACTCTCACTGTATCTCAAACTAAGCATAGAAAAAAATTGATCAGGTCCTGCAGAGGAGGTATTTTCTTATGTGCTTGTCTGCACAGCTTCCCAATGTTATATAAAAAAAAAATCCATCAATGAAAAGTATCATGTTGGAACATGAAAACTTAATTTTTTAATGAATAAAATGTTTGTACAATTGTTATAGTCATAGTAACTATGTATTCGCTATGCTTTACAAAAGTGAAAGTTTTTATGTGATACATGATAATAAATGTAAAAACCATAAAAGTAGTACAATAAAAGTTGCATTTTCTAACATTGTATAGCTCTTTGTATTTTGTGGTAGCTCTATGCTTCTGTATTGCAAAGAGCAGCTCAACCACTACTCAAAACCTTTAGGGTGTTCAGCAAAACTCTTTTTTTTAGTTAAGTCTTTATGCATGTAATTAAATGTAACCATTTAAAATATGTTATGAGGCAAGTATTGACAAAGCATAAAAAACAGAGGAAACATTCTAGGTTTAGATTTGCATTTTATCTTGCATACTTTACTGGATTAAATCATTTTCAGCAAGTAGTAAACACAAGTTTATGGGACACTATACCTGTCTGGGTTGAGTCCTATAAACCTAAAGAAACAGAAAGTCTATCATGCTGTTGCTGTAAAGAAAAAAAGAAAACTTCGATAGGTAGAGTATTTCCACAAAAACTGGAAAACTCAGTGCATCTCTACAATGTGATGGCCAACTATTGAATGAAATAATAGACAACAGTCACCTCCATTGGGCATTTTGCTGTTGACCAGCTTGTTCATCAGGTTATGACTGCGCTCTGTGGTGGTTCTCTCATGGTTGTTGAGATAAGGGGGGATGTAGTTGGATGTAAGCTCCTTGAGGATCTTCTTCTCCAAGGTTGTCTCCTTGTGGTTGCTGTGGGTGCCATAACCGACGCTTCGATCCAGGATCTGAACGCAGTCACTCAAATACTCGCTGTTGGCCACAGTGAAGTTGTTCGGATGATTACCATTAAGAGGAAGCGTATCCATAACACTCGCATCTCTGGCATTGTTCAGGATTCCCTCTGAGGGGCAAAAAATTTATAAAAGAAGTAAATGTTAGAATCCATAAATAATCAGGGGAAAATGATTTTACAGATATCAAAAAACAGATCCCAATTTCTGAAAAGCATTCAATATTCATGTATGAGATGCTTCATGAGTCAATTTTGCAGTTAAAATTAGCCTTTCATGTAAGAAAAAAAAAATAAGTTAGAGCTTTACTGCAAACTAGAATGTTTTTTTTCTGATATTAAAGAAAGCAAAATGCACGTCAAATGTAACATAACCATGATGCAAAAGTAAATGTATGCATAAAATGCATATTTTAATCTAATTTTACTTTTTAAAGGTGAAAGATATTTCTTTACATTTATATAAAATGATCCAACCCACACAGTGGTCTGAAAATTTCGGAAAAACAAAATTAAGAGAATTGTGTAAGGAATGTACGGAAAGAAAGCTCTTAAAGTATTAAAACTGAATAAACACATTACTCCTGAAGAGTTCAGCATAAATTTATAACATACTTGTGTCCCGGTAAGGTGCTAATGGACAGCATGATAGGGAAGAAAGAAAAGAGACAATCATGAGTCCAGACAAAGTAACAGTTAAAAAAAAGAGATGTTTTTTTTATGTTAAATTTTTTAATATTCTGTAATGTTTTACTGGCTGCTTTAATAGAGGTTATCCTTAGTTCACACAGATAGAAACATTAAACATCACCACAAAAACTACATTAAAAACTGAAGAAGTTGCATATATGTACATGTGCCTGACATAAAGCATGCATAGCAACATTCAAAGCAGTAGGTTGAAATATGAAACATACACCAAAAAATGAGCACATAATAAAATATACTGTATAAATTGATCTTTTTTAAACTTCTTTTAAGTTATAATTGAGTTCTGTGTCTGTTATCTGCAGAGATTAAAGGTCAGATTCATCTCAGTTTGGAGACTCAGAGTTAAAGCTAATTGCTTATTAAAACAGGGACAATTCAAAATTATTTTTTCCTATCTAGAATAAAGGAAATGCAAAACATACCCTATGGTTCTTAGCCACTTTTATAAGTATCTCTACCTGTCAACTACATCTTTTTTTTATTTTTTATGGCAAGTTAGGCTCGAGGAAATTCCCAAAGTCTAACCCAAAACCCACAACAGTGGAGCAATTACAAATGATTAGATTATAGTAGTAACTGCTAGTTAATGACAAACTTGCACTGTCAGGAGTTGCTTGGTCTCCAACTACACTATAAAGCTATTAAATCAATCTGGCTCGATATGACACAGTAATTGCCATGGGGCAAAAAGTATTTAGTCAGCCACCAATTGTGCAAGCTCTCCTAATTAAAAATACATACATACATACATATTTTACACCTTAATATGCAGATAGATTCTTTAAAAATCAGACCATGTGATTTTATTTTTACCTCATTTTGTCTCTAAAAGTTGAGGTGTATGTATGATTAAAATTATAGGCCTCTCGCATCTTTTTAAGTGGGAGAACTTGCACAGTTGGAGGCTGACTGAATACTTTTTTGGCCCTCTGTCATGCATTCTCCCAAGGGTTGCAATGACTCTTTAACATCACTGAAGGGGAGTTTTGACCTACACTTTCTTTGTAGTTGTTTTTACAGCCACATTGGGTTATTTTAAAACATGATTGTCCGAGATCATGCCAAACCATGTCATTCAGATTTAAAACATGGAACAGAATTCATGGTTTTATAGAGTAAAGCTAGTTGTCGGCATTCTCTTTCTTAATGTTGAATCATGAAACCGAACATTAGGTACAGTTAAATAAGTGCTTCCAATTCAGAATTTGAAATCTCTCCTAATTCTTTCAGAACTGATAGATTTTAATGATTTTTTTCATCATCTGAATTTCTTTAGATCCGAACATGAGGTGTTGGTTTTGATCTTAGCCTACTTTATGTTGTCAGATCAGTTTTACTTAAAAGAATAACAAAAACAAGGGGGTGTAACTGCATTTTCTACACAGGGCTAAATAATTTGGTTAGCTTTTTCATCTAATGAATTAAATTATCTCTTGGAAACAGGGGTCCTGGGTTTAAATCCTGGCCTGTGGTCTTTCTGCATGCAGTTTGCATGTTCTCCTTGTACATGCGTAAGTTCTGTCAGGGTACTTCGGCTGCTCCCACAGTCCAAAAATATGACATGTTAGGATTTTTGGTCTCTCTAAATGGTCTTTAGGTTTGAGTGTGTGCATGGATGGTTGTTCATCCTGTGTCTCAATGTTGCCCTGCGACGGACTGGCGACCTGTTCAGTGTGTACCCCTCTCGCCTGATGTCCACTCGAGATAGGCACGAGAATCCCACTACCACTCACCCACCCCACCCCCATGACATAATGGATTGGGGGATCACTTGGAAACTTCTTTCTGTTTTTTCTCAGGTCATTTGTGTCTAATATTAAATAATAATAAAAAAAACATTTAAATGTGACTTCAAGGCAATAAGAGAAAATGTTGATTAGGAACAAAACATTCTAATATCACTGCAGTTTGACAGAAAGAAAGAAAATGAATTCCCAGTGGGGGAAAAAAAGAGTGTTTTTTTTATATTTTACATGGAGAACATTTGCTCTTGGATCAAACCATCTGCAGCCAGATAGTTAATTATTACTGATTCTACTTCACCTAACTAATCTTGGGATCCCTTTATAATATCCCAAGTAGCTTCTAAAAGATCATGACAATCTGCAACTACATTGGTGAAGTCACACAATTACAATTACACAACAGGCATGCATCCTTCAGCTCGCAACACAACCCTAAGGCAGGCATTGAAACACTTCTGAATTAAAAAAAGAAAAAAAAAACATGCAAACAATATAGATATAAAAATAGTGCAACGGAACTTTAAAAAATTTGAACACTCATAATAGGAACATTAGGCACACCTTGAGTGTTGTACATGCCCACGGCTGGGTTGTTATAGACTGCCGAGTCCCCCAGGAGAGTGTTATAAGGATTGTTAGTACCATGGGGACGAAGGAGAGCATTAGTTATAAGATGATTAGCCATGGCTCCTGGTACAGGCAGATAGAGAAAGAGAGAGGAAGAGCAACAGCCAGGACAAGAGAAAAAGGAGAGAAGAAAAGCAACAGCCAAGAGAAAAAAAGAGAGAAAAGCAGTCGAGTAAAAAAAGAAGCAGAGTGGAAGATAGAGGTTAAAGGAGAGAGTATGTAGCCATTGCAGAGTGGAAGTGAGCAAGAAAAGGAGGAGAAAGAAAAAGGAGGAAGAGTGAGATGTAGAGCGAGTGTGTGTTTGGAAGAAAGAGGGAGAGAAGAGGACACGTGAATCAAACAAGCAAACACAGTTTAGGGAGAAAGCTGAGAAAAAGCTTGACAAGTCATTCTTGCAGCCGATGCGTACAGGCTGAGTGTGGAGAGGGATGGGAGACAGAGAGACAACAAGAGCGTGGCAGAGCTCAGATCAGGCTGTGCTGCAGTTCAACACGCTTGAGCAGAGACGTGTGCGTACACAATAGTTAATGGACAAAAGGGTCACAAAAAAGGTTCTCAATGCATTGTTTTACTCTGCTGCAAGACAAATCATGTATACATTAAGATACTACGTTTAGAAAAATAACAGAATTCAAATGATCTTGAAAGGTCATATCTGTTTCCTTTGACACTGAACAACTGGTAAGCAAGCTCAACCCAGTAGTGAGAATGTATTATATGTTTAACTGAGAAACTAAAGCATCTAAATGGTTTTTACATAAATCCCTGGCATGATACAAGAATATTTATTTCAAAAATATTGGTATGGGTGATTGCTGTGGTTGCTAAGATTTAAACTGCTGCAAAGCAGATAATCAGAGAACTTCTACGTAAGTAAAACCAAGTTGTGGTAACAGCAAAACTTTTTACAGTGAAAATTGTCACTGCAGGGGAGAAAACTCGATATTAACTATTGTACAGTTGGTGTTTAAAATGCAGTCAATAGAAACACAAGAGCTGTAGCTGCTTAAATGGAAACCAACTAGACTTTGAAAAGTTGTGGTCATTTAGCTTCTTAACTCTTTCCTATTTATGCAGTTTTGGTCATGAAAATTGTGACCACATGACATCAGATCTTCTTTGTTATAGAACTCAAATGTTTTTTTATATTGGAGAATCAATTAAATAACCCTGACCTACAATGACTGTCATTGTACTATGACTGTCTCTACATATTCCACCAGAAGTGAATCATGCAAGTCAATGACTCACACAAAATTGAAATTACTTTTCTTGTAAAGTGTGTTGAGATGACGTGTTGTTCATAGGTTCTATATAAATAAACCATAATAGAAATGAAATGACAGAATGACAGGTTTGGAAATTTCACTCTTAAGCGAATCTCAGTATTGCAATAAGGATCAGCATTCTCTTTTACAGAGAGACTGGTATTTCTATAAAGCATTAATAAACCATACAAAAAGCAGAAATCGCTAATATAAGATGCCAAAAATAGAAAAATCAAATCCATAATGCTATTTGCAATATAATAGAATTGTTTGAATGTAGCTGCATGGAGTAAGGGGGATAACACAAGGCACATAAAGTCCTTATCCTGACTTGATATTGCTTAGATCTTGATTTATTAAAAAATGGGTAACATTTATAGAATAAAAAAGAGTAAATAAAACTGTGTGATGGCCATCATTTTTTACAGAGCTAGTACAGTAAGTGGCAAGTATATTATTACAAGCCTAACCTCCCACTTTTGATTTGTTCTACTAACAAGCATTTTATTTTTATTTTCTGTTAATATTATTAGATCTTTGGAGGTTTGTGTAAGGTACTTTTCAGTGAAGCTAAATTATCTCTGTATACTTTTGCTGCAAATGATGCAAGGAGAAAATCTGCCACACAGCCATAACTTACAGCTGCCACAAATGATCAATTCAAAAACACTCAAAGAAAATGTACTGCTCTAAAAAAAAAAAAAAATGATTCTGACTTTTTCAAGGCAGTTGACAGATAAGACTTTGAGTGACTTAACCCAGAGCAAGATAAACAAATACGGTCATGACAGTGTCTACTTTTTTATTCTTCAGCTGTCTCTTTGTACAAAATAATATATCTAGTTAATATAGAATAGTAAATTTCCATGTAACTTCAGTAATGGAATTACCTTCGCTTAGATTTTATCTGTCTAACAGCAACCGCTGCAATTACTCAAGTATGTTTGATTGACAAATTTCCCACAGCTCAAAGGAACAATAATCATGTTATTATTGAGAATTACTTTTTTCTGTTGGTAATATTGTTGTCTGAATGCTATCAAATAAAATTATTATCACAATTTAGCACACGGTCTCAAATAATACAATGAAAAATTTACAAACTAAAATAATTTAATGTGATTCCACCCTCACTCATTGTGCCACCCATTCTAATCATTTGGAAATGTACTGGCTGTGCAGCTCTGTGTACCACACTTTAAAAGAGCGAGAACAGAAAGGAGGTGTGAGTTTCCTAAGCCCAGCCTCACTAAGTGCGAGATAATTCAAGCGCTGACACGCACCATGCCTGCTTTAGTATCCATCTGTCATGCTAACAGCTTATTAGTGGCCTGAAGAAAGCGAGGGCCACCCCTCAACTTGGAGACTAACAAATGGCAGAGTGCGTTTCCAGTGAATGTGTGCGTTTCAGGCTGTCTGGCCATTTAGGTGTCTACAGCCTCATTACACTAGCCCTAAGTCGGCTGTGCTTATGGATTTTGCTACTATGGTCCATTATAGTGTCCTAGTCTGGAGTGAAAGAAACAGACAGCTCGGAAAATGTCAGTAATATTTTAACTACATGAGCTAAACCTTCATTGAAAAGCTTCCTAATTATAATACTCCTAACGGAATAGGATCACCTTAACTGAATAAACAGGTTCACCTAACTGTACTGTAACTATTTATTCGAACACTGCTGTATAAACTGCATCATAGTGCCTTACAAAGATCTTGAAACTATTTGGACATTTGTGACATACCAACACAAAGTAACGTAAATAATGTTTTTACAAATAAAAACAATAAATGAAAGTAAGCATTTGTTTTTATCCGTTTTAATCAGTAAAGAGGATACATACCTTACTCATTTTTTAAAAGAAAGATTTGTATAATGATTGTACAAATCTTTCTTTTGCAAGTGGCAAAAAGCCATATGAAGTCCTATTTGCACTTTGCCACAAGCCATGTACGGGAAAAAAAGGTGTTCTGATTAGAGGGACAATGCAAAATTCTTTGTGTGGCAAGAACGTTAAAATATCCATCGCCCTAAATACAATATCCTTTAAACAAATCATATTGATAGCGGCATCAAGCTGTCACAATGCTTTTTTTTTTCTTAGGAGAGATAATGAGACTGGCCAGAGTTGATAGCAACATTTATAAAACAAAATACAAAATAATCCTAGAAAAAAAATAGTAGGACAACTAAAGAAAATCATCTAGGAATTACATTTTTTAGATTGGCATATTAAATACAAGAATAGCCCAGTCAAAGTTCAGAACTAAATCACAAATTAGGATCTGCGTGAAGATGGTTTGACGTTTAGGAACCAATTTGTGTTATCTGAATGAGCTTGAGCTATTTTAGCAAAAACAATGGATGAAAATGTCAGTCCCTAGATGTACAAAGCAAGTAAAAAATACCCCAAAAGACTTGGAGTTATAATTGCAGTGAAAGACACTCCTACAAAGTGTTGCCTCAGAGCACATGGATACAAATTCATGCCCTTTTTAAATGTTTTATTTGTTAAAAAAACAAACAAATAAACAAAAAAGAAACTTTCTTTCCTTACGCCTCAAAACTATACGTTACTTTGTGTTGGTAAACATTTAGTAAACAATAGATGAGTAATAACATCTGTTTCCAGCCCAGCAAAAAAATGCAAACTTTGTCGTTTTAACAATTTCGCTTTTACACACATCTTCATCTTTGTTTGCAGATGCCCCCCATAGTATTAACTTGGTATAATAAAATAGTTGCAAATTGGCTGGTGTTCTATTTTTGACAGGAGGCTGCCCCTTTTTCTTTTTATTCTGCAAAACCACCCACTGAAGCGGCATTAAAAAAAGGAAGTGATATTTACACCTTATTCTCTTCATCATCTACGCTTCAAGGATACAATAATCAGAAGTTTGGACTCCCACCACTTTGCTAAATGACAGCGTATGCAGCCTCCAACCCCCCATGCTATTAGAAAAGTAGATGTGGTGACAGTGATGTGGAAGCAAATGGTAGGTATCCCGTGGTTACCTCTGTTGAGTGTGGCGGAGCTGTTGATGTCTCCAGTGATGAAGGAGGACTCCTGTTTCCTCACAGTGTCGTTCCACATCCGTCTGATACGACTCTACACATGGGAAAAACGAGGGAAGAGAGAAAGTGTTGGGGAATGGGGGGCGATGTGAGTGGGGCACGCGCAAATGCAAAGCGAAAAAGAAAAAGGATTTGTGACAGAGGGCAGGAACGAATGAGAGGGACAGGGCAGAGTGAAGTGAGGAAAGAAGGGATGACAGAAAGGGGAAGAAATCAGGTAAGAAAAGGGGAATATGATGCACAAAACAAAAGGAGAGGCAGTAAAAAAAAAGAAAAAAAGCAAAGCAAGAACCAACGAGAAGAAAAAGGTCATGCATCAGTAATGTTTTAACTCCGTAAACCTGAATGTCAGCAACAATGTCGATGATGGGCGGGGTTTGGGTTATCACACTTTCAAGCTAAAATAAAATTTCCATTTGACGTCAGCAGATATAATTTTCATTAGGATGTACAGAGTTTGGCAAAACTATTCATACGTCTAGTAAGATCTTCCCATTTCATAACAACTTCAAATTTTCAATGTATTTTAGGACTTTAAATGATACAACAACCCGAAGTAAAGCAGAATTAGGATCATGAATGGTAAGTAAAGAAAAATCTAATAAGTTTGTCAAAAGTGTGGGGAACATTCGAATTCAGCTCCCTGTCATTTGATACCACTTTAACTGTCTTCCTAAATTACCTAATAAGGTCCATCTGTGTGTTATCTAATCTCAGTATAAATCCTGCTTTTCTGTGAAGACATTAAGCGTAGTTTATACTTCTCCAACATCAAATTTGCATGCAGAGGCAGATGTATTGACGGATACATTTTTTGTTTATGGTTCTCCGTTTCTTTCTCTCCATTCTCCATTGATTTTCTAGTAAAGCACAGCAATTCTCGACGAGAACAGTAGGGGGTGCTAACTTTTAATGGTGGCTATACCTATCTGCCTGATACCGCGGCGTCGTTTCGGTTTTTTTCTTCAGGCTGTGAATGCAAGAAGCAATTGACGACAGAAAGTATTTTTTGAATAATCTGGAAAGCGTTTTACTTTTTAAGTGTAGCTCATAGAATACTCATGAAAACAAACACAGCAGCCTTTTTTGTGGTTTTCCTACACCTCGTTGTGTTCAAAATCACCAAAAGAAATAAATAACCCTTTCAATATATAGTATGTAGTGCCCAAACGCTGCATTAATTACTGATTACAGCGACTATAGAGTCCCGTTCTGGTGAAACAATCTCTGGCTGTTGCTGAACAGACCAATCACAGGCATACGCTCTATGTTGACGGAGACGGATAGTTAGAATATGGACCTCAAATCCGTCCCACCTTACGTAGGTGACGGAGAACCCTTGCGTCGACGGATAATGGTGCTGCGTCAATCCGTCTCTATCAAAATAGAGTAGTAGTAGATTAGGCTTTAGGGCATGTACGCATGTAGCCGGGTTATTTTTAAAGATGCATATTTTGCCCTGCTCATAAAAAAAAAATCTCCATCCACACATATCCGGATAAGTGCATTTTTAGCAGATTCCTAGATATGACAAAACTGTAGGGGGCAGGAGTTCTCTTCTAAATCCTACCCACACAAAGAAACTTTCTACTGGCTTTCCACCTAAACTAACAAGCCATGCAAAGAAAACAATACGGAACAATACGGAATGCAGCCAAGAGGCCTATTATAAATTTGGAGAAGCTGCAGGGAACCATAGTTCAGAGATTATTTGCTCTGCATTTATCAAATCTGGCCTTTATGGAAAAGTGGCAAAAACATGTTGTTGATAGAACATGAGAAGAACTTCAG